>VZQC01003726.1:176508-423958 GCA_009823505.1 Rhizomys pruinosus | reverse complement strand
TGAGTGGATAGAGAAAATGTGATACATCTACACAATGGAGTTCTATGCAGCAGTAAAGAAAGATGACATCATGAGCTTTGCAGGAAAATGGCTGGAGCTAGAGGACATCATGCTGAGTGAAGTAACACAGTCCCAGAAAAACAAATGATGAATGGTATCCCTCATTTGTGGATGCTAGTGCCAATTACCTAGTTGTAAGTATTTCTTGTGTATGGCCTCCTGAGCTTTTGTCCA
Source organism: Rhizomys pruinosus (assembly GCA_009823505.1). Lineage (NCBI taxonomy): Eukaryota > Metazoa > Chordata > Mammalia > Rodentia > Spalacidae > Rhizomys > Rhizomys pruinosus. The sequence goes on along the minus strand of VZQC01003726.1, from coordinate 423,724 downwards.
AAGCAGTTGGGAGTAATGCATATTGGAAACAACAACAACAATAACAGAAAGGAATGCATTGAAGAACTAACTGAAACAGTGAACTTCTGCTCAAAACAGTCAACTTCCTCATGGAGAATATTGAGAAAGACTGAGAAAGAGATGAAAAGCATTTATGGCAGAATACATGAGCTCTGGTGGGGTGGGGGAATGGGCGGGAACATGGGTCTAGATTTGTTAAAAAAATAAAAATAAATTTATGTAAAAAAAAAAGGTGTGTTGTCAGTGGAGCAGAGGCAGTGAGTGTGAAATTTCCTTTGGATAAGGAACCTGGAAAGAGTAGGAAAATTAAAGAACATGTCGATGTCATCTTTCCAGACAATAAACTGCTCCATAGTGGATAGTGAGGTTGGCCTTTAACCTCCGCTTTCTTTCTTTTTTTTTTTAATCTTTTGCTTCTTTGCCCTCCAGAGGAATTTACCAACTCTACTGTATTTACAATGTGCCTGCACCTCTTTTTTCTACTTGTTCAGTATTCAATTTCCCTGTATTTTGATCTCTTGTGATCTAAGTACAGATGCCTAATATCTATAGTCCCAATCAGAAAACATGAGCTGTAGGGGAGGTGGGCTTGGGAATTTGTGCATCTGTTATGTTACCTAGGTAATTCTTGCATACACTAGCTAGAGACCCTCCACTGCACTCGAAGTAAAGCTGATAAACTTATCTTGTTAGAAGTGAAGATTGAAGAAAACCTTCCAGGGGAACCAGGATATGTTCACTGCGCCTTTTGGGAGACGGTGATAAGGATTTTGCACGTAACTCAGTAAGATTCTAATTCAGGCTGAGAGAAGGGGGGAGGGTATGTGAAGGTAAGGCGGCTTTTCTGCAGTTTGATCAACCTTCTTTTGACTCTCATATCTAATGAAGCAGGTAGTTTCTTATGTTTTCATGCTGAACTGTGCTTTGTTGAAAATCACAATAATAGTATATTTTCGAAAATAGTTCTGCATCAACATTTCCAGTTCAGAAGAAGCATATGATAAACTGAGGTCTTCCACTCCTTAGCTGGGTAACTGCTAGAGATCAGGTTGTTGGTGTTTGAATAGGAATTTTGATGTTGTAGAAAAAAATCATGGCATCAGGGAATTTGGTTTGGCATTGTAATTTATATAATTTGATCCAAGTATGATTTATTTTAATTTGCTTTTAAAATAAAACAAAAATATTTTATTTATTATTTTTATTTTATGTGTATGAGTGAATTGCTTGTGCCTATGGAAGTACATCTGTGTATTCTGTCTTAAAAAATAAATTTTTGAGGGTGGAGAGATGGCTCAGTAGTTAAGAGCACTGGCTGCTCTGGCAAAGGACATGGATTTGAATTCCAGCACCTATATAAGGGCTAACAACCATGCAAAACTCCAGTTCCAGGGGATCCAATGCCCTCTTCTGTTTGCTCTGTGGGCACTGGGCAACATGAGTGCACTCACATGCATGCAGACAATAGACTCATACACATACAATAAAAATAATAAATACATTTAAAAGATAAATTTGTAGTTGTTTGTTTTAACTGACTTTAATTTATATTAAGCTGAGAAAGTAAGTTGTAATTAAGCTGATAAAAAGAAAACAAGTATTTAAAATACCTGGAAAGAAAAATATTTCTTTGATGGTTGTTTTTTATTTTTATTTTATTTTTTATTTATTTTATTTTATTTTATTTTTTGGTCAATATGGTAGATTATATGATCTAGAATTTGCCAGTTATAAAGTATTCGGAAATGTCAAATAAAAAGATCACTGGGGGGTGGAGAGATAGCCTAGCAGTTAAGAGCACCGATTGCTCTTGCAGAGCACCTGTGTTCGATCCCCAGCACCCACATGGTGGCTAAGAACCGTCTGTAACTCCAATTCCAGGAGAACTCTAGTTCCAGGGGAATCCGAGACCCTCTTCTGACCTCCGCAGCATTGCACGACACGGGTGCACAAACCTATATGCGGACAGTACATTCATACACATACAAAAATCAATAAATAAAATTTAAAAAATTTTTTAAAAATCACTGGGTGGGTTCGCATAGATGTAAGGGGTATTACCAGAAGCATGAAGCTGGAATTGGACTAGGCCTTCCTTCATTTTTGGTTCAGGATTTGAATTCATACTCTATGGTCTATGAAACTTTAAGTTGTGAAACTAAGAAACTCTCTGGAGCACTCAATGGGCCTACACAAAAATAGTTTGGGAAGGACACATTCTCAACCCCGATGCTAAAGGATTCTCATAGAAAAATGCCCTGCCAGCCACAGACGTAGCACTCAAAACTGTAAAATCTTTAAGAAAATCCACCTCCAGAGAAGCAAACCCTGCCAACAGTAGGATTCCAACCATCACTGCTCCTCTTCAATCTCTTGAATACTATGCTCTCTCAGCAGTTCTAGAACAGTTAGATACAGGGCTGGAGAGATGGCTCAGCAGTTAAAAGCACCAACTGCTCTTGCAGAGGACCTGGGTTCGATTCCCAGCACCCGAAGGTCGGCTAAGAACCGTCTTTAAGCTGGGCGTGGTGGTGCATGCCTTTAATTCTAGCATTAGGGAGGCAGAGGCAGGCAGATCTCTGTGAGTTCAAGGCCAGCTTGGTCTACAGAGTGAGTTCCAGGACAGCTGGGCTATAGGGACACCCTGTCTCAAAAAAAAAAAAAAAAAAAGAAAAAAAGAAAAAAAAGAAAATGTCATGATGAGACCCATTATTATGTATAATTGATATATGCCACAAAAAACATTAAGGTGGGTGTGGAGGTGCACACCTTTAATCCTAGCACTCTGGAGGCAGGGACAGATGGATCTCTGTTGAGTTCAAGGCCAGCCTGGTCTACATAGTGAGCTCCAGGACAGCTGGGGCTGCTACAGGGAGACCCTGTCTCAAAAAACCAACCAAACAAAATAAATATTAAAAAATTTAAAAAATAGATGCAAATGGTGAAGATGTAAACAGAGTCACAGACATGAGAAATTAACTCCATTTATATTATTTAATGCTTTATACAATGCACTTTGTAGTGTAAATACAAAGTGCAGTAGTAGTTCAGTGAATGAGAGAGGTACTGAAGTACTATGTTCTACCTTGAATTACATGCCAAGATGTTGATAAGAGAAAAACGAGCTCGACAAACATTACTTCTCTCCAGCAAATCAATCATACTACAGCAACCTGGGAAATGAATGTCCTTAGGTAATAGAGCACAATAAGTTCTGAGGCTAAGCTTTAAATTGAAATCACAACCAATAGAGGCACTACTTATGAGAAACATCATGTCCTTATTCAGAAAAGCTAAGAGAGATCCCACATCTAAATTGAATTATAGGAAACACCTTAGAATTGCTAAATAACACATGGCCTGAAAGCATAAATACAGTTCTACAAACTAACTTACAGGAAGACAATGGAATTCAGAGTGCAAAATTCATTTTAAAGATATGAGGTTCTTTTTGGTTGCTCAAAGATGAAACAACTTCTGGAATAAATCAGGGAGACTGTGATGTGTTAGGTTTAGCAAAGCAAGTGAGGAACTGGATTTCACTGGTAGAGTGTGATAATATTGGAGTCGAATGTTAGCCACTTTAGATGTGATCTCAACTCATATAAATGAGTATTATGTAAATTGCCAAAGAAATGAACTTCTCTTAAAGATGATAGATTTCTTTATGATATCCCTTTATCATTGACATATATACCATGAGGTCAGAATTTTCTCATTCTTGGCAGTTGCTTTGAATGTGTTGTGTTGAGGCCAAGAGGTTGTTAGGTGTCAACTTTCTGAGGATCAGATTCCATGTGAGAAAATGCAGTGTGCTTTTGTGGCAGAAAGGGAACTGTTTATTGCTTGAATCTGTACTTGCCTCAGGCTTCTTATGAACTTAATAGCTCTTCATAAACTGCTGTATGACTCACAGTTTGCCATAGTTCCCTTGTCAGAGTAGAAAGAAATATAAAAGCTGTCGTTTTGACAGTAATAATCACACGTTGCAATAGTCATAAATTCCTTTTTGTATTCCTGGGTTTAATCTTTCATCTAGACTCTCTGTTCTATTGAAGCTATTCATGGAAATCCATTTTGCTTATTTTCATGCTGACTACCATTTCAGGTAACAAGTTCATAGTGTAGTTAGTTGAAAAGGAACTTGGCATTTCATTATTGCTTTCTTGCCATGGTCCCTTCGCCATGCCTCCACCTCCAGTTTTGCCTGAAACTGTAAAACAGCTCCAAAAGACAGAGTTAAGAATGTTATGGGATTTGAGTATTTGTGGGAAAAGAAAGAAGAAAGGAATTCAAAATGCTAAATTTATGCAAAATACAAATAACTTTTCTATAAAAGTTATCATATGATATATGAGTTTAAAAATTATTACATTTCATTAATTTCATATGCTATGGAAGTGTATATTGGATTTTTGCATACTTAACATGGCTTTCTCTTGCTATTTACTAACCTTTTCTCAGCAAATTTTGAGCATATTAGAAACAACTGGGGCTGGAGAGATGGCTCAGTGGTTAAGAGCTCCGACTGCTCTTGCAGAGGACCCGGGTTCGATTCCCAGCACCCACATGGCAGCTAAGAACCATCTGTAACTCCAGTTCCAGGGGAATCTGATACCCTCTTCTGACCTCTGTGGCATTGCACAGCATGGGTGCACAAACCTACATGCAGACAGAACATTCATACACATAAATAAATAAATAAAATAAAATAAAATTAAAAAAGAAACAACTAAGAGTATAATCAAATAATTTTATTGACCCATGAAATTAATTTTGATTTCAATTTTATATTTTTATATATGTATATTATTTATGGAGAAACTTAAATTCTGAGGGAAAAAAAGTCAAGCTGCTATTAGACTGACATAAACAATTCTGAAATATTTATATACCTGGTACAGGTTGACCTATATGGGAAATGAAGGAATCAAGAGAAGCTTTTATAAATTAGCTTAGGGGCAGGGGAGTAATGCATTTTGGTTATAAACATTTTCTATAAAAAATGCTTTTATTAGGTTAGGAAATTTCTTTGGTGCATAATTATTATGTTCTAAATAAAATGCAACCTTAACTTTTCAACTTATCCTATATTCATTCACACCTTAAAAACTTAGACTATTTTGTACTTTTTACTATGGCCTATTAGATACAAATGTGGACCAATGTTCAGCATGTAAATATAAATCAAGCGTGAATTATCTGTTGTAGACTTAGATAATTATCTAATTAGTTCAGGAGTCATAGATCACTAACTTTTCAGTAAAAATGACTAAACACATCAAAATGAGGCTGTGTGTGCACATGCGTAATGTCAAAAGGTATGCAGCTACTTTTAGTGATGCTGGTGTGTGTTTCATGCTCAATATTTATTTTTCTGAATAGACATATCTTTTTTTGTTACATCAAATTTCTATCAATAGAAAAGAACTAAGTCCTTACAGAGCAAGAATAAGTGAGCATTGAACTTGGGAGAGTACAAGAAAGCTGTTTATATGTACTAGGTACTTGGCGACATGGTATGCTCAGATGTCTAGGACACGTTGCAAAGAACAATTTGAAATCATTGCAAAAGTAGCATCTGGGTAGCACAAGACAATACTAACTGATGCGTGGTCCCTCTATAGTCAGACATTTCTTATAACAGAGACAACACTGAAGGTAACTCATGAATCTGCTGTAGGAAGTGTGGCCTCATTACCTAGGCATGGCTTTCATTCCACTGTTGTTTAGATAATCTCTATGGGGTTCATCATGAAAGATGAGTGCCCTTCTCTTATGTTGATCTAAACAGTCAATTGCTTCCGGAGGAGTGCTCCTACTGCTTGAATAAGAGGTCTTTGTGGTGTGAATCAGTACTTGTCATAGAGAATGGAAGCTTTGGATTGAAGGGAAAGTTTTCAGGACCAGGTGAGCTCTTTTATTTTCTGTCTTAAAGCCAAGTATTCAAATAACTTTTTTTTTCTTTTTAAATCTACATTTGTTAACAGGGCAATGGGCAAATCAAAATGTCATAGTTTTTTAGTTGAAAACACATGCCCATAGTTTTAATTTACTTTATAATTCTTTAAGGGAAAAAAAATGAGAACATGTAGATATTCTAGGAAAGTTGTTTGGATTTCGTTTCACCTGTTTACAAAGGATACTAATTTGTGAATAAAAGTCTACAATTCTCAGGAATAATGGCTTTCTAGTGACAGTAAAGATTTTAAACATGTATCATTTTGATGTTCTGATCTTTCGAAGTTATCAAAAGCTGATATAGACCAAAAAGGTGTATGGTGGGCAGGTGTGGTGCAGGTGTAACTGACACTGGTTCAGTAAGAAGCTGCCATGCATTGCAAATGAGAGAGTCAGCCAAAGGGCTGACTGCAAGCTCTCAAGCCTCAGAAGGTCTAGTAGTTAGAAAGCCTGAGATTCTTCTTTCAGTTACGTTAATCCCTAACTGTATTTGAATCTGAGTACAGGTCAGATAATCAGGCTTCTAAGATGCCATCATAGTGAGGCCAACAGTGTGCTTTCATTTCAGGGAGAAAGGCTGCACTGAAATGAGCATTGTGAGAAAACTCAACTTAATGGTACCTTGGAGTGTTTTCTTGTTTCAGGTACTGCTGTTTGCATTACAAGGTGAGGACTTAAATTTTTACCTTCATTTATCATGTTTCAATTTATCTTGCAATTGATATAGTTTCTCTTCATACTGATTATTGATCATTTTGAAGTTGATGGCATAGCTATGCACTGAGTAACATTCAGACAACGTTACTAAAAATTTGTAGGCATGTAGAAAATTTGGACCTTTTTGTTGTTGTTGTTGTTTTTTTTTTTAGTCTTTTTTAGAAGCTATTTCAGAATGATGCTTTTATCATAAGGTGCTGTGTCTTTCTCTTAAGACATGATTTAAAATTTTCCCTATATGTAAATTAAGAATTTGAAATTTGGTAATAAAGACAAATTAATTGTTTAACTTTCTCCATATTATCAAAACCTGAAAAGGTTTTTTTTTAATTTAATTTTAACGTATGAGACTATGAATTCACTTCAATTACTTTTATAGGAATTTTACCTATAAATTTCTTTTGGTTAAACATTTTTTTGTGGACATGGCACTTATTTCCACCTTATTTTTAATGTTTGATTCCTGAAAAGGATCAAGTTTTGGACCTTAAAGTCACAGAGTGCTGAGCTGGTGGGGACACTGGAGAGGGACTTGGCCAGTGTGATGGTTTGGGGCTTGTTTGGCATCATACTCAGGGTTGTCAATACTGGGTGGTCATGCTGGAAATAAAAGAACTCCATTTTATCATGGACTGTGTAAATCGACGTGACTAGAAAATTGGTCACCTGGGTGTCTGACAGGATATTTACTGGTTATTCTCCAGTAAAGAGTACAAAATAGCTAACAACAAATCTCAATGTAATTTTAGAAGTTAGATCAAAATTATGCATTACACCGGGTGTGGTGGTGCATGCCTTTAATCCCAGCACTCGGGAGGCAGAAGTAGACAGATCTATGTGAGTTCAAGGCCAGTCTGGTCTACATAGTGAGCTCCAGGCCAGCTGGGACTAAAGAGAGACCCTGTCTCAAAAAGACCAAAAATATTGTGCATTAAATAATAAATATAGACCAAGTTCTTTGTATATTTTACATTCTTACTTCTCTGTATTTATCTCTGGCAGGATATATTTGGGCATCATCTATCCTGACAGAAACGTCACGGTGAGTACTTATTATTCTTTGTGTCTTCTGAAGCATCAAACAAATGAGAATAAGCCAAGTTCAGTAGAAAGTTCTAGTCACCTTTGAAAATAGCAAGTGAAATGTTTTCAAAGTCATGAGATGTAGTTAGTCAAAATATTTCTAAAAATTAAAAATGACTAGGTATTCAGTTCCTTATCTATGAGGAGATACTGGCAAGTGTCCACTGACTGCAAGTGTTTAAGAGACACTTAGTTCATTTCAAAAGTTTCTGAGGAAGTTACATTCAGTAACACATCCCTTTGCATTTTTATTATTCATACATAGTATTAACTACAAATATATCATATGTTAACAAAGTAAAACAGCCTTTAGTGATCAAAAGAATAAAATGATTCTAGCAGTAAATAGCAAAAATAATTTTGCTACCTTAACTGCTTAATGAAAACAGAACTATATTCATTTGAATTTTAATAATGCCATTATTGACAAATATGAGAGCCCATAAAACAGATGTATGACTTACTGAATTAACAATTATGATTTGGATGAATGGCAATTAGCTATCCTTACATTTCTGTTAACCTGCTATTTACACATGGGACAGATGAAAATTGAATATAGTGTCTGGAAAAGGTAAAAATGCACACTTGGTAAATACCTACTTCACCAGACTCATGAATTCTATAAAGAAAATATTATGCCTGTTGGTACTACAACAGTACACTATTTTGTTTATTTCTCAATCTCAAAGTTCCTTCCTAAAATTCAGTTTACATCAGAGACCAGAGAGATTTGGGGACACTCCTGAATTTTGTAAAATGAGACAGCTCCACCACCCAAATCTCTCCCCTCCAAAGAGGGGAGGGGAACCTTTTAAATGTTAAACCAAGAAAGGCTTCTTTGATAAAGTGATGGAAATCAGGAGGAAAACATCAGCTCCCTCTTGGGAAAGGCTGTTCAGGTTGCCCAGGGGCCTCTGACTACACAAGTTCTTTGTGTTTTCTTCCAGAAATGAGTTTAATGAAAATGGACAGAAAAGAGCTCTTTTAGCAGTGCAGGTAGGTTATGCCTCAGATGGAGTGAGGCAGAGAAATCATTCATTCTGCTTTGGACTCTGCTGTCACTTCAACAATGAGACCTTTGTGGAGGGGAATAAAATGCTAAGAACAAGACAGAAGGAAGCAGGAGGAGGCAAAGGCACTGTTCTGCAGCTTGTTTGGCGACCCTCGAATATATGTTCAGCTCACATAGACTTGTTCGAAATAAAACATTTTAATCTTTCTCTTGTTCATCTCAGTAGCATACACATAGGCTTAAAGTGTTGGTGGGGATTGAATCCCATCTACTAGCTAAGAAGTTTGAATGCTTTAGAAATTAAACACAATATTAGGTAGGATAATATCAAAATGAATGCACGAGAGAGAGAGAGAGAGAGAGAGAGAGAGAGAGAGAGAGAGAGAGAGAGAGAGAGAGAAAGAGAAGATGGAGGTGATAGGAGTTAGATACTGCAAAGTGGAATCAACGTGTCCTGGTGTTCTGACAGATAGCTTCCATGTTATTTAAAAATCCAATGTATAGTGTCTCTTAAGAGCAGACCCTGGGGCTGGAGAGATGACTCAGCGGTTAAGAGCACTGACTGCTCTTGCAGAGGACCCGGGTTCGATGCCCAGCATCCACATGGCGGCTGAGAACCATCTTTAACTCCAGTTCTGGGGCAATCCGACACCTTCTGATCTCCACAGCATTGCATGACATGGGTGCACCAACCTACATGCAGACAGTACATTCATACACATAAGAAAATAATAAATAAAAAATAAATAAAAAAGAGCAGACCCTACTGAATTTGAGGAGAACTTGTTGCCTGGTCTCATGAATGGTATTGTATAACAGGATTGCATCATCAAAATATGGTTGGAATGTTCAAATGCACTAATTTCAGAAACTATCTATAAAAGATAGATGACAAGCTAGAGATTCAATGTAAGAAAGACATTCTTTGGCAAGTAATATGATCTGACTCTATATGGCTAACAGTTTAAATGTTCAAGGAAACCTTTGACAAATGTTGAAACACAATTTCTTTTTTTTTTTTTTAACTTATAAAAGGAAGAGTTTATTTGAGCTTAGGGTTCCAAGGGAATTAGACTCCATCATGGCGGGGAGACGTGGTGCCAAGAGGAGCTGGAGCAGGAGCAGACAGCAGATTCACATCTTTAAGCAAGCATGAAACACAATTTCTATAAGTACTTCCTGTTACGTTCCTGAATTTGTATATATTTTATTGTAGTAAACTGAAGAGGTTGGGTAGAGGACAGATGTAATACAATCTTGTGAGAGTTTAGAAGATAAACATAGTTCATTTTTGTGGAGAATAATGTGTTTTTATGTGTTTGTGTATGTGGTGTTTGTGTGTGTGCATGCTCATACACATGGAAGCTAGTGGTCAATACTGGGTGCCTTCCTTAATTGCTCTGTACTTCAGTTTTCACATAGTCTATCACTGAGACTTGCTGGCCAGCAAGCTCCCAGGAGCCTCCTGTTTCCCCCTCCACCAGTGCTGGGATTCCTGGAGTATATCTCTGTACCTAGCTTTTTACCTGGGTACTGGGGATCCAAACACAGGCCCTCATAGTTGTGAGGCAAGCATTTTGCCAGTTGGGTTATATTCCTACCCCTAAAGACTTTTGGGGGGTATCAGAATGACAATGGATAGAGTCTTTTCAGCTTAAGGAGTGTTTTGTACCTGAGAAACTAAGGCAGGAGAATTGCAGGTTTGAGGCCAGGCTAGATGGTGACACCCTATCTCAAAATGAAAACGAACTGTATGCTTTGTGTACATAAATTCCTATATATTATGTGAAGTGGTTAAAATGATTTTTTTCTGTGATAAGTTTTAAGGTCATTCTTGTCAGTAGACCACACTAACCACAAAAGGCCATCTGCATAACTTAGTAGAAAGTCTGGATGAGCCAATGAACTATGTTCCAAGGGGCATATAGAGTGCTGTGGTTGATACTATACCACTGTGGATTTGCATGTCATCAGGATTTGTGTAATTTGCTCCTTGGGAGCCAGGTAGTAACGCCCTTCTGATATTCAGTGGGGAACACACTCGCTTTGCCTTGGTTTCCATTTTAGGGAGAATGAAGAGAAGGAGACTTGCACCTCTGTTTCCTATAGCCAGGGAACTTGTATCGAAATCATGTAATATCTGATTAAGTCTGCAAAGAAGAAAAAATGTGAAACAGTCATGCAGTATACTTCTTAGGTTGGAGTCTCATGGGCTTGAAGGCTATTCATGTTCAACTGCATTTCTCTGTTGTGAGCAAGCAGCACTGATAGATAACTGTTCCCAGAACTATGCTGCCAATGATGTGAGTGAGGAAAGCCTAGACACAGACTATGAGAGTCAGAGTGATCTCTCCTCCACAGGGAATGGAGTGTGGTGCTATTCACCCTCCTGTGGAGCTGAATTCAGGAAGCAGGAAGAATGGCTTTATCTTTCATGGGTGATGTGAATATGTGCACCTACTACCTGGTATTCTTTGCCTTAGATTTCAGTAATTCTTTTGCCTAAAGCAGGCATTGAGATCTAGACTCAAACGCATGCATTTGGGGAAGGACACAAAGAAGGGACAGACAAAATGAGAAGAGAAAGAAAAAAAAATGAAATACAGGGTGTGTTGAGAGGCTTGGTGATACAGGTATCTGGGGCTTGGTCTTATTGGAGGCATGGTCAGAAGCTGTAGCATCCTAGAATTGTTTCCGTGAGGGGCAAGAAGGAAACTGAGGAAACACTGAGAAACAGAATCTGAGAATTAAGTGAAATAGGTAACATATTAAGAACACTGCCAGGCATAGAATAAGGTGATAAACAGGTTCCTCCCAATTCCCATTTCTCACTGATCATGGGGGGAGGAATTAGTGTGCCCTTAAATCCCCTAAAAGTCCTGCTTTGTGTGACACGGAGAGAAAAAAGGTTGGGCCTGAAGCTGGAGGCTCTCCACGCCCACAGAAGCCCAGGTTAATCTGAGTTGGAATGAGAGGGCCATCTCTAGACTCTGCTGGAGTCACAGCTGTGAACACCTGTGAGAGTCAGACTCCCACTGGAGCGATGTCTTTTCCTACTTCAGTTGGTACTTGCTGGTGATGTACTAGGAGACATGCAGTGTGCTGTTCTCTCTCTCTCTCTCTCTCTCTCTCTCTCTCTCTCTCTCTCTCTCTCATTTAGAAACTCCATGTCTTCTAAAAGGAGATTTGTAAAGAAGTATTTCTGTGCAAATGGTTCACTGAATCGGAATCGTCATGAATTATTTGCTATTATGTAGATAACATAAAATCAAAATCTCAAGCCTCTCTAAGCTCAGATATGTTCTAAAGATAAAAGCTCAGTGTGAAACTTTGCACTGGACAAATGCATCATGCCACCGTGTAAGCAGGACGGAGGCTGTGGTCATCAGGAAGTTGGTGTGTAAATGGTCATTGGGATTTCTGTAGAGGAGGTAAGAGTGGAGTGCAGCAAGAAGAAAATGACATGTATTTGCTGTAGTCCATGTCATCCAATGTGTTCCATTTTAATACATTTTATTGTTATTAATTAGTTATTTGTGTGTATGTGTGTTTGTGTGCATGCACATACATGAGTGCAGTTTTCATGTTGTACATTGAGGTCAGAGGACAACTTGTGGATCCTGGGGATCGAACTCAGGCTGTTAGGGTTGGCTGGCAGCAAGTGCCTTTACTCGCTGAGCCATCTTGCTTGTTCCTTTACTGAGCTTGTGCATTCTAGTAACAGGTATTACATTTCGCACCTTATTGTATGCCTGGCACTATTCTTAATATGTAACTCGTTATTCTGTAAGGGATATACTGTCATTTTTTTATTATAGATTGGGAACTGTGCCTGAGGCAAAATAGTTTGTTCAAGGTTTTAAGTCATTGTGAGACATCTGAGAGTCACTATATATTCAACCAATATCAAAGATGATGAACTGATTTCTACTGCAAGGAGTGGCTGTTCCGAGCCAGTGGAGGAAGATGGCTTAGGTGCTCAGTGATACTGGTATTCATTTGATTTAGGCAGTTGGAAACAGTATGGTGGAAGAGAGAATTAGATTTTCCATCATGGTGGAATCATGGTCATAAACTATTATGAATCTAATTTATTTGAAGACAGAGGAAATTGAGCAGTGAAAATAAAAAAAACAGGAGAATTTGTAAGGATGGAATAATGACCCTGAAGCCACGTGTGGAAAAAGGAGCTGAGGACTGCGTCTTCAACTAGTGAGAGAATATGAATCATTTCACTTGGCATGGAGTGCTTTCTTGTTATAAAGTACAGAGAAGGGTGGGGAGATGGATCAGGGGGTAAAATGTCTGCCTCACAAGCACGAAGACCTGAGTGTAGATGCCTAGTGCCTGTGTAAAAAGCTGGTCACGGCCAAGAACGCCTCAAATCCCAGCACAGGGAGGGAGAGGCAAGAGGCAAGTGGAGTTCAGTTTCACCAAACCCTTCGCTTGAGATTCAGTGAATGCGCAGCTGCGTCGCAAAGAGCAAGGTGGAGAGTGACTGAGGAGAACATTAATGTGGACTTCTGGCTTTCACAGGTGCACACAAGTACATGTACACACACAGACACACACACACACACACACACACACACACACACACTCACAGACATACACACACACACACCCACATACACACACTCTCCACACAGGAAACCCTGCGTAGGAAAAAGTTCTGAGGTAGAAGACACTGAAATCAAACTTTTCACGTAGATGACTAGGATCTGTGGAGAAAGGGTTTGTGTCTTACACCACTTCCCTCCTCTCCCTTCCTCCTTGTCCACGCCCTGCTCCAGTTTCCCTGACACCATCAGCTACTTACTGCGGCAAATTTGGGTTGTGTGTCCTTCGGTGAATATAAAATGGTACCAGTAACGATATGACTCTGGACCATTTGGCATACAATGACAAAGCTGGACTAATAGTCTAGTCGCTTTAGGAATCCATAGTTATCTGGAGTAAATCTTAAATCTCAAAGTTTTAGAAGGATTGTTTAGACCAAAATAAATCTCTTGATTGCTAGTTTTATGTACACAGTACACAGCATATCACTTCACCATCATAACTACATGGTGGAGCAGGTGCCTTTACTGTTCCTATTTCACTCAATAGAGAGAGGCACTAAGCTGTTAGGAAACTTGCCTACGTAGAAGTAGTGGCAGGGTCAGCAGGTGTTTCTATGGTTAGGGTCTTCACAGATTGGTGTATAGGTATGTAATCACTGCCTGTTAGTCATCAGCCCTGTGTATTTTTTCCCCCAGGACCATCTGTATCTGGAAATGGCAGAGAATTGATGCTTCTGCTTGAAAAGAACCAGTTAATCCAAACATGGGGCTCCAACCAGACTCCTTTGACAAGGGGGTGATGGATGGAGGAGAGGGGGCAGGGAGACAGGGGACAGAGAGCAGAGGCAACAAATGAGTTGCCAGGCACTGAAGAGGTAAAATAAAGGCTTGAATCCAGGTCTTATAACCAAAAAAGCCCCGAAGGAGCCTTTTCTGCCTGAGATGGCCGCAGTCATCAAAGGATGTACGGTCACCAGTGTGTGATTTTGTATTTGTAGCAGCTTTCCGGACTCCTCAGTTTGCATCTTTAGTTTGCATTGACTAATTTAACTAATGTGAATTCTTATTTCTCTGTTTTAAAGTTTGAAGCAACTTCTCCAAGATATTTTTTCCACGAGGCTATTAATTGGGGTGAGAGCAAAATCAAAGGTCAGTGGTGGCTCCTGTGCTTCTGTGTTGGCTTCCTGCAGAGATCTCTTTGTGGGGAATGTAGACTTAATTCTTGATTGCTCCTGTAAATGTCATAGAAGATATTTAGCCAGAGTGATGATAGCTGTAATCATTGGCGTTCACTTCCTCTACAAATCCAAATTATTTTTGGAAATGCCAGAATGAAACATTTAGACAAAGGTGAAAATTACATGACTGGAAATGATATCACTAGATACGCAAATCAATTAATTGTTCCTTGATTCCTTGAAATTCTTATGTTGTTTTACTAATTCGAATTTCATTAAGCAGAATGCTGATTGTAATTTAAGATTCAATTTAAATGGTGACTAAGAAACAGAAGTTCTGTTTATTTAAAACAATTTTAATTAATTTAATTTAAATTTTTAAATATTTTATTTATTATTTTAATCTTACGTGTATGAGTGTATTGCTTGCATATCTGTAAGTGCACCTATCTCATGCAATGCCTGAGGAAGCCAGAAGGTGTTGGATGCTCTTGGAACTGGAAATATGGACAGTTGTTAGCCACCATGTGAGTGCTGGGAGTTGAACCTGGGTCCTCCGGAAGATTAGAGAGTGCTCTTAGCCATTGAGGCATCTATCCAGACCCTTATTTATTTATCTTTTCAACATTTTTTATTGAGTTTTTGTGCATTTCATACATATTAATCATGTTTAGACCCCCTCCTTATCTGCACCTCTTCCACACCTTTGCCACCAGACTTCATGCATTCTGTCATATATGTTAAGGCCTATTGAGTCAAATTTGTGTTCCCAGATTTCCCTCAGTGTGAGTTCATCCACTGAAGCTTGTTCAGCCTGTCTAGCATCCTTTTCTCCCTCACCCAGCAGTTATCAGCTGCCAGTAGTTCCTTGGCAAATTTGGGGCCTCTGTCCCTTTCCCAGCTCTATGCTGGTTTTTGGCTGACTGAGTTTGCATGGCTTTTGGGCATGCTGCTATTATTGCTGCAAGTTCATATGAGCATGCTCCAGGGAGCCTGCAAGACTGTTTCATTGTGGTCATGCACCACTTCCGGCTCTTACAGTCTTTTGCTTTCTTTTCCACAATGGTCCTGAGCCCAGTGGGTGAGGTATAATATGAGTCCTATCTAGGGACACACACTCTACAGTCTTTTACTCTGTACATTTTGGCCAGTTGTGGCCTTCAGTGAGCCATCCCTCCAGTCCTGAAACAGAAATTCTTATCATTAATTTTAAAGTCACAATGATCCTTTCCAGATTTAATTTGGTATTTGTTTCCAAGAGAATAAATAGCAGTGTAAATACAATTTTAACAAAAGATTTAGTTGTTTATCTAAATATTTAGGCACCTACTCATTGGAAAAATTTAAGGCTACTTCATTGAAAATAAAGATTAAAGATAGGTGTGTCTCTTAAGATTGCATTTTCACCTATGTTTATGGTTTATGTTAAAACAACTCATTTTTTCCCTCTATTAAAAGTTACCTTGAGATTTGTAGGATTTTGAATGTAAGGAGAAAAGAAACAAGAGGATTTTCTCCTTCTTGTCTTTGGCAGATTGTGGAGAAGCTAGAGTTAGATAGTGTGTCTTCCACGAACTTGACATATTCCAGACAGGACCAGCTCCTTTAGCAACACTCTATGGTGACTCAAAGATGTTGCGCTCTTGATGTGTTACTTAAGTCCCTGCTGCCCGAGGTCTCCAGTTGCCTTGTGTCCTCTCCCTAATAGAAGACAAGGTTTCAGGACAATTCATTTGCATTCTTAAACTCTCTTAGAAGATGCAGATAAAATTAGGGTAAAGCTTGTAGCTACTTTCTTCCTCTTTTTAATGTTCATTTGGGGCATTTTATTTTTCAGTGAGGGAATATTTTTTTGAATAGCTAGCAATGAGTTTAGCTTCTGCCTCATTCATATTAAGCACAGATTCCAAAGATTGCATCGTTTATAACTGAGCCTGGGTATTAGTAACAGGCAAACTTCAAATGAAATGTGTCTCTGTTCTTATCAAAGGCGGGAGTTTTCTTTTGAGTTTTACATTTTTCTTCAGCCCTCTCTGAAGTGAGTGGGGTCTGAGATATTCTTTAATACAGCGCTAGTGCCTCAAGAATGGGCGGGTTGGTCAGATGTGCTCCAAACTGTCCAGGGAATCATCTACTGCTTGGGAATTCTGCTTTGCCTCAGCTGGGACAGGGATTCCTTACATGGGAAACTGACCTTTCAATTGCTTGAAGGAGGCTAACCTTTGCTCTCCAAGTACTTTGAGATGTGAAAGCCTGTCTTTTGTGCTTCACAGCACACATAATGAAATGAATAGATAGAGATTTGATGGCTTAATCCTTTAGCACTGCACGGCAAAAGGCCCAGGGTTCTGTTTAAGTTAATAGCAGTTATAGTTAGCCTAAGGAGATCGTGACATATTATGTTTACAAGAACTGATCCCTGCCAGAAGATGAGTTGTTATTCTGTCCCTCAGGTTCTTGTCCTCATGAATGCCTTAACGGAGCTTTCTGTTCTAAGACTGGTACATGTGACTGTCAAATATTTCAAGCTCTTGGAACAAGGTGCCAGATTGGTAAGTTTCAGGGATCTTTATGAGAGAAATGTGGGATATTAAAAAGAATATTAAACCATAATTTGCTACAGTAGTGTTCATCCATTGAGACAGTCATTGCATATTAACCAGAGAGCTCACAATTTGTTTTCAGTAATTTGAAGTGATTCATAAACACTGTAAAAAAAAATTGACGTGTGCAGTTTCCCTCCCCCCATCTTTATTTACTCTAGTATTTTTTCAATTTTATATAGCACTAGCTCTTTAGGACCAGATTTTCTCCCTTTTTTTTTTTTTTGGATATGCTGTTTGACAAGAGAGATTTTCATTTATATCTCTTTCACTTAGTAAATTAGATTCGTTATTTGAAATCACTCATTTTTTTATCTTCTAATTAGCTGGACATTCTTTACATAGAATAGAAATAGTATTGAGTGTTCTTCAGGGTCATGAGAATATGTTTCTTTTTCACTTATTTTTTTAAAACCTACTTTATTTAGTATCATTTTTATGTTTAAAGTATATTGCCTGCATGTATATAAGTGTACTTGTATCATACAGGAGCTCTAACACCTACTTCTGACCACTGAGGTCAGAAGTAGGTGTTAGAGCTCCTGAAACTGGAGTTATAGATGATTGTTAGCCACCAAGTGGGTGCTGGGAATGGTACCTGGGTCCTCTGCAAGAGTAGCCAGTGTTCTTAACTGCTGAGCTATCTTTCCAGTTCTGGGGATTATGTTTCTTTTAAGTATTTTTGTCCGCAGTCCAAGATAGATCTTAAGTTAGTAATGATAGCCAAAGCTAAAATATTTTAGGCAAACATTTCAAAAAAGGAGGAAAAACACTAAAATTCCTTCTTATCTTTTGATCTCCCCAGAGTATATAAAATCTCAGTTACTGACTACTTAGGAAATGTTACTGGTTTCTACTGTTAAAAAGTGAAGCATTTAAAAAATAATTTCTTTAAAAAAATTTTTGGGGGTCTTTTTGAGATAGGGTCTCCCTGTAGCTCTGGCTGTCCTGGAACTCATTCTATAGACTAGGCTGGCCTTGAACTCACAGAAATCTGCCTGCCTCCCGAGTGCTAGGATTAAAGACATGTGCCACCACGCTCAACCTCTTTTTTAAATTTTAAAGTGGAGGGCTGGTGATAGCTCAGCAGAGCCCTTGCCAAAAAAGTCGGATGATCTGAGTTTGACTCCCAGAACTCCTGCAAAAGTGGAAGAAGAGAAACAACTCCACAAATTGACCTTTGACCTCCACCTATGTATGTGCATGTTGCACACCTGTCAACACACATATCACATACACAGTATAATCATCAATAAATACAAAGTGAACAGTGGGCAGACAGTTATCCCTAGGGAGACACTATGATAATGGATGGAGTTGTGTGAAGATACATTTTGTTCTAAATTTGCCCAGCTTGAGGTCATGATTTCCTAGATTCCAGGAAACTTAGAATAATGCTTCATATAAACATTCCCCTCCCCATCTCTGTGTGTGTAGCTATTTTTCTCTTTGTATACTATAAAGATATTTTAAAAGAATTGTGTGGGGGACTAGAGCATTCTTGTGCTGCCTATGCTAATTTTTAGGGCACTCTGTGGTGACATTTTTTGTCCTTCCAAGCCATTCATTTGCTTTATCAACTTCTTCCTGTGTCATCTTTCCTACTCTTCTTTTCTTCTGAATGCTTCTTTTGGAAATAAAAAGTACGGGAGTTTCTAATGTAAGTCCTTTTTTCATAGACACTTAGAGACTGGATTTTTCTTTAAGGAGAGCACCTGATAATTCTATGCTAGTTATTTCTTCCAGTGCCATGAACCACATAAAAAGACAATTCTTACTTGAATGGAAATTATAATCACTTACCTGAAGTGACAGTGCTTGAACATTATGAGAGACAGATGCAAGTTATTTTATGCTCCTAAATATTATTCCATTTCTTCTCAGTTCCAAACATGGGCAGTGGCAGAGACGGGATTTGCAAAACCTGGGGACAGTATCACTTTGAAACTTTTGATGGAATCTACTATTACTTCCCAGGAAGTTGTTCTTATATATTTGCAAAAGACTGTGGCAATTTGGAGCCTCAGTATACAGTATGGGTAAGTGGTATTAGGATGTAATCAAACTTAAAAAAAATCACCCCTGGGAAAGTATGTATTTTCAAAATACTATGCAAATGATGGGAAATAGACTAATCATGGAATACTTAGGGCTCCGCTATTAATGGAATTGTCCATGTGGCAAGATTGCATAAAATTCCATTGAGATGATGACTGGGATATTTGCAACAGGGTTTGAATCCATGTTAAAGGGTGTTATAGGCCACACAGAAATGTGTATTGAGTCAACTCTCATCAATATACCTTCTCTTTTAGTTTTATTGGATAATTTTGAGGAGAGAAATATTAGACAATGATCATATTGTTTAAACTTAATTCTTCCTTGATACTTTGAGATGCTCACTTGTTTTATTTAATTTTTAGTTTTTTAGTTAATTAATTAATTTTTATTTTATCTGTATGAGTGTATTGCCTGTATGTAAAGAGCGCCTGTGTCATGCAGTGCCCAGGGAGGACAGAAGAGTCTTGGATCACCCGGAACTGGAATTATGGATGATTGTTAGCTGCCATGTGGGTGCTGGGATTTGAACCCAGGTTCTCAGCAAGAGCAGCCAATGATCTTAACTGCTGAGCCATCTCTCCAGCCCTCTCATTTTAAGTTTTTAAAAATGGCACCTCTGGGTTGGCAAATATAGCTCAATGGAAGAGTACATAGTTAACATGCACAGGTCTCTGGTTTTGATCTGCAGCTCTAAAAGTAAATAAGAAAATAAAAATATAAAATAAAACAAAATAAAATGTCACCCTTCATGTATGCTGGAGGCTGATATTGATGAAAAGAACATGCTGCTTGATACTGTGATTGATCAGAGATTTAGTTTTTAGTTTCTTAATTCCTGAGTCTAATGAATCTGAAGAAAAATCTCAAAATTCAGGCTGCAGAATAGCACTAGGTGAAGCAAGGAAGTCAAGTACCTACCTTTTTTCCTGCCTACCACCCCTCCCTGAGTTGCTCAATATCTCAAAGCACAACCAGGAAGAACTGTGCTGTCCCATTTCAAAGCTAACTCTTCATAGCCAGAATGTTGCAGTCTGTTGTGCTTTTTCCCTTCTAACTTATGTTGTAATTGCCTAAGTTTCAACCCACCCCACCCCCCTGGGTGACACGAGTATCAAAATTAGGGCCCAAAAGTTTGCTCTGCATTTTCCCATCTGTGGTGCATAAAGCAGTGAGCTATATTGAAAGTTAAATTTGGGGCAGTAGAATAACACAACAACAGGCTTTAGACTGAGTGGTTAGGAAGGCCATCTTGAGAGATGTCCTTTACCATCTCCAATCTCCACTGTCCCAGGAGTCTGGCCGCTTGAACTCCTTTGGCCCTCTCATTGAAATATCCTTGTCTAAAGTCTCATTCTTTTGAGGACAAAAGTGTCTGCTAGCTAATCTGTCTTTTAATAGACTACAGTACTGAACCGTGTCTTTTAACCCACAGTTAAAAGACACTGCTTCTGTCGGGTCCAGTTTTCACTGATGGAATTTGCTTTTGAACCAAGAAACTTATTTGAAATGTAATCTTTTTATGGGCTATGAAAGTAGTTTATTTGTTTTCTGAAAAATTGGAAAGCTCAGAAGTCTAAAAATTATTAGGGTGGTTGGTCAATCAAAGGAATACAATTGCTAATGGCTTCATATATTTTCTTCTAGGATTTTTTCTTCAGATTTTATGGAAATTCATAAAATTTAAATTATACTCTTTAATTTTTTGTCCTACATTTTCACTAATATCATGTCAAGAATTTTAATCCATATTACATAGTCTTAAAAATATACATTTTATTATCTGTGTTTTTCTAATTCATGGAATATGCAAATGATTTAACAATGTTCTATTTTGGGATTTAAAAATAAATATTTTAAAAATGTGGTGCTGATAGGGATTTTCATTTTTTATTCAAAAGATTTTCTAAAAATGGAATTTTATTTTATTTTTAAAAAATAATTTATTATTAAATTTATTTTTTATGTGTATGAATGTGCTGTCTGCATGTAGGTTTGTGCACCCACGTCGTGCAGTGCTGCAGAGGTCAGAAGAGGGTGTCTGATTCCCCTGGAACTGGAGTTAAAGATAGTTCTTAGCTGCCATGTGAGTGCTGGGGACTGAACCCGGGCCCTCTGCAAGAGCAGTTGCACTCTTGACTGCTAGGCCATCTCTCCAGCCCTGAATTTTATTTTTATGAAGGCAATGCATGTTTATAGTTTTAAAGATTTCATCAGGACATGAGAGCAAAATAGTCCTGTGTCCTTCATTCATCAGGACAGCTGACATTTGGCTTCATCAAAGTAGTCATTCTAACTGCTTGAGCTTTCTTCTGGCCTTTATCTTACATCAAAATATGATCATTTTGGGGCTGGAGAGATGCCCAGTAGTTAAGGACACTGGCTGCTCTCACAGAGAGGTTCAGTTCCTAGCACCCACATGGTGACTAATAACCATTCCTAACTCTAGTTCTGGGGAATCTGATGCCCCTCTCTGTCCTTCACAGGCATTGCATGACACAGGTGCATGTACAATCACGCATATACATAAAATAAAAATGTGATTATAGAAGTGAGGAGTCATCTTGATTATATCATGGTTTTTGCTTAGTAATACACACAACTCATACACACACACACACACACACACACACACATAAACACTTAGACATATACCAATAACCCTAGTCCTCTCCTTCCATCAGAGTTATAGGATAGTGTCTTTGGCCATTGCCACCATGTAGACAGGTTAGACTGAGTACAGTAAGTTATGAGAATTTCAATCTCCTCTCGAATTTTCTTAGGGTAAACAGTTATCCTATTTTTTTGTTTGTTTGCTGCATTTTCTTTACTCCATTCACAGGTTTTCCCCTCTAGACTCACTCTCCCTACGGGACTCTTCTTGATAGGGCATCGTTTTTCTCCACTTTTCCTTCTCCCGCTCTCATCAAATAAGCTGTTTCCCAGGCCTCCATACACAGAACGTGCGGTTTCTTTTTGCTGTCCTGGAGAATTCTCTCCTTTTCTTTCTTGTTTCTTGGAACAAAGCAATAGTCTGGTGATCTGGGAACTTTGTTTATATTTGAGATTAGCTCTTAAAAGCTGACTTGATGGTCTGAGTACGTGGCCAGGGTTTGTAATGGAGTTTTAGAGATACCCCCGATCCTGCTTGCCTACTTACTCCTGTTAGAGGTGATGAGATCTTTAAGGCCATGTCTAGAAAGGGAAAAGATATTTTCTTGAGAAGTATCCATGGGAAGACAATTTTGAAACCTTGATTATAATTTGGGGAGCGTTTCTAAAATTTACAAGTTCAAGTCACTCTGCTTTTTGAGCAGTTTTCATGCAAACTTTTCCCTGATTCTCTCTCTCTCTCTCTCTCTCTCTCTCTCTCTCTCTCTCTCTTTTTTTTAGACAGGGTCTCTCTACAGCCCCAGCTGGCTTGGAACTCACTCTGTAAACCAGGCTGGCCTTGAACTCACAGAGATCCACCTGCCTCTGCCTCCCGAATGCTGGGATTAAAGGCATGCCCACCACGCCTGGCCCTGATTCTCTTTAAGAAAAAATTAGATTTTAGCCTGGCGTGGTGGCATGTGCCTTTAATCCCAGCACTCGGGAGGTAGAGGTAGGCAGATCTCTGTGAGTTCAAGGCCAGCCTGGTCTACAGAGTGAGCTCTAGGACAGCTGGTACTAAAAGGGAGACCCTGCCTCAAAAATACCAAAGGAAAAAAAAACTAAAGAAGAAAAATGTTTAGATCTTTTCCTTAATCCAGGGGGCCGAAATGACATGGTTTGGTGAGATTTATGTTTCTATTTTCCTGTTGTACATGAATCCTTTACAAATCCTTCAGTTTTTGGAGCAATATTTTTCCTATTCTTCAGAACTGGGTTGTTTTCATAGCAGAGCTCCCGAACTGAGAGATCTCTTAATTGTCTTAGTAATTCTTGCCTGTCTTCCATACTTTTGTTTTTTTTTTGACCCTCATTTTAGGAGATTTCTTTCCAACTCATACATCTTCCTACCTTCTGCTTATTTAATTGCTTCTATCATATTGTCAGTGTTTTATACATGTCATGCACTCACTTTTCTTTCTGGGATACTAATTGCACTTTTGGTTTATTTTTTACTTCTCTAAATTACTTTTTTGATTCAGTATTTAATAGTATTGACTGCTTAACTGTTTACCAAAACCAAACAAAAATGTTCTTGTTCCTTAGATTTCCTTTTTCTTGTTTCTTTGTTTTTTCGTTTTTCATAGTATAGACTTTCTTCAAGTGATAAATGATTCATGAACATTTGTTCATCCTTGAGAATAAGGTTCTAAAAGCTGTTTGGGACCTATTGACATGTGGAGAGGGCTTGTTTGGCTGACCTGAGGTTGAACATGGGTTCTCTGATTTTTTTAGAAAAGTCCCCAATTATTAGTGTTTATGAACATTTTTCCATTTGCCTCCTCACATTCTGAGTGGGACTGGATTCCTTGACATTGAGAACATTTTCAGGAAGCTCCAACCTCGAGCTTTTGTACATGTAGCCTGCTTGGCTAACAAGCTTCCAGGTCTCTCCTGTGATTCGTCCTGGTCCTCCATCTCTTCAAGAATTTCTCTGCCTCAGAGAGGCCTTCTTTGGCCAGACATCTCAAATCTACCTTACTAAGTGTTGACCTGGGTTTCCTGTCTCTTCTCTTTGTTTAATATTTCTCCTTAAAGAATATTTATCCTTAAAGTTATCAAATAGTATTTTATTTTTGGCTGCATATTTTACCCGTCTTTCTGTAGTGGAGTATAAATTTAAGGAAGGCAGATAGTTTTGTCTGTTTTATTGACAGCAGTAACTATAGAATGCACAGAAGTGCTTGACAGTAAAATTTAATCAATATAATTTATCAAATGTACATTGAGTTCATGTCATTAAATCACTACAGCCTGTCCAATCTCTTATTATTAGTGATTTTCTAATCTGTTTTATGATTAAAGTTCTTTTCTATTTATATAGTTATTTATTTTTCAGTTATATTTGGTTTTGTTATTTAAACTTTACTTTCGGTGCCTTCTAAAATTAAGCTATAGGCAGGTTAAGAAAATGTAATATTCCATTTTGCTTTTCTTCCTTTCTTTTTTCTGTAATTCCTTGCTTTATCTTTTCCCTACTAAACTAAATTATTTTCTTCTCTAAAGGATATAAAATCAATTCTAAATTTTTTTAATAAAAACTCAATTCTATTTTCAGTTGTCACAGTCACTTTGTGAACTTATGAATTCTGTATGGTATAGAGCTCCATTCTCAGGTCTCTCATGATATTGCTCAGGTATCCAATTGTGGAATAAATACTACAAATTGTATTTGCTTGTGGTATTTACAGTTTTTCTATCCAATGAATTTTTCCAGTATATACCATGTAGCTTTGGAATATTATCATGTAATGTGTAAAGGTTAAAATGAATTTATAAACATGCTAAAGTAATTTGTATTTTAGGAAGTTACTTCTATTGTTGCTTCTGGGGTAAATATTTATTTTCTCTCAAAAATCCTAAGGGTAGGCCCCAGTTTGTAAAGTGTCACGGGACTAATGATGTGGTGGAACTGTAGACATACTCGTTTAATTGTCCCGTGAATGCTTGTTGTTGTTGCTTCTTAGGCTTTTTGTTTTTGTTCCTTTAAGGTGCATAACAGCCCTAAGTGTCTTGGTTCAGTGTACTCATGTTATCGGTCCATCAGCTTATTCTTTTCAAACCAAGAGGAAATTCGAATTTATGGTCATGAAATAAAAAAGAATGGAATCAGGTAAGGTGAAAAAAATGAGATAATGAAAATGACACCATAGATTAATTGACTTTTCAAGGATGCCAGACTGGAAGTAAATCACAGACTGCAGGAACAGAGGACTCGTTTCTCAGTGGAACTCTTACAGTAGTGTCACCTACTCCAAAGTTTCAGGGGTGCTGAAGCCCACCAGGTACACTGCAATCAAGCCAGTTCCACCTCATACTGCCTGTGTATGCTACAGATAGGTTTACACAGGTTTGCAGGGGATTATAACAGTCTTTTTACTGAGGAGAAACTCAGGAGTTATCTTTATGGAATTCAACTCTATTATTTTTGCCCCTTTTTTGAATATTTTCTCTTTTTTTCTAAAGCTGGGCTTACAAAAATCTATTTTCTTTCCCTTTAGAAGTCTGTGAAGATGAAGTTTGGGTGTCCCTTGAGATTTCCCATTGGGGCTTTGACAAAGGCTCAGAGCCAGCAAATAACTGTCTTTGAATAGATCAGAGCAGCCGCTCTGGCTTCCTGCCTGCTAAGAATATGACCTGAGAGTTTAGGGAGGGGGTGTTCATGTGTGACAGAGATTTATACAGTTAGAACTAGGAATCTCATGCAATAATCAAACTCCTATATAAATAATTACAAAGATAACCAGTTTTACACATTTCTCAGCCAAGACAAGCCAGAAAAAGTACATTGTGGGGTGCAAAGCCTTATCCATCATTTATAAGTCACTACCAAGTGTTTGAACCAAGGGATTTTTTCCTGTGCAACGGGGTGAGCACCCATGATGCTTTTCTTCAATGTAGATTCAGCAAAAGGCAGGAAGGAGCCTTAAAAAGGGCTGTGGGCAAAGCCTCAGGGAGCAGCTGGGAACATCCTCTCCCACTTGGCTGGGGCTTATTTTATTTTATTTTTTCTTGATACAAGGTCTGGCCATGTTGACCTGCTGGCTTGGTACTTGCTATGGAGGCCAGGATAGCCTCAAACTCACAGCAACCCTCCTTCAGTCCTCCCTGAATGCTGGGAAAACAGGCATACACCACAAGGCCTAAATTTCAGAGGTCATTTTGTTGTCCCTTTTAGTTTTTTTTCTCAAGTAAAGTTGGAGTTTATTTTTTTAAGTGTTTTAGGTTTTAATACAGATTTAATAGTGAGTGAGAGAATGGCAGAGTGCTTTGAATGGAAAAAGAGTGTGTGTACTTCTTAGAGCTGAACTTACATGTTAATTTATGAATTTTCATCTGGGATTTGGGGTAATGAGTACTTACAATGATTATGTCTTGTAAAACATTTCCTTCATATACCTTTTCAAGAATATTAAGCCCTTATGAAATAGAAGACATAATGATTTTGATAATAAAGAAGCATTCTACGAGGAATTCCAGTTACATGTTAGATAAAGGATGAATTTCTTAGTATCTGGTAGTGCTTGTTACACTAATGCTGTTTTGGGGCCTAGTAAGCACTCAGGAGATGACCAACTAGACTCAAACATATGCAGCTCTTCCATCTCTAGATTTCAGCTCTCCACACTGAAAATACAGAGTCTGGACACAAATGAACCCGTATATACGTTCATAGCTTTCATCTGCTCTGTGCATCCATGTCATCTTACATTTTACTGTCTCCAATTGTAAACTAAAATCAAAATCCCACACACATTTTGCCTATAGTGTGTCTTAGGATCATTGAACTTCATTTCTTGCTATCACCCCATCTCCATTATCATTCTTCTGTGTTATAAATATCAAGACAAACATAAATGCCCACTTTTCTCTTTAAAATGTTAATTTAATTAAATGCATAGTGAAAGAGAGCAAATGAGTGACAGAGGACTAGAGCACGTTACCTTCCTCCACCTCCAATAGAAACAAATAAGTGAGAGGACCAGACCATGTTCCTTCCCTCCATCTCCAATAGAAACAAATGAGTGACAGAGGACCAGAGCACGTTACCTTCCTCCACCTTCAATAGAAACAGAGGACCAGAGCATGTTACCTTCCTCCACCTCCAATAGAAACAAATGAGTGACAGAGGACCAGAGCATGTTACCTTCCCTCCACCTTCAAGAGAAACAAATGACAGAGGACTGGATCATGTTACCTTCCCTCCAGCTTCAATAGAAACACCTCACCCAAATTAGCATCTTAATGATATTCTATATGGTTTTATATATATGATTCACTACTTTGAAATCTAGTTCTTTTTCAAATTTTTTTAAAATTTATTTATTTATTTATTTATTTATTTATTTATTTATTTATGTGCATGAATGTACTGTCTGCATGTAGGTTTGTGCACCCGTGTCGTGCAATGCTGCGGAGGTCAGAAGAGGGTCTCGGATTCCCCTGGAACTGGAGTTCTGGAGTTGGAGTTACAGATGGTTCTCAGCCGCCATGTGTGTGCTGGGGATCGAACCCTGGTCCTCTGCAAGAGCAGTCGGCACTCTTAACCGCTAAGCCACCTCTCGAGCCCCTGAAATCTAGTTCTTTATAAACTTACAAAGTCAAACAATAATATAGTCACTGCTGTTTCCTACTCATACTGACTTTTCCTAAATCCTCACATTTAGCTGTGAATCAGAACATTTTTAGTTAGCTAGTCTTTTATCCCACTACTAAAAGTTATCATTTATTTTTTCTATGCCCACAACTACTTTTCTATTAAGGTTAATTTGTAGACAGTCTTTGTTCACATGGTTACAGATATTTTGGAGTGTTTGGTAGATCATCTCTTTGTTAGTTTCTTTAGGTTTATAATTTTTGTTGGTTAGAGCTATGCTCTTCTATAACAGAAATCACTAATTTGAAATTGTTGAGAGAAAAATATTTATATATCTATGAATTACCAATTTTTTTTATCACAATTTATTATCCTATTTTATTTGGCTTCCTTAATAAGCATGAGAGTTTCAAGTTTATTTTATTACTAGGACTTGTTCTTCACCACACCATTCATGGATGGAAGGAAAACAATGTTCTTTTGAGGATTTCTTAGTGACTTATGCTTTTTCAATGTCCATTTGTTTAGTTTTGCCTGGTTGGGAAAGAGATTAAACAAAATCAGAACTCAAAGATACCTGCATATTTTGACCATTGCTAGTCTGCACTTCAAAATTATTGAGCTGAAATTTTAGATTCTTTTAACCTCATTCTAAAGAGGAAAGGTTATTTTCCATATCTAAAAAGTTATGTATAATTAGCAGGTGTGTATTTTTGGTTGGTTGAAAGAAGGGTTGTTGAATGTATTATATCAGTTTCAGGAAAGTCTTATTTTCTTTGTATTTTAATTTAACTATTAAGTTTGTATAGAATGTTGAAATTTCCTATAGAATGAATACTTTGGGGGGGCTCTCCCTATACAGTTTCCTCAATAACTGTATAAACTTCTCTTTTAATTGTTATTTGAGTCATTTGCAGAGCATGGCATGGACAGCCGATCCTTGGTCACAGTTCTTACATTGCTCATTCTGTTTCTCCAGTTTGACATTGCCACAGACCTTTGGACAGGTGTCCATCGAGAAACTAGCTGACTATATACTGGTGAAAACGAACTTTGGCTTTTTGTTGGCTTGGGATGGAATATCGGGAATTTACATCAAACTTTCTGCGGAGCATAGAGGGAAATCATGTGGTTTGTGTGGGAACTATAATGGCATTCAATCAGATGATTTTGTGATTCTGCAAGGTAAGCAAGTCCAGCAGTAAAATAGGTAGGTCCTTTCCAGTGTCTTCTTCCTTCAGAGGACAGCAGTCAGTAGCCAGAAGACTTGGCAAAGAGGGCAGTGGAAATTCCTGGCTATCATTTGCTTGTACAAGTGATTCAAAGTAGAGACCAGTAGGGAAACACTTTCTGGTCACTCTTGAAAACCAGGGGCTAGTTTATATTTGCTAAATTAAGACATAGCACATACTCACATAGCAAATGTTTACTGAGCATGTACTTTGTAGCAGGTACAGTTGAATCTTCTGCTGTAGGAACTTCGGTTACTGTAGGGAATGAAATGAAGACTTCCCTGTTCTTAGAGTTCATAGTCTAGTGATTTAAAACCTTTTGGATAAAAAAGTGTTTATGACAAAAGTTATTTTGTGTCTAGTCTTGACAGGAATAAGTTAACTGAGGAATAATTTTATTTTGTAAATAAAATGAAGTGAGAGCAGGATTACACAAGCTCATTAGCAACTTGGAAAGATGTTTATATGTGTTTCTGGTCATCGACTGAATCTAAGTCATGAAACTAAAGTCAGTGAATTACTAGTAATAGGTTCCATTTCAATTGGACACTAGTGTGCAGTAGGAGAATCACAGGCCATAACTGTGATTCAAGTCCTTATTCCAATACAAAGGAACAATGGTCCTGGGACCCATGGACCTGGCCTTGCACATTTCTTCCTTTCTTAGGAATTCTGAAGTTGGGGCATTGAATCTTTCGATTATGTCAAAGAAAGGACACAACTCTGAACTTACAGAGTAAACAGCAATAATAAAAATGTACCTTATAGCTGTTTATCATAATATTTAATATGCATATATAGCTATATTATTCCTAATTCCCACATGATCCTATGAGGTGGATAGTATTTTCTTAATTTTATGAAGTCGCAAGGTCATGTACCCAATATAATATTAGCTTTTAAATGATTCTTTTAGAGTTGAATCACATATTATAGTGCTTAGACACAATTAGATACAATTGTTAGCAACTGCATTTAAAGTAGAATTTGTTACCTACTACTGTTTGTTTAGTATTACAAAATTAATAGTAGTTATTTACATTTATTACTTAAGGGATGTTAAAAGAACTGTCTAGAATGTGTGATCTGAGAATTAGAACATGGGATTCAAATTCTGCTTTACTATTTATTAAATTTTCTAGGTTTAATGATATGTGACACTATATATTTTTAGAAGTAAAAAGATTAAGTGAGAGGATCCAGGTAAACACATAGAGGGCCCAGAATATAGCTAATACTCAATTTACTTTTTAATAATCTCTATGCATTTCTCAGTAATCATTTAATGGAGCTGAAATACATATTTGTGCTTCCTTTAAGAAGGTCTTATTAAAATGCAAACATTGCCCACAATAGATGGACAATGTACTGTCAGGACTAGTTTATAAAGAACTAGATTAGAGAGCTTGGCTCCAAGGAGTCAATTTCATCATCAGTAGAATGGAGATAATAACAACTCTTAGTGCCTCACACTGTGCAAATATCTAATGAAAGAATGTTAATGGAGATGCTAAAACATTTGTTAGAATATAACTGTACTGTATTGGGACCATTGTGGAGTGGTTCTATGCATCCAACTGGGGACTGGGACTCGAGAGGGCTTACATGTTTGAAATTTTGAGATTATTAAGAAGGAGTGTATAGGATTTAGGCAGAATCAGTCAGGTGGCAATTACTGCTCTGTTTTTCTTCTTTATCAAAGCTTCACGAGAAACATAATACTTAATCTAGTCTCAGTGTTAGCATTGGATAAGATTTATTTGCATAACTTCCACCAGGACTCCCAGAGAACCTGATGTGGAAGTGAGGATTGGAAAAGGCAACTGCTCTTGTTAGAAGCAGGGAGGCTGATTGTGACCTGTGTGGAGGTGCAGGCCAGATCAGATAACCTGGAACATAGAGTGGTTGTTGGCAGTGATAAGTGGGGGCAGCAGGTGACAGGTGGCTGGAAGATCAACAGTAGGGAAGACTGGCAAAAGGCTGGACTGGCAAAAAAGAGAGAAAAGACTCTTCAAGGTATGTAAGAGAAACCCAGAGAAAGGCCATTAGCCTCTTCACAATTTGTTACATAGAACAAGGCACAATTACTTTTAAAAATCCAATTTAAAGCAACACGTTAGGGATTCAAAAAGAAATAACCTTTATATTTCTTCCCATATTGTAAAAATGCAGTAAAATTTCCAGAGCTGAGTCATGCCATCTTTGGCTCTAAGAAGTTTAGTATTTTCTTGAAACAGCCGTGCTTTCCTGATCATATCAAGAGTTTGATGGTTTTAATAACATTGAATATGTAGCTTCCTAAGGATAATTTAAATCGTATTTCTCTCTGGATAAATACTTAACCTTCAGGGATGACTTCACAAAGAAATGGGACTTTTAAGAATTTCTATATAAAGAAGAAAATTTTAATTTGTTGTCTAGTTGAAATTTCCATTTTAATAATTCATGTCTGGGTCTTGCTTTGTACCAACACTAAAGTTCTCTCATTTTCCCCCAACATGATAATTAGTAGTGCGTCTTCTTCACTATCAAAGTGCCTCAACATGATCAGTAAATTATTCTACCCACAGCACCTTTCATAGTTAGCACCTTAATGTTAGTTTAGCAGGCTCCTAAGCATTTGAGAAATATGGGCTTAAAATACCATAATTAACAACCAATATGGCTCTTTTATTAAAGCAATGTAGTAAAAAATGTGTGGTGGCACATGCCTGTAATCCCAGCACGTGGGAGGCAGAGACAGGTGGATCTCTGTGAGTTCAAGGCCAGTCTGGTCTACAGTGTGCGTTCCAGGACAGCTGGGGCTATAGAGAGACCCTGTTTCAAAAATACCACCCCCCCAAAATTGTTAGATGTATGATTCAAAAGTTAGTAATAAAATGAACTCCTAAGAGTTTGTCCAGGATGTCTCATAGGACTAAAATGTTGCAATGAGACTTTAGGAAACACTTTTGTTCTTCAGACTTTAAAAAAAGTATTTTCAGATAGTAGTGGTGGTATACACATTTAAATCCCCAAACTGGGGAGGCAGAGGCAAGAGGAACTCTGTGAGTTCAAGGGCAGCCTGGCTACATAGCACATAGTGGGACCCTGACTCAAAAAAGTATGTCTGTTAATGTCACTGTGTAAATTTTTCCAACAATACTAGAGACTACAAAGTAGATCAGACAAAGGTGTAAGATAAAAATTCAATTTAATAAATATTGAAAATTCCTCTGTTTTACTCATTCATTTATTCAATATATTTTGAGGAAGAACCATACACTAGAAACCGAACTGAAGATATAGAAATGAAGCAGCAAAAGCAAATTAAATAAAATATACTATTTGTGAAAAACAATAGCCTTGAAAATGGAAAATGAGATAAGAGTGATAAAACAACACACATTGACGTTAATCTAGAAGTTATTTGTTAAGAAGTCACATAAAAATGTCTTAAATAAAATAAGAGAAGAAACAGAGGAAAGAATTTTTTTAAGTTATCTATTTCTGTACTGAGGGTTGAACTCAGGCCCTTGCACATGTTAAGCAAGAGCTATAACACTGAGCTACAGCCCAATGGTCTTACCTTTAGGCTTGAGACAGAGTCTCACTAAGTTGCCCAGGCTGACCTAGAACTTACTCTGTAGCCAGGGCATGCCTTGATCTTGAGATCCTCCTCAGATGCCTAAGCATCTGAGAAGAGTGGTTTTGAAGGAAGCTGAGAGCCAGTATCTTGAGGAGGGTGACAGAAGAGCAGCTGACTGGAGAAGGCTGTGTACGAACTGCTGTAGGAGGCTGAGAATAGGTGTGGGTGGGGAAGGGGCTGCAGGAGGGGAGGTGCACAGCATGCACAGTCTCCCAGGCTACCATAGTTTGGAATTTTACACAAGGACAGCAAAGCATTCTTGTAAGATAATATTAGTAGCCTCTAGAGTGTTTGCTAGTAGCCCATAGGCATTATCTTCCTGTCTTCAGGGTCGTTGTGGAGAGGGGCAAATCATTCCACTTGATATTTGTATTCTTTGGTGCAGTAATTGCCACCGGGGACCAAATCTGGGTGGGGGAGAACCCAAAGCTCTACTCTGAAGTCCTTCTGTCTTAGATGGAGCTTTGCAATATCATTTTGTTGCTTTTGCCAAGTCAAAGAGACTTGAGAGCCTGCCTCTTTCTGAATGAGGGGTAGGGTTAATTTCCATGTCAGGTTCAGAACTTATTCAAAGGTGGGTGATGAGGCAATCTAAACCTGATGTGTTGCTTAGTCAGGACTTCTCAGCACCAAATTGTCTGTTGGTCATACGAGAGATCTGCACTCTTGCTTCTGAATCCTGGATCAGCTCGGGCTCGTATGTATTGGGCTCTTTTTATTTTTATTTTTTAGACAGGGTCTCCCTGTAGCCCAGCTAGCCTGGAACTTGCTATGTAGACCTGACTGGCCTTTATCTCACAGAGATCCTGCCTCAGCCTCCTGAGTGCTGGAATCAAAGGGATGTGTCACCATGCCAGGCTATCAATAGGCTCTTTTAAAAACATGTTTCAATCCACCACTTGTCATATTTAGACAAAATGGATTCACTTCTTAGAATTGTTTTCCTTAGGTTCTTTTCTAGTCTTTCACTGCTTTATTTGAATGTTTTCTGAAATGTCTTTATGGGCTCAATAAATTTTTTATTATTGTTTACTTTCAGTTGAAGAGGAGTTTTAATTGTGTGTGTGCCTGTGTGGGTATGTTTATTTGTATCTGTGCTCATGTGTGTGTAGATGTATGTGCATTTCTGTGTGTGTGTGTGTGTGTGTGTGTGTATGTGTGCATATGTGTATACTTACATGTGGAGGTCAGAGGACAGCCTTAGAGGTCATCATCAGGAACATTGATCTAATGACTTTGAAACATACTCTCTCACCAGCCTGGAGTTCACTGCTAGGCTAAAGCAGCTTGTCAGTGAGCTGCAGAGATCTGCTTGTCTCTGCTACCCCAGCACTGCAATTATAAGTGAACCTTACCAGGTCCAGCCTTTTTACATAGGTTGTGGTGATCAGGTTTAGGTCCTGTGGCTTGTGTAGCAAACAATCGCTGTCTGAGACATCTCCTCCATCCTGAAAGGGCAATTTTAGTAAGGTTCTGACTAACATAAAATATAAGGAGAGATGCCTGGAAAAGAAATCTAATCAAATTTATTTATTTATTTATTTATTTTGGTATGTATTTTTCTCCTCTTGCATAGGTGAGTGCTAGTTAGTTAATGTTTCTGGTATGTATGTTACACTTGCTTTTAGTAATTCACCATCTTATTTAAAGAGTTTTTTTTTTTTTCCGCCAGTGGTACTGATTTTTATTTGGTACCTATACTTTGTTCAATTTATTTTTATTGTGCTAAAGTAATGTCCCAGTTTGGTATCACATTGGGAATTATAACTTTATTAAGTTTAACTCTTTGAACAGGAAGTTAATGTTGAGAACTGTGTTTGTGGAAAATGACACTATTACAACCATTTGTGTCTGTGTTTGTCGTCTGCAACAGAGGACTACACAGAAGACATTGCTATGTTTGCAAATAGCTGGGTGGTGCAAATGCTAGAAGACACCAAATGTATGCACACTCCCTCAGATTTTCCAAACCCATGTTCCAGTGGAATGCCAGCATTTGAGGTAAATGCACTATGAAAAATTTGAACATGTTGGACTTAATATACATATACACTTGTATATTTAACATTAAGCACTGTTAGTGATAATACAAAATTGCTATATTTTTAAATCCAGCTTATATAATTGCAATGGGAAGGACATTAAGCTTACTTTAGAACAGTGAATATAATAATTCATAAACTCAGTAACTCATCATGAAAATATCCAGATAAGAACAGAGAGTTCTGCAAATAGTTAAGTACAAAGTGGAAATGAGCATTCGCACATACAGCTGAGCTTGTTCTGGTGACTCACATCTGTTTTTGCATAGGCAATCTTCTTCAAGTGCCAGATACTGTTGCAGTTTCCTTTTCTCAGCTGCCATGAACACATCGACCCATATTTGTATATTGCCAGCTGTGTTAA
Organism: Rhizomys pruinosus; assembly: GCA_009823505.1. Lineage (NCBI taxonomy): Eukaryota > Metazoa > Chordata > Mammalia > Rodentia > Spalacidae > Rhizomys > Rhizomys pruinosus. Next base: position 389,012 of record VZQC01003726.1, on the reverse strand, counting down.
TGATCTTTGCAAGTAAGTAAAGCCATTAGTATTTGCAATAAAAATTTTTATGCAAAAAACAAGAGTAAAATGTTTTTCTATTGCTTATCATTTCAGCAGCTTTCCAAATACTCTGCATAATGTAAAATGTAAGTTGTACTAGCAGCTACTTATTAAAAGCCATCTGTGTAACAGGCATATTAGATGTTTCACATAGCATCATGAACACAATCCAGTGGTTCTTAAACGTTTGTGTTACTGTTTTTAGATTCTAGAGAAGTCTATGGAAAATTCTTTAAAATAATGTTTAAAATTTACAAAATAAAATAAGAGTATAAAAGGAAACTACTGAAAGTTACTAAACTAGTGAAAGAAATGGACCTCAAGTATACATATGTGTACTTTTAAATTTATTATTATTATTATTATTATTATTATTATTATTATTATGTCTTTTCAAGAGAGAGTCCCCTGTATGTAGCCCCAGCCATCCTGGAACTCTTTATGTAGACCAGGCTGGCCTTGAACTCACAGAGATCTTCCTGCCTCTGCCTCCTGAGTGCTGGGATTAAAGACATGTGCCACCACACCTGGCTTACTTTATTATTTGTTTTTCAATTTTTTTATGTGTTGCATACATAATTTTTAATCAGTCTTAATTGTCCTTTTTACCCACTTCTCCCTAGATACTCTCCTGCAGCCTCCCCCCACCCCACCCCCAGTTCATATATTCTATCATTTTGCCAGAGTCCCTTGCGCCAAACTACTTTCCCCACCCACTCCTCAGTGCCAGTTTCTCCCCTGATCTCTAGTCAGCCTATCCGGAGTCTTTTTTCCTGCTTTCGTAGGTTTTCCTCACCCAACCTCCATCAGCTGCTAATATTTCTTCAGCCAAGGTTGGGCTCCGCTGCCCATTTCTGCAGTTCTGTGGTGAGATTTGTCCAGATGAGCTTGCATTGGTCTTGTGCATGCTGATACCAATGCTGTAGTTTCCTAGGAACAGAATCTACTGAAGTTTGACACAGAGAAGAGTGTAAACAATCATTTGCAATGTCTGCAACAACTTAATGGGGAATGAGAATGAAAACATATGGAAAATAATGTATGAGACCTGTTTCTGACAAAATCCAGACTGCTAAGGACATTCTGAATTGTTGCCTATATGTACAATCGAAGGAAATGATACATTTCAATTGTAGATGACCAGAAATAAGCATTTAATAGTTTTTCTGTCTGTGGTCAAAGATTGTTATGTACTCTCTCTGGCCCAAACACCTGGAATATGCAGCTGCTTAGGCAACAAATTCATCATACTCCGTTCATCATAAAACTTATGATAATACCCATTGTTCAAGTGGGTTTTAATTTTGTTTCTTTTAATTACCAAGAATATTTGATTAGACATCTTGAAATTTTAAGAGCCCTTTAGGGATTTTAGTATATCTGAATATTTTATGAATCTCCAGAAATATAAAGGATACAATTGAATATTTTTGTAAAATGCTAGACTAGATTTTGGTTGTATAAAGCTGTTTGAATCTTGGGCAGCTTGTTAGGATTTTTAAGTTTATGAAAGGTAAGACCAAAGAAAGAAGGTTGAAGGAATATTGAAATTACATTACCTGTGCTCTTCTTTTGATACATTATTTATTGTAAAAGTATATTGAATGTAATTCCATTTTCTGATTAATAAACTTGAAGCAGAGTACAGTCCTACCTTGATTTATATGTACAGTTGCCCAGTATCAGGGATTACTAAACAAGTGTACAAGATTAAAATGAACTTGCCCGGGGCTGGAGAGATGGCTCAGCAGTTAAGAGCACTGACTGATCTTGCAGAGGACCTTGGTTCAATTCCCAGCACCCACATAGCCGCTAAGAACCGTCTTTAATTCCCAGTTCCAGGGGAATCCGATGTCCTCTTCTGACCTCTGTGGCATTGCACGACATGGGTGCACCAACTTACATGCAGACAGTATAAGCATACACATAAAAAAAATAAATAAATAAATTAGCTTGCCCTCTGTCTAAAATAGTGGGTAGTGACATTACTGTATACTTTAAAAAAATATCTTTTTTTGAAATATAAGAGCTATATAGCTCTTTGTTCTTGTTTTCTTTTTCTTTTTCTTTCTTTCTTTTTTTTTTTTTTTTTTTTTTTTTTTTTCTTTCTTTATTTTTTTCTTTCTTCTTTTATTGTTTTTTTCTTTTCTTATGACATTATTCTGAGGCATACAGGTTTTTTTTTTGAGACAGGGTCTCTGCCCCATCTGTCTTAGAACTGGCTATGTAAATCAGGCTGGCCTTGAACTCACAGAAATCCACCTGTGTCTGCCTCCCAAGTGGTGGGATTAAAGGTTTGTGCTACCATGCCCAGCCCTATCTTTGTTCTTTTTCTCAATCGTTTCTTTTTTCTGTGTAGGTCCCCTAAAGTAGGCGCTGCCCTTACTCCCCATTTACACAGATCTAAAAATTACTCTTTTCCCAGAGTGGTTCATGTCCATTGTCCAGACGTCTCCTAAATTGTTTTGTCACTAGCACCTTTGGCACAAATTTCATCTGTACACTGTGATTAAGTATTGTTTGGCAAGAATGCCATCTTTTATTTATTAATTTAAGATATTCTCTGGCTGCTTAAACAGCCAAAGTGACAGTGGATTAACCTAAATCGGATGATGATGTTCCTGTCATTTAAATGTGCAAACTGGTAATTGCTCTGGGATTGATGTAGTGGCCTTGATCCATAAGCTCCACAGCGACTCTACAGCAGTCCTGTGGATGCTCCATGCATTTGCGTTATTCTCGTTTTAAGGCCCAAATTGGTTCACTGCAATCATGCATAGTTGTCAGCTGTCAGAAGGTGAGGCTGACCTTTCTGACTTGGAAGATTCACTCATATTCTCATTCTCAACATTTTCTGCTAGAAGCAAGGAAGGTTAGTTGTTGGAAATTCATATACTCAGCATATATACAACATACTTATACTTCACTGAAAAAAAAGAGGGAACTAGAGATAAACCAGGCTATCTCTCACCTATTTCATGTGAAATTTCATCAATGAGAAATTCACACTTTTATCTTTTGAAATTCTGGCTTTGCTTTTTCTAGAACAAATGAAGCAGTAGGAAAGAACATTATCTCATGCTGGTTGTAATTAGCTTGACCCTTAAGAGGTGTATTTGAGGTGAGATACTAGTTTAGGGCCAGAACAGACAACAATATCAGAAGGATATCATTACTGAGTTAAGTGGACGCTGACAAAGTAGAAGTGGGAAACTCTGAGGCAAGCTTTTTACTTCTTTATGTATTTCATTCAGGACTAGAATTTCTTACCATCCTTCTTTGCTTCAGTAGGAAATGAATGACTCTCTTCATTTTCTGTATTATAGAACTGAACCAGAAAGAATTTGTACCTTGAGAATCAAAAGCTGATTTGGCTGAACACACATTAATTTCCTGGTTAGATTATGATGCATATTGAATTTGATTCACCATCTGTCTTTTGTGCATCTATTTTGAACTGAGCATTGGGTCACACTTGAAGATACAGAAACAATGTGTACGTAGTTTCTGCCCTGAAAATTCCTATTCCAGTAGGACAGAGAAGCGAGTCCCCAGAGATGGCACGGTCCTTTCCACATAACTTGTGATGTATGCGCAGAAATCAAGGAGTGACTACAAGGGTACATAGAAGAGAAAGCATTTCTGTTTGAACAATACAACCTTTGCAATTATGCTTTACTCACTTCGCTTGTAAGAATGTCAAACTTGAAAAAAAAAAGAATGTCAAGCTTGGCAACAAAGAAATGATTTTAATTTTGGCATGTCACACTCAATTGGATTAGAGACAACTATTATTTATTGCTCATTTTCCTTATTAAAGTTAACATCCAAAATGGAAGATAAGCTCATTTCCTCTCAGTAAATTAGGATAATAATTTCCTGCCCAAATGTGAGTTTTTCATAAGATACCATAAGATAATGTGTTTAGCATGGCTCCTAGAGTAACATGGACAATTAGTAAATGACAGATATTTAAATATTCATTGCATTGGACTAGAAGCCAAAAATTGCTTTCTGTGCTAACTTTCACAATCACCATTAGTTATAGGAGGCATACACATATTTTAAAGTAAATCATGAATTTAATATCTTTTCCAGAAGTTTAACAACTTTTGACTACTTTTATTGCTTGTAGTTTTAGATTTTTCTGAGCTCTTGAAGTTTATATGTCCAGGTCCCCTTTTCCTTTCTAAAGCTCAGTTAATTGGACTAGATAAACTGCTTGGCTCCAATTACAGGATAAGGGCAATTTGAGAAGGTGGTTTTACAACAGAGATGCTGAAAATGTTAAGAATCACAAAATAGAACATTCTTAAGGTCATTATCTTTTAAGATATTTAACTATTCAATCTTGAGCAGGGATTGAGTTGAAAACCAAGCTTACTACCTTGTTATAAACCTGTTTATTTTGAAGGTGCCTTGTTAATCTGCTTTGGGAACTGGCAGATCTCATAAGTAATTATTGTTTGGAGATCTTCTAAAGTGATCACCAGAAAATAACTAGAGAATATTTAATCATGGTAATGTTATGAAAATGTCTAGTTTTATTGAAAAATCTCCATTTAAATCTTATTAATTAATTAATTTTTATTTATTCAGTCTTTCAGAAATATTTTAGATTCTTATGGCAAGGACTGATGCTGAATGATCTGTAGTCCACTGGACAGTTAAGAGCATGGTGTTTGCAAGCAGGGTTCATACTTGATGTTTTTATTGAAACATAATTTTATGTTTTTATATGATTAAAAAATAAAAATATTTTGTTTATTATTGTTGTTTTATGTGTGTGACTGTACTGCCTACATAGATGTAAGTGTACCAGTCTCATTCAATTCCTGTGGGGTCAGAAGAACGCATCAGATTCCCCTGGAACTGGAGTTATGGACAGTTGTTAGCTGCCACGTGGGTGCTGGGAATTGAACGTAGGTCATCTGCAAGAGCAACTAGTGCTCTTAACCATTGATCTAACTCTCCAGCCCTAATATGATTTAAATTTTATCTGAGCTTGAAGATTATTACATTTTTTTTTTTTTTTTTTTTTTTTGAAGATGATTACATTTTAAAAGGTCCTGGGATACTTCCGTGTAGAAGAAAAAAAATACATACAAGGTTTTTAAATTAAATATATTTGTCACACTGAGTTTTCCTTGAACTCAAAAGAAGGGTGGTCAGATTGTTGAAAGGCATTTTGAAGATGCTGGTAGTCGTTACACTAAATTTAGGAGAGCTTATCCAGCTAGGACCCTTTAAATATGTGTTTTTGACATTGTTGTCTCTAATTAGGCATGTTATGAAAGAGATGCCTACTGACATCAACTAACATCAGAATGTTCACCAAGCACTTATCATTTTGGGGCCCAGCAGCTCCAAGGCAGAGTTTCCGTCTGTGATCCTGTCTATGCGATCTGTCTATGTGATCCTGGCTCTGTTTGCTTGTTTGTTTGTTTTTTTTTCTTTCTAGAACTGATGACGATGAAACCTATTGTCGAGCAGCCACTGAGTATGCTAGAGCCTGCTCTCATGCAGGCTTCCCCATTCAAGACTGGAGGGATGACTTTCCAGCATGCAGTATGTTTTCAGCTTTCTTTTTTTTTTTAAATTTTATTTATTTATTTTCTATGTGTATGAATGTACTGTCTGCATGTAGGTTTGTACACCCGTGTTGTGCAATGCCGCGGAGGTCAGAAGAGGGTGTCGGATTCCCCTGGAACTGGAGTTCTCCTGGAATTGGAGTTACAGACGGTTCTCAGCCGCCATATGGGTGCTGGGGATTGAACCCGGGTCCTCCGCAAGAGCAGTCGGTGCTCTTAACTGCTAGGCCATCTCTTCAGCACCTGTTTTCAGTTTTCAAGCCCCGCGCACTTCTGTTACTTTTATTCTTATGCTAGAATTGTTTACACTAGTACTCAAAACTAACAATTGCAATTGTTTTTCAAATTGATATTACATTTGTGAATTTGTATACTGTAAGTTCTTTTGAAAGAAGAAAGAACTGACTCACAGTTCACTCTCTGCCCACTGCAGCTGATAAATGTGATGATAGCTTTGTGCACCGGGATTGTATCAGTTGTTGCCCACCAAGCTGCACATTTGAAAAGCAATGTCTTGGGAGCGATCTTCACTGTCTTGATGGATGCTACTGTGCAGATGGTAAGCACCTTATGAAGAAACTCTGAGCTGGGTATGGTGGCCCAGACCTTTAATCCCAGGCAGAGACAGGCAGATTTCTGAGCTATCATAACCAGCCTGATCTAAATAATGAGTTCTAGGTAGCTACAGGAGACCTTGTCTCAAAAAGACCAAAGAATCCACAAATGAGGGACACTATAGTTTATTTTCAGACTTCGTAATTTTGGTATATGTGTGGTATGTATATATGCATATTTTGAAGTGATACACATAAGAAGGAACAACAACAAAAAAGACTGGGTCAAAGAACCAACTGAAACAGTAAACTTTTGCCCCAAACAGTAAACCTTTGCATTGAAAAATTAAAAAAAAAAAAAAAGACTGAGGAAAAGGTCCAAGACATGTATGGCAGAATGCATGAACTCTGGTGGGGTGGGTGGCTAGGAAGGGGAAATGGGTATAAATTTGATTAAGAAAGGGTGTAGGAAGGGCAGAAGTCTTCAATAAAAAAGACCAAAGAACAACAACAAAAATAAAAATAAAACAATAATCACAACAAAAACTCTTCCAAATTGCTATCAGTCATGCAGACATGTGACGATCACTCTTGAGCTTTCTGTCCTTTCCCAGGACAGCAGAACTATTGCAATTTTCTACCCTCGCAGGATTTGATCCTTGACATGACTCTAAGGAATGGTTGCTTTTATTTAATAAAAGGGCCTATTCTGTAAAATTTTCAAGAGACTTGGAACCTGATATTTTAAAATTCCCAAGGCAAAGGTTTATTCTTTTAGTATTTAATGATATTAATAATTTATACATTTTTACTTTCTAGAAGATGAAAGTGATTTGGGGGAAAATCCTCACATTTTTCTATTATAAGATTTTAGTTCTGGTAGAGTTTTAATATTTAAAGTGAAAAATGGCAGCAAATGATAGAAGTGGGGTATATAGTTAGGAATTACTTACTGTACTATAAATGATAGACATTTATAAAGAAGCTTAGGATTTCCTCAGACTCTTCTTTCCTGACCCCTCTCTCCCTCCCTCCCTCCCTTCCTCCCTCCCTCTTCCTTCCTTCTTTTCCTTTCTTTTTGTTGAGTGCAGGTGTGGTGAATGTATGTGAGGTACAGTGTATGTGTGTGTTTTCAGGTGTGCATACCCATGTCTCTTCATGCGGAAATCAGAGGTTGAAGCTGCATGTCTTCCTCTATATCTTATTTTTGAATTGGGGTCTTTCTGAACCCAGAGCTCACTGTTTTAGCTGGACTGGCCAGCCAGAAAGTCCTGGGATCCACTGCCTTGGCTTTTCCAGTGCTGTGGATTATAGGCGGTACCCCTAGGCTTGGATTTTACATGGGTGCTCAGGACCCAATCTCGGATCTTCATGCTTGCATACACAGCAAACACTTTACTGTGGAGCCATCTCTTTATTCCAACTCCCTGCCCTTTATCTTTTACAAAGTAGGAAAAGAAACAGGAGCATGGGGATGTCACCCAGCAGTAAAATGCTTACCTAGTATGCAAAAAGAGCTGGGTTAAATCTAAAAAAAATCAGAGATGGTAAGTGATTCTCCCAAACCCTTGTTCTTTCTTGTACTATAGTGAGGCAGGGCCTCACTGTTTTGAGGGGCTTGCTCATAGTCAAATAAAAGATAAGGAGGCAGTATAAACCCATGCACTGAGACATTTCCATCCTTTTTCCTCTAGAGACTTTTTGTGAAAAGGGCCAATGGATGGAAATACTGACTTAACTTGTGGTGCATCCTCCTTTAATTTCATAGAGATGTAAGGAATCATACCAGTGAGCAGCATTGCTTAGCTCTTAATTATTTGTGTGACCAAAGTGTAAATTTCTGTTGTCTTAGAATGAGCAGAAGATAAACCAAGAATATGCCTTCCTCCTTTCTTTCTCTGTTTAACCTTTCTTATGTATGGAAGACCTTGAATTTTTTCATGACAAGTTATAGAAGATGAAACTCACTGAAATTAACTCTTTTTTTTTTTTTTGTCTTTTAGAGACAGGGTCTCCCTGTAGCCCCAGCTGTCCTGGAACTCGCTCTGTAGACCAGGCTGGCCTTGAACTCACAAAGATCTGCCTGCCTCTGCCTCCTGAGTGCTAGGATTAAAGGCATGCACCACCAGGCCTGGCTAAAATTAACTCTTTAAAGGTAGATCCTGAGAGCCAGGTTGCTGGAATCTTCCTTGAAAGTAAAGAAATTTCTGTTTCTAGCACCTACTATAAGCAAGTGCTCAAAAAATAATTTGAATTGTTATATTCAAAGTATATACTTCTTATTTCTTTTGAGAATGTGATACATATTTTTCTAAACAGGCCTCATAATGGACAATGGGACTTGCATCTCCTTGGAAAGTTGCCCATGTAGTTTCCATGGATTAGCTTATTCCGTTGGTTCAAAAATTGAACAAGAGTGTACTGAATGGTATGTGAGTGATGAATAATGAATTATTTATGAGTATTGGGCCAGTTAATAACCATTTTTGACAAGAATCTAGTAGAATCTGCTCATTGCTTAGTTTCTTCTCCAAATGCTAAGATGTAGTTTGTATTTTATTTGAACTGCTCAGGGTGGTTATTTATGTGTCTTATTCTTGCTTTCTTTGGGCAATTTTATGGATTCTTATGTCCATATTCTTCATGTCTCATTTTGTTATTCATAATCATTAACAGGTACTTTGATTCTTAGAACTTGATGGTGTAATTGGGCTTGTGTACTGAATGCTTTAAAAAGTGACTACCAGTTTTTGATTGTGTTCAGAAAGATTTATAATTTCTTATTAAATTACCCAAGACTCTGGGTACATATGAAATCCTTCCAGGAAAGTCCTAAGCAGAAATGGAAGGCTACATGCCATTGGTTCTTTTTCGTGTCAGTGAATACAAAGACATGCAGTTATATAACTAACCATGCTCTCAGATGGTGACATAATCAGAGATCTTTTTCTTTCCTTCAAAACTTCCCCTGTACTGAAGGTGGAAGGAAGCATTTATCTTTTATAAGAAGTCATCACTTTTCTTGTCAATATCTGATGGCATTAAAGCTAGATACATAATGGATAATAATCTATGTACCAGTCAGCTCACAATTTACTAGTCACATTTTTGGAGATGTTTTCTGTCAGATAATTCCAAACCTTGATATAATTTGGTATATTAACCAATATGTTGAGGCAAACATTGGCACAGTTTCTGTAAGGCTACGTACTAATGCCTGTATTTTCTTTAGTGTATGTGTTGGTGGAGTTTGGAACTGCACTGAGCATGACTGTCCAGGTAATGTTTTAAAATATTAAAATAAATCTTATTTTTTTTTAACTTGGGACAAAAATAACACCTGTTTTTATGAGCCCATCTCATATATAGTAAAGAACGTAATGATCAGGGCTGGAGAGATAGCCTAGCAGTTAAGAGCACCGACTGCTCTTGCAGAGGAACTGGGTTCGATCCCCAGCACCCACATGGCGGCTAACAACCGTCCATAACTCCAATTCCAGGAGAACTCCAGTTCCAGGGGAATCTGACACCCTCTTCTGACCTCCGCTGCATTGCACGACACGGGTGCACAAACCTACATGCAGACAGTACATTCATACACATACAAAAATAAATAAAATAAAAAATAAAAGAAAAAAGAACGTAATGATCTAAAATTCACACAGAGGATAAATGGAAAACTGAGCGCATGACACCATTGAGCTGACAATTGTGGTAAAATTTTGTTAAAATGCATAAGCATGTCTAAAAATATATGGAAGAACTAACATTTAACAAGTTTTGAATGTACATGAGTAATGGTATAATACATTTGACAGAGCAATAAAATTTTAACACTACATTTTCTTCTTGATTCATGTTTATTCATTTTGTTTATCTATTTTTAAAAAGAATTAACATAGCTTTTCTTCCTCCTTCTTCCATCTTCTCCTTCTCTGCCTTCTCTTCCTTTTTTCCTTTTTTTCTACAGTCCAATGCTCTGTTGTGGGTGATTCCCATTTCACCACCTTTGATGGTCGGCATTATTCTTTTATTGGCTTGTGTCAGTACATCCTTGTCAAAGGAACTGGGAAAGATAAATTCACAATTACTTTACAAAAAGCACACTGCGAGCAGGTGAGAACAATCTCTAACAATAAGGAGAGGACTAATCAGATTTCAGAGTTAAAGTGTTCATCTAGATTGACATTAATTATTAAGGTAAATCACTACTCTTAATTAATTAATTTTTTTAAATTTATTTTTATTGATGCTTTGTGTATTTCATACATAATTTTCCAATTCAGTTCAGGCATATATCCCCTTCCCTTCCCCCCCCCCCACCCCTACCCATCGCAGATCGTGCATTCTGCCGTAAGTTTTCAAAGTCTTTCAATATTTTTTTTTTTTCCTTTTTTTTTACACAGTAGGTGATAATTTGTGAGTACAAGCATCCTTCATGTAAAACCAATTTGAAAGCAGTTGTGCCCAAACCCACACAGCTCATGGGTCCCACCATCCTGAAAGGGGGGGCTTGTATGTTCAATCAAGTTGATCAAATGAGTGTCCAGTCTATATTGTTGTAGTTTCACCATTAACCCCAATCTTTCGCCTTTTACTACTCTTAATTTATTACTAAGGTATGTCACAATTTATAATGTATATCAAAAGAAAGAAGAAATGCTGATATTTACTCATGACATATATATGACATGTATCCTGATTTTAGAGATGTCAAAAAATGAAAACAAATATATCTTTGACTAGCTAAAGTGATATACACATTGAATATAAAGGTGCTTTATACACACAGGTTTTTGAAAATTTCATGCATTATTTCAAAAGAGAAATAGTTTTTGTTTACTCCAAAACCATCTATGTAACAGAGAGGATTTTTGGGGGGAAGGTGGTGACAGGCTCCCAGAGGTTTCACATCATTTTAATGAGACATGATTAATTCATTGATGTATTTATTTAAAATATTTTCTTGAAATAATAAACATGTTAATAATTTGTTTCAAAAATAGAAGTTAAAAATTTTGCTGGAACCTTTAATTTTCTAGTTTTAGTCCAATAAAAAGTTATTTCTAGCAAAAATTCTGAACTGCTTTATTTGCTTTTCACATGAATTTTTTGGTTGTTTGTTTATTCAAGACGGCATCTCCCTGTAGCGCAACCTGGCCTCGAATTTATGTAGTGTCTGTAATCTCACAAAGATCCACCTGCCTCTGCCTGCCTTTGCCTCTGCGTCCCAGACTGCTGGGATTAAAGGTGTGCACCATGCCAGGCTTTGCTTGTTTTTGAGACAAGGTCTTGTGTAGCATAGGTTAGCTTCAAATGTTCAACGATATTCCTGCCTCAGCATCCTGGGTGCTGGGATGCTAGATATGAGCCACCATGACTGGTCTCATGTTGATTCTGTTCTTCAAAGTTTATTAGAGTCTGATTTAATTTTCTAAATAGTCTATATTCATTGGTTATATTCCTTATTTACAATTCTGTCAAACATACCAGTTCTGTGATGAGCTATGTGCTACGGAAGACAATTATTGGTACTTTAATGAAAACATGTTTAAATTCATCATTTTGTCTCTAAGTGTATATGCATCTGTGATATATTCGTATACCATAAAACTGTGTTTTACTAGGAGTGGCATTATATGAAATGGATTGTTTAATAGTTGTTTTATTTTATAACTAATGGCCAAGTTTTCTATACATCAGAGATTATTATTTGTGTGTACTCTCTCTGTTCTCTCCCTCCCTTCTACCATCTTTTCCCCATTTTCCTTGCCTTTTTCTATGACTATTTGTTGCTCACTTTTTAATTTTAATTTTATTTTAATTTTAATTACAGAATCTTGGCTTGGTATGCCTTCAGTCTATAACCCTGATTCTGGAGGATGATTTTAACAAGCAAGTGACTCTCAGTAGAGGAGGCCAGATCCTCACCAGTCCTAACCAAGACTTCAGTCTGAATGGTAAGCAGCAGTGCTACGGATTAGAATCCAGAAAAGTCCAACCTGTATGATACCTTTTCCTGTTTGTTGACTACATGGCATTTTACATGCTTGTGTCACCAAGTTCTCAGAACTAGTGTAGGCCACCCTGTTCATGGGACCTAGTATTTCCTTGGACTAGAATTTGGAGAAGCACAGAGTTGCTTGCAATAAAGTGAGATAAAAACTCATATTTGTACAGGGACGTTGTGGGTTTAAATGAAGTTCAGCCCGTCCAGCTCTGGGGAGGAACTTGAAGAGTCAGGGGAGTTTTCTCAAGGAGGTGATGTGTCACTGAGGATTTAGAACCAAAAGATTCTGAATGAAGGAGGTGGGGAAAGTGTTCCATGTGGACAAGGGCCAGAGAGAAGTGCAAAACTTGCTTAGGGGCTAATACATCTAGACTGACCTCGCTACATCCTGGACTGGCCAATGAGATTATCCAGAGCTGAGCTGAAGAAAGTAGGTGATCACCAGTGTTGCTGGATCCTCCCAACAGTACCAGTAGCAGTAAAGAAAGATGACATCATGAGCTTTGCTGGTAACTGGATGGAACTTGAAGCAATTATACTAAGTGAAGTAACACAGTCCCAGAAAAAAAAAAAAAGGCGAATGGTTTCCCTCATTTGTGGATGCTAACACCAAATCCCCAGCTGGCAGGCAAACTGAGCAACTTTATTATTATATTTCATTGTATCTGAAAACAACTGTGCTATTACAATGTGAATCTATAAATGGGCTCTAGAATTCTCTTACCACTTATACTCACACATTGTAATTACCATATAAAGATGGAGGAGATGTAGTCATATTCTAAAAAAAGAATGTAAAGTTACACGATGTAAATGTAAAGTTATACCTGCATGCAAATTTACTGTTAAAATGTGAATCTCTAAATGTACTTAGGAATCAACCTACAGTTTATTTTCAGAATTTTTAATTTTGACTTATGTATGGAGTGTATATATGTATATTTTGGAATAATATAAAATAAAAAAGTATTGATAATAAAAAAAGAAACTAATAAATTTTAAAAAATGGAAAAAAGAAAGTAGGTGATGGTAGGCAGTATGCATAGGGTGCCAGACATATCTTTCCTTGGACAGGCCCTGCTTATGTTTGTGTTGTTGCATAGGTGTTAAGAATACTATTTTACTCTCAGAGTGCAAACTCTTAGAAATGCTCCAACTTAGCCGGGCGTGGTGGCGCACGCCTTTAATCCTAGCACTTGGGAGGCAGAGACAGGAGGATCTTTGTGAGTTCAAGGCCAGCCTGGTCTACAAAGCGAATTCCAGGACAGCTGGGGCTACAAGGAGACCCTGTCTCGAAAAAGACCAAAAAAAAAAAAATTAAAAAGAAATGCTCCAACTTGTGTGTTACAAATTAGATGTTCATGTTATGCAGGTGTCATGGTAAGGAAATCGAACTTCATGTAGAACTGATTATGAAATTGTGGTATTTGACAATTTTATTTAATGGCCATCAAACAAACACTGAGTCTTAAGGAGTTGTGGTGGGTTTTTTTCTTTTGTCCTTTTTTTATTGGAAGTCTATGAGGACAGCAGGATGGACATGATTTTGAGATGCTGGACAACAGATACAACATGTAGCATGCTGTATAGTGAGGCCACAGGGAAAAGAGGAGCCGATCTATGGTAGTGGCAGAGATGAAAGAAGACTGATAACCTCTTAGATTGGTGGGTTGGACTCCAAGTCTTAGAAGAGTACAATGAGAGGAATAATGTGATCAAAGAAAAAATTTCAGATTTAGAGCTTTAGGGGCCAAACTGAGAGCAAAAGTTGTAGGAACGACACAGCAACAAAGAAGAGCTTCCAGTGGCAAAAGCTGTGAGGTTTTCTGAAAACAAGTTTCTTATTTTTAAAGAATGTCTCATAAAATGTTGCTTACAAAAGCTGTGCTTTCTCTATTGGCTGGCAGTTACAAGAATACGGAGAATTTTTGAGAAAATTCATACTTCTTTATGGACCATGACCAGTCGAGGGGTAACACACCAGATATACTATATACCACACATACAAACACACATATCACACCACACACAACAACTATCACACAGGCATGTATGACATATACAGACATACTTCATCCTTCACACACCACCATACACTCCAACACCACAGAAATTTACCCCACACATGCACGAAACATACAACACCACATGTGTATATATATATATATATATATATATATACATATTATGGATACCACACACATACTGCATACATACTCCACACCAGAGCACACACACATCCTCCTGCACATACATCATACACACATTCCATGTACCACACAAGTATAATACAGTCACTCCTCACACCACATACACACACTACACACCCACACCACACATACACAAACACACACACATACACATCACATACACACATTATACTCATTCACCTCTCAACCACATACACACTACACACACCATACATATACACCACACATACCATTTGCACACTACACTCACCCCCTATACTACACATACACACACACAAACACTATGCATACCACATATACACATACCGCACACACATACATCATACACACCAAACACACCACACACAGTACATGCATGCCTCCACTGCACAAACACACTACACACACAAATCACACACAAACACATCATACACGCATACCTCACATAAACACACACCTCACACGTACTAACCAGAATACCCCCACCCCTCATACCATGCCACATATACATATACCATACACCTCACACATACAGACCACACATGCGTTACACATACTACATACACAGATACCACACACATACATCATACACACCAAACACACTGCACACACCTATACCACACACACACACCCTACCACACATATACATACCACACACACTTAAAACCTCAAACATCATATATACACTTACAACATATACATATATACCCCATCATCCATACTACATACACACCACACATACATACACATACACTCCACACACACTCACCTCACACATATACCACGCACACAATATTACACATACACTACACATACAATGCACACACCACACTCCCATATCCCCATACTATGCTGCACACACACCATTTACCGCACATAGTACATGCATGCCCCACTGCACAAATGTGTCACACACACAAATCACACACACACCATGCACACATATCTCACACAAACACATACCACACACATACTAAACCCACCCCCACACCATGCCACACATACCACATATACATGTACCACATACCTCATATATACATACCACAAACACACAACACTCTATACAGACAGTACACACATCCCACTACATATACACATATACACACCACATGCATACATCACAGAAACATACACCATACATTCACCAAACATACCACACACTCACACTACCCCCACACCATACCATACATATGCACCGCATATACATATACCACACCACACACATACTCTACACACAGTATACCCCTCACCACATGCACACACTACACATATATCACATAAGTACACAGCAAACATTCAAATGTCTAAGAATTATTCCCTCCTCAAGATGCTTGCCAATGGGAATTGCGTGTGGAGTTGACAGCCTCTCAGAAATAGCTTGCTGAAGACCCAGAAAAGTGAGAGGGAAGAACGGGAACCAGAGAAGCCCTCAGACCCGGAGGGTCAGTCCTGGAGTTCCGGAGCACAGACAGGACCTGCTTGCTTGGGTACCCACTTCCTGCTGCCTTAGGAGTGGCCTAGTGCTCTCCTCTGTCATTTTGGAACACTGCGTGTGCATTGCAACACTGACTTGCATATGCTCTTTTCCTACAGGAATTGTTGAAATTCAAACTCTGTCATCCTTATTTATTCTTCTAAAAACTACATTTGGTTTAAAGATCCTGTTTGCTGTAGATGGGGAACGAATTTACATTCAGCTCTCTAGTGCATGGAAAAGAAGGACATTAGGTCTGTGCGGTACTTTTAATGGCAACATCAGGGATGATTTTCTGTAAGTATGATCAATGTGTAACCGACTGAGGTTAATGACTGCCAGTTCAGAGGATATGAATTCATTAAAAACGTTTACATAGCTGGTAGGAATTTAGTAGTTGCTGGCCTAAGCCCCATACACCATTATGCTTAAGTTTTATAGCATTTCTCTGATTAGTGTCCTTATTTACACATCAGGAAAGAAGTCCAGATACCGACAGGACAAAAAAGTTTAAAAGCTTAGGGCTTTTGAAAGCTTTTCCATTAATAAACCCCATGCATCCAAGAAATTTTATGCAATATATATTGTGTATATATACACACATATATATACATATATAAGTATATGTATACACACACAGACACACATGTCTCACGTGGGTATGTAATGTATAAAAATAAATTTATTTTAAATCAATTCTTTACTGTAGCTATAACTTTGCCATTTTTTAAAGATGAAAGCAAGTTTCCATACTAATGAGATGGAGGTACCTGTTTATTTTTATATAAGATTATTTGACACTGCATAACCTAGAGCATTCCCAACATCCTTCAGATTTGTTCAGTATATTGATTTTATAGCCATCAATGCTAAGAATGCTATTCCATATAAATATGTAGTACAAAATGGCAGAACTATGTTTAAAATCGTTTCAGAATTTGTTGAAACTTTTGTCCTAATCTTAAACCAAAATTTAATTACTTAAAAACTCACATCAGCAACTAAAACAGTAACTCTTAAAATCAAGCCATCTAATACAACACACTCCACAGATATACTAATCTGATATTTACAGGTAAGGAATGGTGGGAGGGAAGTATTAAAAGTCTTTGGTTCCTGTAATTAAGCCACTATTTTTGTGTAAGAATAAAGCCCTTATACAGAATAAACACTATAATTCATAATATGTAATCAGTTTTGAGTCTGAGCTGAGGTGTTTTAGGCAGGGTTTCTTTATGTGGGGTGGCGTGACAGTGCAGTGTGCATGTAGTATGCTCAGAACCAAGGCTGCAGGGGAGTCATATAATGCAAAGTAGGTGAGCACTGGCAGAATCATTGGATTCATAACACAGTTGTGTGTGTGTGTGTGTGTGTGTGTGTGTGTGTGTGTAGGCCAGAAGTCAACCCTGAGTCAACCGTGAGTGTTGTTCTTCAGATGCTGACCACCTTGTTTTTTTGAGGCAAGATCTCTCATTGGTCTGGAGGTCACTGATTAAGCTAGACTAGATGGCCATTAAGCCCCAGGATCGGCCTGTCTCTGTCTCCCAACAGTCTGATGACAAATGTACACCACCACGCCTGGCTTTTGTACATGGGCTCTAGGGATGAAACAAGGTCTCATGTGGCTCAGGCTGGATTTGAACTTGCAATGGAGCCCCAAATAGCCTAATTCCTAGCCTTCTTGCTTCCACCTCCCAAGTGCTGGTGTTACAGGGGTGTGCTACCATGCTCAACACTATTTCATTTTGACCTTAAGTTGACTGGGTATCAAATGTTCTTATGCCAAAAATGGCAAGAATTTGAGCTGATAGATGTATCCATTAGTTCGGCATAACCATTGCACAGTGGATTCATGTATCTCCAAGAATTATTTTATATACTCTCTGTGTTTAAACTTCAAGTTGCCAACAAATGTGCATGAAAGATTTTAATGAAATATTTAGTGCTGGGCAAGGGATTCAACTGATAATGCAAATAAAATAATGAGGCAATTTAAAAAGAATTAAGTGTTCAGTGTTGTTCTTTGTGCTCATGGCTGGCTATAAATTCAATATAAATTCAGGGGTTGCTGTGAGCTGGGCAGTCACAGGATGTGTCATAGACAAGCTGTTCTCTAAATAACATGTGTTTTTAAAGACATCTTCACACGTAATCTTTCTGTTTGGGGCTCTTCCACTTTCTAATCTTGACCATGAATTCTGGTTTAATGTTCAGTCCAACTCGACAGCGTTTGCTTTTAAAAGCTAGTTTATATACCGCCAAACAAAATATAATCTAGATTATATAGGATAGTTCATAATTTGTCAGTTTTTTACATCACACCACCAGGACGATGAGAACCAGACCCCTGTCCTTGGTCCTTGTGTTCACAGGAATCTTGTCTATGTTGGACAGTCAACTTGAACTGAGCAGAATTTTTAATAGGGCATCAAGAAGAGAACTGACTGGGCCAAAAGAACTGACATTTACAATGAAAAGTTCAAAACCTAGCATTTCTTTTATGGTATCTCCCCTGTGATTTATTTGCTTTTAGGTAATTTTTAAAAATTTACTTGTGGGTTATCACATTTGAAAAACAGAAACCATGCTGAGAGGCTTGACTAAGAAGCCCAGAAAAGACATTAAGCCTTCTTTCTCAGCCATGTTTGTCAGGCTGGGTTAGCAGTCAATGTTTAACAGATGGCAGATCTGTCTGCCACTTTCCAAAGCACAGTCTCCTCTATGCATAAACATTCAGGCGAGATAAGAATTCGGGATAATATTTCAGTCAGAGATAACTCTTGAATATTGTTTAGCTTTCCAACTAAAGTAGTTAAGATTCTTTACTTGACAAAGGTTAATGTGAATCTACAAACATAGTTTAATGGAAAAATATTAATTGAAAATTTATTTTGTATGCCCTGTTACAGCAGGTCAAGTATGGTGAGCTGAAAGGTTATTTTTATAAAGTAACATACAATAAATAAATGGGTTTACATTTTGAATCTTATCTTTTAAAAATTTATTGTTTTAAGACAACTAAATGAACTGAGAGAGCCAAGCTCTGCGAGGGCCTGCTGGGAACCCTGACTATATTCATCACTCCAAGCTATTTTGTTGTCCCTAGGAGCAGGGAAGAAAGAAGGAAAGGACAGTTAGGACGAGTCATGCAGTTTCTCTAAGTCTCACTTCTCTCATTTGAACCAAACGAGGTTTTGCATTAGGTCTGTTATATTTATAGTTCTAGTGTGGCTTATTGAATAAGAAAAGGAAGAAAGAGGGTGGGGATGAGGGACGGCTTGTGTACCCTCTCGGTCACCCTGTAGCTATCGGAGCCAGATGTTTCTGCCCTAGTTTGCTTCTGTGCTCCTGTGATAAATACCATGACCAAAGCAATACGCGAGGAAAGGGTTTATTTTACCTTAGAGCTTACAGTTCATCATGGAAAGGAGCCAAGGCAGGAAGGAGCTCAGAGCAGGAACCTGGAGGCAGAAACCAAAGCACAGACCTCTGAAAAATGCTGCTTACTGGTTTGCTCCTCTGGCCCGGGCTCAGCCTACTTTCTTATGCAACCCAGGCTCACCTACCCAGAGGTGGCACCCCTCCACAGTGCTCTGAACCCTCCCACATCATTCAATGATCAAGAAAATGCCTCCCAGACATGGCCATGGGCCAGTCCCATAGAGGACATTCCAAAGTGAGCTTTCTTCTTTCCAGGTATGTCAGTTTGGCAGCTGAAACTATCCAGCAGTTACCAAACTGGTTCACCTTGGCCACTGTGAGAACAGAGGGAAAGCTCACTCTTCTATTCAGACACATTGTAGTAATGAGCACAGAGTGCACCTTCTGGTTAAATCACTTCTGTAGGAGACATAGTCTGACTTGGTCCATATAAGATGTTTTGACAGGGACTGGCACCGTGCCCCATAGTGATGCCATTTAATAAGTGTCGGCTGTTGAGTTAATGAATTCGGATGGCTTCTGGAAGTGGTATTTCGTATTTGGCTCCTAAGCATTGTTGCAGTTTCTAAGTCTGAGTTCCAAAAAGCAGCTGTTTCTCTTTTGCTTTGGTTTGTTGAGAAACCTGAAGAGGCGAACACATCTGCCCAACACCCCCCCCCCATTTTAATTTGGTTTATTTGTTCAGTATTTCAGGATTCACAATATAAAGTGAACCAAGAATATAGACTATTATGTTCTGCAATATTTGTCTTTAGCTTGAAAAGAAGCTTGTGATATCCACCCACCTGTCTCCATAGTCATCATAAACCCCAAGAATATAGACTATTATGTTCTGCGATATTTGTCTTTAGCTTGAAAAGAAGCTTGTGATATCCACCCACCTGTCTCCATATTCATCATAAACCACACTCACATTAACTATCCCAGTTGTATGAGTGATGCTTGATTAGTTAAGTGGCTGCCAGATCTGAACCTGAGCTTTGTCAGTTAGCAGCTTAATAAAGCCTCACATTTATCTGAGCTTCTGTTTTGCTTTCTCTATAATAATGGATGTTAGGATATTTACTTTATAAGGCAGAAATAGAGATTCAATAAAAATGTGTGTATTTATAATTTAGCACCTTGTAAAATCTCAATATCAGGGCTAAAATACATTATATCTATATCTATCCCTGTCTCTATATCTTTGTATCTATGTGTAGCTGCAGCTGTCCTGGAACTTGCATGCAGACTGTCCCCAGGTGGCCTTCATCTCACAGAGTTCCTTCTTCCTCTGCTTCCCAAGTATGGGGTTACAAGAATGAGCCATCATGCCTGGCTACTTTTATATTTCTTAAAAACCACTAAAAAACTTGCAGCTCTAAGGTTTCGTTGTATGTTAAGAGAAATAGTATAGATATATTTGGATATTTGAAGAGTACGTGCCAATAAAATGAATGGAGAGTGTGATGATCATTTTCTTGGCTTTCTAGTTCTCCATCAGGCATGATAGAAGGAACCCCACAGCTGCATGCAAATGCATGGAGAGTTTCCTCCACTTGTTTTGCACCTGTCCATGTCCCAGTGGTGGACCCCTGCAACATTAACCAACAAAACAGTAAGTCTTTCTTTCTGCATGTGAACTTGGAGATGTTCACTGTATTACTCTAATTTCATGTTATGATGTGACTTTTTTTTTTTAATTTTTTTTTTAATTTTTTTTAATTTATTTTTGTATGTGTATGAATGTATTGTTTGCATGCAGGTCTGTGCACCCGTGTCATGCAATGCCGCGGAGGTCAGAAGAGGGTCTCAGATTCCCCTGGAACTGGAGTTCTCCTGGAATTGGAGTTACAGACGGTTCTTAGCCGCCATGTGGGTGCTGGGGATCGAACCCGGGTCCTCTGCAAGAGCGTCGGTGCTCTTAACCGCTAGGCTATCTCTCCAGCCCTATGCTGTGACTTTTAAATTTATTATTTTTTATGTGTATGAGTGTACTGTCTGCATGTAGGTTGGTGCACCCGTGTCGTGCAATGCCCGTGGAGGTCAGAAGAAGGCGTCGGATTCCCCTGGAACTGGAGTTAAAGATGGTTCTTAGCCGCCATATGGGTGCTGGGAATCTAACCGGGTCCTCTGCAAGAGCAGTCAGTGCTCTTAACTGCTGAGCCATCTCTCCAGGCCCTATGCTGTGATTTTTAAATTACGATTTTATCCATCATGATAAAATCAATGTCATTCCATATATATTTTTGTTTAATCATGTGTCTACATAAACGCTTTAAAATGTAATTGAAGCTAACTAAAAGAACAGGAAATAACTCTTATTACTGTTTATTTGAAAATTTACATTTTGTAGATATTTACTAATTCTCTTTTTCTCACATGTGGGCTGTATTTTGGAGCTTTCAGTCTTTAAATGTTGGAAACATCCTAACAATGCCGTTACAGTTCCAGGATGCTCAGCTCAGATTGACAGTGTGGTAACTCAAGTGCCTCTCTTATTTATTTCTCCCTAGCCCATAGTATGCATATCTGTATAAGCCCATAATCCAAAGATTGTTTTGTGCCATTAATCAGGCAACAATTTGAGATAGTCATGCTTCAGCTCTTCAATTTGCATGTATACATATCCAAAAAATACACTTTTGAGTACGCCAGCAATTCGTGTAAAAGGATGGTTCATTTCTCAATAAAAGTAGATTTTCTAGGTAAAAATCTAATGTTTTCCATCTAGATATATATTTTGTCGTTTTAATTTGTTCCCTTATTTTGCCTAGTAGACCATTTTATGTGGTTATTTATTTATTTTTGTCTTTTTTGAGACAGGGTTTCCCTGTAGTCCCAGCTGTCCTGGAACTCACTCTGTAGACCAGGCTGGCCTTGAACTCAAAAAGATCCACCTTCCTCTGCTTTCTGAGCGCTAGGATTAAAGGCATGCGCCACCACGCCCAGCTTAGTTAATTTTTATATGCTACTAACACAGGTTGAACATCTGTATACAAGTTCCAGATTCTGTACTAATTGCATAGAAGGACTCTGCTGATTGTTTAAGGCCTTTTTATTATTAATTTAGCCTGGATGTACTGCAAAGGACATAGCCTTGCTTCCAATGCTTACAAAATTAAGACATCTTTTAAACTAAAAGTGGATTGTTAATGTCATTTTTTCCTATCTGAAGAGTAGAATAAACTCTTCTGGCTTGTATGATTTATTACTTTGAATCCCACTCTCCTTCTGTTCGGTACCATTTTGTTTTGTGTGGTTTGAGACAGGGTCTCACTGTGTGGTCCTGGATGGCCCAGGACTTGCTATGTAGACCAGGCTGGCCTGGAACTCACAGAGATCCATCTGCTTCTGCATCCCAAGTGCTGGGATTAAATGTGTGTGCCATCATGCCTGGCTCTGTTCCAATTTTTTTTAAACTGATCTACTTCTTCAACTAATCTTGTTTTGTTTCTGACATTCATAACTTCCTCTTTGATATTGCACAACTTTGTTTTAAATTAACATGTAACAGTTTCAGTGGATTTCCCTTGATAGGGTGTTTCCTTCCAGCTGTGTCTTTATTTACCTTCCTCACTGGACACCATCTTACCATATTTCCTATCACTTTTCTCTACACAATTCCAAATAAGTAAATTGACAATGGTTACAAAAGAAAAGGAAAGAAAAGAAATAGGACAAAAGGCCATAACTCTGAAAGGATTCTCTAAGTTTTCTCACATGGGTCTTCTGGACTTATCTTTACTTAACATCAGTGGAAATACATTTCAGAGTATAAATATTTTTAAAATTTTATTATTTTATTTTATGTGTATTAGTGTATTGCCTGCATGTGTGTAAGTGCACTCACTTCGTGCAATGCTGCAGAGTCAGGAGAAGGCATTGGATTGCCCTAGAACTGGAGTTAGGAAGGTTGTTAGCAGCCATGTGGGTGCTGGGAATTGAACTCAGGTCCTGGGCAAGAGCAGCCAGTGTTCTTAACCACTAAGCCACCTCTCAAGGCCCTCAGTCTACAAAATTTTAGGGCACAAAATAACGACCTTATCTTTGTTATTATTCCTCTTTTAGGATTCTTGTAATTAGGAAAATGCACAGCAGCAGTGTTCAGCTATTTGTTTTATATAGGTATACTGCATATATCTACATTGATTACTCAATGCAAAAACAGTACTTAGGCAATTACCAGAGTGTTTGCTATTTTAAAATATCCCTTAGATCTGCAAAGAGCATGAGGACCAGGAGCAAATATGATCAAGATTTATTGTGTGAAATTCTCAAAGAATTAGTACAAATTATAATAAAGAAATAAATATGTGAAATTCTCAGCAAAATTAATTCAGTATCATTCCTTGGTAGTAAAATATTTCTGGTGTCCAATGGCTCATTTCTCTCTCAATGACACGGACAGTACAAAGATGGATTCGTTTTTATCTGTAAGGGAACCAGTGCCAACAAGGTCCACTACCACAAAAACCACAGACCTAGCCTTTTTCTGAAAGGTACTAGCTTGCTAATCTTGTCAAATATTTTTGAAAATCCTGTCCAGGGTTGTTTCTGCTCAGTCACTAAATTGAAGGTTCTATTATATAGACCTATCCCAATAATATAATGATAAGTGTATTTCATAGATTTCAACATGTATTCCAATATCTAATTGTTATTATTTTACTCATCTATTCTTTTATTCATAGACTTATTAATTAAACACAACTAGGTTCCTAATGTCTGTTAGACATCATACATTGTACATTGTGCAGACATTGAAGTCAGTGACTTTGTGGCATCTGCCACATTGACTTTTACCCCAGAGAGTCTATTGGAACACAGTGATTGTCATTCTTTCTGGGATAGTTGTATATTATATGAATTTGTTACTGGAACCACTTTTGTCCTGTGTGAAGACCTGGAGATAATAATCCAAATCCTCATAACAGATGCCCTGAGGTGATCCTCAAGCATGGCACGACCAGGACTACTGCTTCTGTCAGCCCTTCTGTTACTCATGTTATTTGGGTTCACTGCGTTTTCTTTTGTGTTATGTTTTTGGCTAAAAAAAGTATTGATTAGATGCTGTTACCAGTATTACTAAAAGCATAGACTTCTTCTCACTTAAAGGAATAATCAATACATTTATAAGAAAGGAGGATATTTGAGTCATTTTGGTTCCTGAGTCTTGGGGTAAGATCTGGCCCAGCATATGAGACATTGATGGCTTTTTTGTCTGTTAGTTGGGTATGCTGCGCACTGCGATGTCATCCACCAGGAACTCTTTGCTCCTTGCCACCTTTATGTGAGCCCAGGGCTGTACTATCAGCTGTGCCGCCATGATGCATGCAAGTGCGGAAGTGCCTGCCTGTGCAATGCTCTTGCCCACTATGCCTACCTGTGTGGTCAGCGGGGCGTGCCCATTGATTTCAGAGCTCAGATCTCATTCTGTGGTGAGTATGAAGGATGACAGAGATAGAGATGACCAGGTAACTCTTTAGAGAGTTTTGTGCTTGTAATTGCTGCTTTTATTTTTTGATGAAATGGGAATATTACATTTAAATTATTTGGAATTCTTATAGGGTACAAGTATTGAAAACAAATGAATACATAATTTGTTTAAACTGAAGATATTTTGGGTAAGAGACCTAATAACCCACGGGCCAAATGGTATATTGCTTGTGTGCCAGCTGAGAAGCCCTTTGCTTTAATACTAGTGGGAGAGATGGGGGGGGAGAGAAAGGGGGAGATGGAGGGAAGGAAAGAGAGAACTTATAACTTTTGACTATTTGTTATAAAAGTTAGAGTATGCTCATGTATCTTGAAACAAACATCAGGAATAATGTGAAAAATTTGAAAAGGTTCTCTTTTTGAATTTATTTCTTTTTATTGATGATTTGTGCATTTCATACATCATCCTTCAGTCCAGTTTAGACTCATTCCCCTCTCCCTGCCCCCCACCCCAGTTCATGCCTTCTGCCATACATGTCTTGCATCTTTCTCTCAGTCTTTCCAAAGTTTTTCACTGCAGAGGCTTGTTGTTTTGGGCAGAATTTAACTGTATCAGTCAGTTCTTTGACCCAGTCCTTATATTGTTTTTGTTTCCTTCCCTTTGTATTGCTCCAAAATATGCCTATATAACCATCATATATGTATCAAAATTATAACCTCTGAGAATGAACTGTATAGTAATGCCAGAATATGTCTAAACATTCACATTTTCCCCTTTAATTTTATATTACTCTAAGATATGACTACATACCTTCTACTTATAGACGGTAATTACAAAGTCTGAAAATAAGGGGTGGGTCAATTCTAGAGCCTGTTAAGAGATTCACATTATAACAGCACGGTTGCTTTCAGATAAAAAGAAATATAACAATAATGTTGTTCAGCTTTCCTTGCAACTGGAGATTTGGTATCAGCATCCACAAATGAGGGAGACCAGTTTTGAAATTCACATTTTTCCCCTTTAATTTTATATTACTCTAAAGTATGCATACATATCCCCCCCATATACCACAACTACAAAATCTGAAGATAAGTGGTAGGTTATCATGGAAATGTTGTATGTACATATTGAGAAACATGGAAAAGCATGTTGGAAGTGACATGGCCCGTGTATAGTTAAGCAGGCATGGTGCCATAACCACTTAACTGTATCATGCTCCTGGACTCTCATTCCCCTGGTTACAGTATTTGCTGTTCCATTGATGGTAAAGAGATTCTCTGTATGTCCTGTAATTATTTCTTCAGGAGTAACCTTTGGTCTTCTGTTTCTTTGTAAGTAAAGTTTATTGGAAACCAGTTACACTTACTTGTTTCCCCTCAGCCTGTGGCTCTTTCAATCAATGTTCCAAGGGTAGAGTTGTATGGCTGTGGTTGCAAACTTGGAAATAGTAACCATTTGGCCCCTTACAGGAAGGTCTTCTGAGCTCTGCTTTGGTCCCTCATTTCAACTGAGACTCCTCATCTCCAGGAACTCAGCTCAAAGCTGTACAAATATCTTGCTTTATATTTTCTATCCTCAGATGACTGAAACCCAAGACCTAAGACACAGAGGATTAACCTTCCTCTCCTTGCTTCACTTTCTAGGTTTTCTTTCCCTCTTTACTTCTGGTGTCTGGAACTATCCTTATCCTCCATTTTTTTCACAAAGTTAAAGTACACACAAAGTAATTTTAATTATGTTTTAGTCATAATTTTCTAGGTGTATCCTTGAGTGAATTTTAGTTACTTTAACCTACCTGCCATTATCAGTTCAATTTGATTTAAAGAGAAATTGGAAGTGTTTTTTTTTTTTTTAAAAGAATCAAGATGGATCTTTGTGAGTTCAAGGCCAGCCTGGTCTGCAGAGTGAGTTCCAGGACAGCTGGGGCTACAGGGAGACCCTGTCTCAAAAGACCCCCCCAAAAAAGTATCAAGATGGTTAAGAAGGAAAAATTCTATGAATGGATCAGCAAAATAAAATTGTATCACATTTGTAGAAGACTAAAAGCTTGCTAAGGAGATGAAGGTGCTGATGACATCAGAGTGATCTGCAGAATTAAAATGTAATTGCAGGATATTTACTCAGTTAAAAGAGCTTCTTTATGAAAAAAGAAATATGGTTATATTTCGATGGAGGGGCACCTAGCAAGTTTCAGGCTAGCTGGGCTACAGGGAGAACTTGTCTCAAACACACACACACACACACACACACACACACACACACACACACAATATGGTTATAGGTTTCTTAAAACTGCTTCAGAAGGTAAAAGTGAAAATTATCCTAGGTGTGGGAATTCCATTCATCTGTTACACTTCTACTGAGACCAGAACATGTATTTGTTAGGGAGCGTGAGACGTTGTGTTCTCTGTTGTAATGATAACTTTCGGCTCATGATTTCTGTCTACCCTGGCCCTGTGAGTGTGGCCTGTTTCTGTGCTCCCTGAAACTCTGTCCACTGACGCTGGTTTGTCTGCAGCCGTGGTGTGCCAGAGGGGCATGCTGTATCATCACTGCTCCTCTTTCTGCTTCCATTCCTGCACCTCACTCTCCTCAGCTGAGCAGTGCGATGACGACTGTGCCGAAGGCTGTAACTGTCCCGAAGGCAAATTCTACGAAGACACGCTGAACTTCTGTGTGCCCATGTAAGTCACAAAGATGAATTGACAACGTCCTGATTGTCTGCTTTTCGTCTGATAGGCCAAATGAACGTCCGTGCTTTTTTTCTTTAAATTTCTAAAGATCTTTCATTTTAACACCATGCACAAATAGTTACAGGAAGCAGGAAGGACTCAGCTGTTTAACCCAGAAGCTCATGTATACTGTTTTCTCCATCTCCAAATCACTAACAAGGCTTATATTTCACTCTCCTGTGAGTAGCAAGGTTGTAGTGTCTGTCAGCACTCAGGAAGTTCGGTCCTCACATGAGATGAAGAATCGCTAAGGGATATGTCGGTTGTGTTTCTCCGAAGTGCATTCAGTGACTTTTCTTGTGACTAAACTAACAGTTCAGAACTATTTTGGCAAACAAAATCCAATATGCAGGTAGTGCATCTAATTAGTTTCTGCCATTTGAAGAAAGAACTGTGTGCAGTCATGAAGAATGATGGCAGCCCATGGTGACGGTGCAGAGCCTAGGGACTGAGCTCACTTTGAAGGAATTCAGATCTTATTTTATTCATTTCTCTCCCCCCTTTTAGATATCATTGTCGGTGTCATTATAGGGGCAGTGTTTATCAGCCTGGAGAACTCATTCCAACACCCTCAGGCTTATGGTAAGTTTTAATGAGTATATTCAATATATCACATTAAAATATGAAATATGAAATGCTTGATACTGATGACTTTAGAAAATTCTAAATTTAATTTATTTAAAATTTTGTAAAATTTATTTTTATTTTATGATATATGAGTGAGTGTTTTGTCTGCATGTACGTGAGTGTACCCATGTCATGCAATGTCCCCCTGAAGGCCAAGAAGAATGCATTGGTTCCTCTGGAACTAAAGTTTCTTACTAAAGGTTGTTAATCACAATTAGGTGCCAGGAACCAAACCTGGGTCCTCTGCAAGAGCAACCAGTGTTCAGCCAATGTTCTTAACCACTGAGCAATCTCTCCAGCCCAAGAATTCTAAATTTAAGTGCCATAGTGTCAAATGAAGGCCTTTAAATCAGTTTTGGTTCTTTGGTATATATTAGAAGTGAGTATTCAGTTACTATTTCCCAAGGCTTTATAGGTTTGTGGTTCATGTATCAGCTCAAAAAAATTCAATTCCAGATTGATCTGAACAACATCATATACAGGTGTCAGTTATCTCTGCTTGAGCCATATGAAAGCTTGTTTTGCAACACTCAGGATATTACTGATTCCAGCTACAACATGTCTGGGAAAAATGCAAGCATCTCAACACAGCAGGACCTATTTATCTATGTCCAGTTCCCCGTCTCATTCTGTCACTTGCACTATGGGTGCTCGCAGCTGACCATCGGCTATAGATCATAATGACAACAATCATATCAAGCTGTGACTGCGCACCTGCTATTGTCCTGGCGCTGATCTGAGTGGGTTACATTTATTACTAAAGCACTCATGACTATAACCCTAAGAGCTAAGTGTTGTTGCTTTATTCAGTTTACGCATAAGAAGACTGAGGCACAGGTGGGTAAGTGACATGGCAGTGAAGCTGGGATTTATCCCCAGGCACTCGGCTTGCAGTGCTTGCTCTACTTAGACTTCACTTTGCAGGCTCGTTTTGCACTTTCAGCAGTCTCTTGTTTATACTCAGTGTAACTTTATCATTGCTCCATTGCCTTCCCACCCCTATTAAGACATGAAGGCAGCCAGTGCATTCTTTTGTAGAATGCACTGCTGACCACACAGCTTCCCAGGTCAGAAATCTAGAGGCATCTTGACTCCTTCCTGTGATCAGCACACGTAGACCTCAAATCACAAGCAACCTTGGATTTAACTTGATTTTACTTTCCTCATGTAAATGAAACCCATTCTTTCCTTCCAGATCTGCTGTCTTAACAATGACTTTCATCTCTTCCCCGCACCTTTTAAATTGCCCTTGTTTTGCTCTAACAAAATATCCAAGGTTGAACACTATCTAAAAGTTCATTTGGTCCACAGTTTTGAAAGTTAAAGAGCATGGAGCCCTCAAGAGAGAGAGAGCTGAGGCAGCTAAACCTGCTTATAACAATCCATCCTTGTAAATAATCCAGTTCCGAAAGATTAAGGATGTCTCACTCTAGATAATAAACACATTAATCTCCTTTGAAAGTGGTCTCCCTATAACCAAGTCACCTTGTACTAAGTCCTTCCTCTTAGAGATCTCACCTTCCAACACCACCCCACTGGGACCAAGCCTAAAACACATAATCTACTTTTAAAGCTAAAAGAAAATCTCAGCTGGAGTTACTGTTAGCTGGTATGTATTTCCTGTCATGGTATCTTCTTTTTTTTTTTTTTTTTGAGACAGGGTTGCCCTTTAGTCCCAGCTGGCCTGGAGCTCACTATGTAGACCAGGCTGGCCTTGAACTCACAGAGATCTGCCTGCATCTGCCTCCCAAATGCTGGGATTAAAGGCATGAACCAGGGCTGGAGAGATAGCCTAGTGGTTAAGAGCGCCGACCGCTCTTACAGAGGACCTGGGTTCGATCCCCAGCACCCACATGGTGGCTGAGAACCGTCTGAAACTCCAATTCCAGGAGAACTCCAGTTCCAGGGGAATCCGAGACCCTCTTCTGACCTCCGCAGCATTGCACGACACGGGTGCACAGACTTGCATGCAGACAGTACATTCATACACATACAGAAATAAATAAAATTAAAATAATAATAATAAAGGCATGAACCACCACGCCTGGCCTAAGACCATTCTTAGCTCATATGTGGGTGCTGGGAATCGAACCTGGGTCCTCTGCAAGAGCAATCAGCGCTCATAACCACTGAACTACTGAGCCATCTCTCCAGCCCATGGTATCTTCTTAAGAGGTTTTCAGGGATAATTTGTCTATATATAGGTTTTTTTTTAATTTAATTTTATTTTTTTTATTGATGCTTTGTGTATTTCATACATCATTTTCCAATTAGTTTTTATCTTAATGTTAAAGTTCAATTTCAAGGTACCTCTGACTCCACCCCTTCTTCTGATGCATTCGTTGTCCAGAGGCATAGATGATTGTCCTAAAATCCAAGCTGACCATCTCTCTTCTGTGTTTAAGGTCTTTAGTGGCACAGCTCAGAGGTAAAATCTTATCAGAACAAGGTCTGACCTTGCTTCTTTTGCCAAGTTCATCTCCTTATTAAACAGAACAGTGCTTTATACCTCATGGCCTATTTCCACTGAGTGTTACAGCCTTCCCACCTCTTCCAACTTATAATCTCTATCTATTATCCAAGATCTCTCAGGTTTTACCACCTTTGGCCACCCAGATGTCAGTTATAAACAGATTTCTTAAAAAAACTTATTTTATGTCATTTTACTTCTGTCTCTTAAATGTAGTTTTGTGTTATATGTGTCATGTTGCATAAATTATCAATTGTATATTTTCTTATTTTATTAAAAAAAACAAGTGCTTGTGTCAGGCTATTATAATACTGTGGTGTTTGTATGCCCATGCATCTCACAATGTCTCATACATAGAGGTATTTGAAATAGCTGTCTTCAAGCCAGACTGAAGACAGTGATTTCTTTGTATAAAACCTAAGTTAAACTCTTTCTTTGCTTCCAGCCAGTGTTCAAATGGGACTGTGAAATGTGATGAGCCAGCAACACCCTCTACTGGTGAGTTCCAGATAAAGGTTTTCCTTTAGGAAAGCACAACTCTGCAGATTCCTTCCCAGGCCTCCTTACCCATGTGTATATATAAGGTCATATCATATAGTCAACACTATTCTCCAGTATTTCCTGACATTTTTTCCCATTGAGAATTAGAATACCTGTAAGACAGTTTTGGGTGAGTTGTAATACTGCCTAGAGACACAGCTAATCAGCTGAGGGATGGAGGTTCTACGCTATCTATCACGGCACCACCTTAGGCTTCCCAAAGCTTTAGGACTATACCCCAGATGCTGGTTGTAACTTGTTTGTGGATCGCAAATTGAGAAACTCTATTTTAGACCAGCACTTCTCAAATTTTAAGGTGCATAGTCACCTGGTGAGATTAAGACACAGTTTCCAATTCAGATTCATAGGCAATGCCAGAGACTCTTCATTTCTACCAATAGCCAAGGTAAGGTCAGTGCTCCTGGCTTCAGGGCTGTGTCTGAATGTCAAGGTTCGGGAAGTAGCAGCAGTCAGTTGACAAAAGCATATAGTTAGGTTTTGTGGCACACTCCAGCAATGAGGGGGTAGAGTCAGGACCATCTAGAGTTCAAAGTCAGCTACAGTTATGTAGAGTTTGAGGTTGCAAAAGAGTCTTTTACAAAAAAAAAAGGTGTACAGAAAGATATTTAATGTTATTTCTCTTAGAATGTCACTTTCCACTGGAATGTTCCCAAGGACCTTACATGATAGAGCACCTCATACCTTCTTTATTTTCATCAGATTAAGGAGTAGCCTCCGAGTCTCAAACAGTACAGAGAAATTCTGAGCAGCACTTGCATTCATTCATTTTGTTGTGTACAGAGATTTAAGCTTTGTTATTTATTTGAATATCCAAGTATGTATTAGTATATTATTATGCATACCTATAATCTTAGTTAAAAGAGGCTGAGTCAGGAATTTGGACAACCATAGTGAACTTCATCTCATAGAAAATAAAACAAAACAAAAACAAAACCTGTGAGTTATGTGTTCTGGAATTACTGCGTGAGGATTTAGGCCAGTTAGTTCTTCTTTATAACTATGCTCCTGGACATAGCTGTTAACACAGTGGGTAGGCCGCATCCCTTTTCTAGCCCTCTTGTTTCAAGGTGGCTCAGCAAAAGCAGGGAAGGCCAGATACCCTGATTTCCCACAAAGAGGCCTTAAGATTCTATCCCTTTGATACCCATACAAATGACTTATTTGATTCCCCACAGCCCAAAAGCCTTCTAGAGAAGTAGGAAGCTCATAATGGCCCTGTGTGTCTTCTGTACTTTATAGTATAATGAATGTTGGTGAAAATAACGACTCAGAGGCCACACAAGATCTAGAAGTAATGTGCTCTGTAAACCTTTAACTATGTGTTCAACATACTGTGCCTTTTTAAAAATATTTTATTATTGTTTTATGTGTATGAGCTTATTATATGTATATAATTGCAGCCATGTTATGCAATGCCTGTGGAGATCAGAAGAGGGTGTCAAATTCCCTAGTACTAAAGTTATGGATGGTTGTTAGGC
Organism: Rhizomys pruinosus; assembly: GCA_009823505.1. Classification (NCBI taxonomy): domain Eukaryota; kingdom Metazoa; phylum Chordata; class Mammalia; order Rodentia; family Spalacidae; genus Rhizomys; species Rhizomys pruinosus. The sequence goes on along the minus strand of VZQC01003726.1, from coordinate 356,424 downwards.
TCCACGTGGGTGCTGGGAACCAAACATGGGTCCTCTGCACGAGCAGTCAGTGCTTTTAACTGCTGAGTCATTTCTCCAGCCCTTTGTACCTTGTTTCTTGACTTCAGGAAATCATAAACTAGTCATTTAATTGCCTTGGAAGATTGATAAGGTTTTCAAATCAGGATATGAAAGTTTTGGTGACTGAACAGACTCTGGATAGGTAATATTCACAATTTCATCAACTCAAGAATCACAGAATAAGAGAATCCTTTAATAATAACTGATGAAATAGTGTATGGTGAGTTTTGTTTTTGATGATAAACCCATGTCCATATGATTAGTTGTCTGTGGAGCAATTACCAAGTTGAAAACATATCATCTATGCTTTACCTCTAAAGTTCATGCCTGCTCAGAAGGAAAGGAATATTTCGACTGCCGGTTTCCTGACCCCGAATTACCAGCTGGTGGTATAAACTGTGAGACCACATGTGCGAACCTGGCCATGAACTTCACCTGCGCCCCATCGTCACCCTGTATAAGTGGCTGTGTTTGTGCTTCAGGGTAAGGTTCTTTAATACTAATTCCACCATTTAATATTTGAAAAGAAAAGTATAGTCTCTTAAAAATATTCTTGGATCCAGCAGTATGATTTAGTGGTAACAGCACTTGTTCTGCAAGCCAGACAACCTGAGTTCAATCCCTGGAGCCCAACATAAAGGCAGAAAAGAACTGATTTCTCAGAGTTATCTCTTGACCTCTACATATATATCAAGACAAATGCAGGCAGGCTCACATACACACACCACACACAATAATAAGACATGAAAATTATTCTTTATGGAAATAGCCAAATTATTTTTTAACAAGTGGTTTACTTTGAGCTAGTATCTGGAAGACTTTTGGGATTGCTAAGCAATATAACATTGCACAATATTATTAAAGCTATACATTGAATACAAGAAAGAACATATTTTAGGATGAGATTAGGCTTCCTCCCTTGATTCACCTAAAGTTTGAGCCAAGTGACACAATTAATTTTTCCATACAAAGCACTTTCCAAGTGTCCATCATATATCAACTATATATGATGGACACTTGGAATTGATATAGCTACTGTTGTTGATATCACTTTGTAATAGTTAAGCCAACTGCTTTTTTTTTCTTGCTATGACAGGAAACTGTAGAGACTAAACAGGGGAATGCATACAAGTAAGAACTCTGCTTCAAATACCAGCACTCAAATTCCAGCTCTGCCACTGTTAGCCAAGTGATTTTTCTGCATATTTGTTTTAAGCCTGAATTAAATATTGTAAATTATGATGTGCTATTGTGTGTGTGTGTAATTGTGTGTGTGATTGTGTGTGTGTAAAGGGCACTCAATAAATATGAGTCACAATTTATTGGTAGTTTACCTTCATAAATTTCCTGCTGTTGCAGAAATTCTGCGTATTATAACAGGCTGTTAGCTTCCTTGCAGGCATTCATGTAATCTCTTACCCGTGGCCTGTACTTGTCTGCTGGTGAATAAAGGGAAGGCCATCTCAGGTAACCAGGTCCTCCATTCTTCCTCAAAAGCATTCCAGGGATCAGCTCATATAAAACAAAGCAAAGGAGGGAGAGATCTTGTGGTTTGCCTCCCAGGAGAACCACCTTTGTCTAAATGGCCCCATCTGGAATAGGTGGAAGAGCCAAGTACCTGGGAATAGTATCAATCTCTTTAGAAGATGAGGGCACATGAACTTTGCAGGTAAATGGATAGAACTAGAAGATATTATGCTAAGTGAAGTGACACAGTCCTAGAAAATCAAACGACGAATGGTATTCCTCATTTGTGGTTGTTAGCACCAAGTACCTAGTTGAAAGGCTAGCTGAGCAAACGTTAATGTTATATTTCTTTTTGTCTGAAAGCAACTGTGCTCTTATAATGTGAATCCCTTAATGGGCTCTAGAATTAACCTACCGCTTATTTTCAGACTTTGTAATTTTGGTATATAGGTGGAGAATATGTATGCATAGTTTAGAGTAATATAAAATTAAAAGGGAAAATGTGAATCCTGAAATATGATTTGAAAATAACATACAGTTTATTTTCAGGTGGCATAATTTTAGCATAGGTGTGATGTCTTTCTGTGATATTTCTTTATGAGATATTAGTAAAAAAATTACATAACTTTGTCAAAGTTAAATTATAGGAATTCTATCATATATATATATATATATATATATATATATATATATGCAAGTGTTGAAGCAATACAAAACAAAAGAACTGAGACAAAGAACAGACTGAAACAGTAAAGTTCTCCCCCAAACAATAATCATCTGCTTTGAAAAAACTTTAAAAATACTCAGAAAAAGATAAAAAAGACATGTATGGCAGAATGCATGAACTTGGTTGGGTTGGTGGGGGGCATGGAAAGGGAAATAAGTCTAAATTGGACTGAGAAATTATGTATGAAATGCACAAAACTTCTATAAAAATAGTAAAAAAAAAAAAAGAAAAGAAGGGTATAGAGGGAGAGAAAGAAGACTACAATGAACAGGAGTCCGTCCATGAGACAACAAAGATGGGAGGAAACCCAGCTGTGGAGCAGACGAGTGAGGAAGACATTCTGCAAAAGGGGAAGGGGAAATAAGCCTTCAACTGTGGCCAAATAATTAAAACCTGTAACACTGCCTAATGTGTTTGATTTGATCATGACTGTTAGGGAGACATGATGGATTAAAGCCATATCTTAATTTTATTTCAGAAAGTGTGCTTGATGCTATTTTTTTTTTTTAAATCTATTTACTCTCATCTTTGACTTTCAATTCAATAGTGTCTTACTTAATGGCTAGGTCTCATTAAAAACTTAATTTTTCTTCTTTTTCTGTTGTATTGAAATAGATAAATAGGAATTTACTGAGATGCTTCTGATTGGTTTTGGAATAATTTTTCTTACAGAACTTTCTAGTGGAAAGCTGATGGTAGTGTGATTTTCTTCCTCTTTTATTAGATCTTTTTTGGGTTCATTTTTGGACAGTGCTCTAGTGTGTCCTTTGTTTGCCCACAGCTCCTATTAGGGATAGGAAATATTGTCTATAGAAGGTCAACATACACCTAGTTTAGACATCACTGCACTGAAGTAATGGAAGGTAATACAGTAGAAAGAATCAGATAGAAACAGATTCAGATAGAAACAGATTCAGATATTGGTCCTCCTTATTAGCTAAAGAACCTTGGGGCAAGTAACTCAGGGTTTCAATTTCTGTCTTGTGAAATGAGTGTTGTGGTGTTTGTTTCATGGTGGCTGAGTAGATCATAGCACATCAGTTACATGGCAGGCACTCAGTCAGTGCTTATTGCATGTACTCCTTCCAACAAATAAAAGCAGCTAATTTGCACTTATTTAAAGTGTTTCTGTTTTCCCAGTTTTTGATAGCTATGAAAAAAATCATCAGACATCAGCAAAGCACTTAAGACTATTACTTTGGCTGGGTTTATAGGCATCCTGGTCCATTTAACTGAAACCACTAAGGTTTATGAAACATTGGATGTTTGGGGCACTGTGTTAATATGTAGGGATTAGATAAGATTAAAATATAATTTACCTATGTACATTTGTCATTAGGTTAAACTGGGTCGGTGACATATTTGAAGTATTTTGAACAGTGTCTGTATAATAGTAAACAAGGATACTTGTTTTTGTTATTGGTGTTTTTATCATCACTATATGACATTTAACAGAGATCTTAGTAGAATGTGGTGAATCCTCCATGAAAAGTTCACACAAAATTGCTAAGTACAGAAGCTTGTGAGAGAGTTGGGCATATACCATTGCCCTGAAAGAATGAACTAAATTGAAACTTAAATGATGAGAAGAGTTTTCTAGAAAGAAGAAAGAATCAAAGTACAAAGGGAGTGACACCTTTGAAAGAGCTGAGGGGACAGACTGTGGAAGGTAGGGAGAGCTGGTCACTGGGAAGGACATGGAATCCAATGTATCATTTATACACAGAGCCTTCCTCTGAGTTTTATCTAACAATGTAAACAATGGAGTTTCTTCTCTGTGTTAGGCAGTGACATGTAACCATTAACAAATATGGTTCTGTACAGAATTTAAAGTCTATAAGATCGTGCGTATAGCAAATAAGAAATACTGTAAGGTGCAAAAAGAGCTGTGAGGACAACAGAGACCTGAAAGAGCATGTGAAAGAACTGTGTGAGGGAGGCATCAGGATTTAGACTCTGATGTTAAGATTTTTGTGGTGCTGTCAATGGAAGCTAGGGCCTTGCACATACCAGGCAACTGATCTACCACCTGCATATGTCCTTAGCTCTATGTTTTACAACATTGAATTATGTCATATTAAAGAAAATTCAGAAAATTACATTGTATTTATTTTAGTAGTGATTTATTTGTATTATTTTACTAATTACTTTTATTAAAATTAGTCAATTCATTTGAATAGGTACATTAATATTACTTGAAAGCATAAGCATTTCAATATTTTGCCATATATTTAAATAATATTGTTAACACATCACCATCATATTTATTATTATATACTTATTAATGAACAGTTCAAGTTATATAAATACATTTTGGAAAATTTTCAAGAATTTTGGAAAAATATGTTTACATCAAAAAATATAATTATATTTTTTATATTTACATTATTTATTTATATATGAATATTTATTTTATATTGAGGGTAATGGAATATATATGTTTCATGTAATAAGAACTTATTTAGTCTTCATATCAGAATATTTCAATAGCAGACTTAAGCTATCTTCTTATGCATTTAATTATAATGGCTAAATAATATGTACTGAAATTTTTTTATTTGTATTTTTTTCTCTTTTATTCTTTTTTTTGTGCTTTTATTGATGTTTTGTATATTTCAGACATCATTTTTCAATTCAGTTTAGGCATATTCCCTTTTCCCTCCCCCCCACCCCAGATCATGCATTCTGCCATAACTGTCCTGCATCTTTCTCTCAGTCTTTTTTTTAATGCTTAGAAATTCACATTTTCCTTCATTAATTTTATATTACTCTAAAATATAGATAAAAACTCTCCACCCATATACAGTAATTACAGAATCTGAAAATAAGTGGTGGGTGGATTCTAGAGCTCCTTGAGAGATTTACATTTAACAACATAATTGTTTTCAGATAAACAGAAATGTAACAATAATGTTGTTCAGCTTGCCTTTCATCTGGAGGCATTTGGTGTTAACATCTACAAATGAGGGAAACCACTTGCCATTTTCTGGGACTGTCTTACTTCACTTAGCATAATGGCTTCAAGCTCCATCCTGTAAAGTTCATAATGTCATCTTTCTTTACCACTGAATAGTACTCCATTGTGTAGATGCACCACATTTTTGTCATCCACTTGTCTGTTGAGGGGCATTTGGGTGGGTTCCAGCTCTTTGCTATTGTGAAGAGAGCTGCAGTAAACAGGGATATGCATGTATCTTTGTGGTAGGATGAGTCTTTTGGGTATACACAGGAGTGGTATGACTGGCTCAGGTGGTATGTTCATTTTGATTCTTTTATGAGTTCTCCACACTGCTTTCCATGTTGGTTGTAAAAGTTTACATTCCCACCAGCAGTGGATGAGTGTTCCCCTTTCCCCACAACCTCTCCAGCATCTGTTGTCTTTTTTTTTTCTTGATCTTAGCTAGTCTTATTGGAGTGAGATGATATCTGAAAGTGGTTTTAATTTGCAGTGCCTTAATTATTAATGATGTTGGACACTTTTTAAGATGTTTCTCAGCCATCTTTAATTCCTCACTGGTGAAGTCTCTGTTCATCTCTTTACTCCATCTTTTGAGTAGGTCATTTGTTTTCTTCTTTGTTTTATGAGTAGTTTATATATTCTTGATGTTAATGCTCTGTCAGATGTATCACTGGTAAAGATTTCCTCCCACTCTGTGGGTTTTCTCTGCACTTCCTTGATTGTTTCTTTCAGTGTACAGCTTTTGAGTTTTATGAGGTCCCATTTGTTGACTGTTGACCTAATTTCCTGTGCAGCTGATGTCTGATATAGAAAGTCTTTTCCTATACCTATGTCTTGTGGTTATTGCCAACTTTTTCTTCTATCACCTTCAAGGTTTCAGGCTTCACATTGAGATCTTTGATCCACTTGGAGTTTATTTTTGTACAGCATGAGAGGTAGTGTTTTAATTTTGTTCTTCTGTAAATGGTGATCCAATTTTGCCAGAACCATTTGATGAAGATGGTATCCTTCCTCCATTGAGGTTTTTTTTGCTCCTTTGTCAAATATGAGGTGGCTGAAATTGTATGAGCTCAAGTTTGGATCTTCAATTTTGTTCCATTGGTCAACGGGTCTGTTTTTGTGCCAGTAACAGGCTGTCTTTATGACTATGGCCCTGTAACATAGTTTGAAGTCTGGTAGAGCAATCCCTCCTGTATTGCATTTTTCACTCAGGGTTGCTTTAGCTATTCAGGGTCTTTTGTTTTTCCATATGAATTTAAGGATTTTTTTCCCCAAGTCTGTGAAGAAGCTCATAGGGATTTTGATTGGGATTGCATTGAATATGTATAACAATTTGGGTAAAACGGACATTTTTACTACATAATTTTCCCAATCCATGAGCATGGGGGTCTTTCCATCTTTTGATGTCATTTTCAATCTCCTTCTTCAGGGGTTTAAAATTTGTGTTGTAGAGGTCTTTGGTATCTTTGGTTAGGTTTATTCCCAGTTATGTTATTATTTTTGAGGCTATTGTGAGTGGGAAGGTCTTCTTATATTCCTTCTCCACTTGCTTGTTATTGGTGTAAAGAAAGGCTACTGAGGGCTGGAGAGATGGCCTAGCAGTTAAGAGTGTCAACTGCTCTTGCAGAGGACCCAGATTTGATCCCCAGCACCCACATGGCAGCTGAGAACTGTCTTTAACTCCAATTCCAGGAGAACTCCAATTCCAGGGGAGTCCAACACTCTTTTTTGACCTCCACGGCATTGCACGATACAGGTGCACAGACATGCATGCAGACAGTACATTCATACACATAAAAATAAATTAAAAAAAAAAGGAAAGGCTACTGATTTTTCTAGGTTAATTTTGTAGCCTGCCACTTTACTAAAACTCTTAATCATTTGTAGAAGTTATCTGGTGGAGTTTTTAGCATCCCTTAGGTAAACTATCATATTATCAGCAAAAAGAGATAGCTTAACTTCTTCTTTTCTGATTAGTACTCCTTTAATTTCCTTCTCATGTCTTATTTCCCTAGCAAGTGTTTCAAGCACTATGTTGAAGAGGAATGGCGATAAGGGGCAGCCTTTCCAGGTTTCCACCTTTAAGGGAAATGGTTCCAATTTTTCTCCATTTAGGATGATGTTGGCAGTGGGTTTGCTATACATGGCATTGATCATGTTAAGGCATGTTCCTTTCAGTCTGATTCCCTCTAGGATTTAAACATGACGGGATACTGGATCTTGTCAGAGGCTTTTTTTGCATCAATTGTCTTTTGATCCATTTATGTGTTTTATTATATTTATTGATTTATCTATGTTGAACCATCCCTGCATCTCTAGTATGAATCCAACTTGATCATGATGGATGATCTTTTTGATGTGTGTCTGTATGTGATTTGCAAGTATTTTGTTGAAAATTTTTGCATCTATGTTCAATAGTGAGATGGGTCCATAGGTTGTATCTTTGCCTGGTTTTGGTATTAGAGCAATGCTGGTTTCATAGAAGGAGTTTGGGATAATTCCCTCTGTATCCTTCTGAACAGTTTGAGTAGCAATGGTTGTAGGACCCCTTTAAATGTTTTATAGAATTCTGCTGTGAAACCATCTGGGCCCGGGCTTTTCTTAGTTGGAGGTTTTTTATTACATTTTCAACTTCCTCAAATATTATGCATCTGCTTAAACTGTCAATCTCTTCTTGGTTAAGTTTTGTTAGTTCCCAGAATTAGATATTCATCCATTTCTCTTAGGTTTTCAAATTTAGTGGAGTATAGGTTTTTGGAGTATTCTCATATTATTGTCTGGATCTTTTCTTTGTGTGTTGTGATGTTTCCCCTTTCATCACGAGTATTATTCATTTGGAGTTGCTCTCTCTTTTTTTTGGTTAACTGGGCTAGAGGTGTGTCTATTTTGTTTATCTTTTCAAAGAACCAGCTTTTGGATTCATTGATTCTATGTATTGTTTGTTTCTATTTCATTGTTTTCTGCTCTGATTTCTGTTATTTCTTCCTGTCTGTTGGGTTTAGGGTTCATTTGTTGTTGTCTCTCTAGTGTTTTTAGCTGCAGTGTTAGATCATTTATTTGTTCCTTTTCTGTTTTTTTTTTTTTGTTGTTGTTGTTTTTTTGATGTGGGCACTTAGGGCTATAAATTTCCCTCTCAAGACTGCCTTTAAATTATCTCACAGGTTTTGTTGTGTTGTATATCTTTTTGGTTCAGTTCCATGAATACTTTTATTTCACTATTTTTTTCCCTGACCCATTCATTATTCAGGATTGTGTTGTTTAGTTTCCATGTGTTCTTGTAGATAGTTGGACTTATTCTGGTGTTCATATTGAGCTTTATTGCACTGTGGTCTGATAGAATGCATGGAATAATTTCTATCCTTTTGTATTTGTTGAGGTTTCTTTTGTGCCCCAATATGTGGTCAATTATGGAGAATGTTCTGTGAGGTGTTGAGTGGAAAGTATATTCTCTTGTATTTGGGTGGAATATTATGTAGATGTCTGTGAGGTCCATTTGATGTATTGTATTGTTCAATTTTGATGTCTCTGTGTTATTTTTTGTCCTGTTGATCTATCCAAGGGGCTCAGTGGAGTGTTGAAGTCCCCCACTATTAGTGTGTTAAGATTAATCTGTGTCTTGAGGTCCTGCACAGTAGTGTTTATAAAGTTAGGTGCTCCAGAGTTTGGTGCATAGACATTTAGGATTGTGAAGTCTTCATGGTTCATTGTTCCTTTGACAAGGATGTAATGGCCCTCTTTGTCTCTTTTGATTAATTTTACTTTGAGATCTATTTTGTTTAATATTAGAATAGCCACTCTGGCTTGTTTCTTGGTACCATTTGCTTGGAGTAGTTTTTTCCAACCTTTCACTCTAAGGTGGTGTCTGTCCTTGCTGGTGAGATGTGTTTCTTATAGACAGCATATAGAAGGATTCTGTTTCCTAATCCATTCTCCCAGCCTATGCCTTTGATTAGGGAGTTTAGACCATTAGTATTTAAGGTTATTATTGAGAGATGTGTGTTGTTTCCTTTTACCTTATTTTTTGTTTGCATTCTTGGTCTCGGTTTGTATTTACTCTGTTATGGTTTTTGCTTTCTTTCTTTAATTGCTTAGGGATAGTTGTTCCTTTTCTTCTGTTCTTTGGATTGCTTCGAGGATTTTCTGAAGTGTTTGTTTCTTAGATATGCATTCTTTCATCTTGTTCATATCATGAAAGATTCTTCTTTCTCTTTCAACTTTAATTGACATTTTTGCTGGGTATAGCAGTCTGGGTTGGCATCTAAAGTCATTTAGTACTGGGAATACTTTGGTCCACATTCTTCTAGCTTTCATAGTTTGCACTGAGAAGTCAGCTGTGATTCTGGTGGGTTCCCCTTATATGTAACTTGTTTTTCTCTTGTGGCTTTCAGTATTTTGTCTTTGTTTTGAGCATCTAGTGTTTTAACAATTATATGGTGTGGGGAATGTCTTTTCTGTTCCTGTCTGTTTGGTGTTCTATGTGTTTCTTGTATTTGTATGGGTTTGTCTTTTTTCAGTTTGGGGAAATTTTCTTTTATTTCCCTGTTGAAGATATGGTCAATTGTGTTGTCTTGGTATTCTTCTCCTTCCTCTATCCCTATTATGTGGAGGTTTGGTCTTTTCATAGTGTCCATTTCCTGGTTGTTCCACTCTTGTGGGTTTTTTTAATTTTTCATAATCTTTACTTGAGCATTCTAGGTGGTCCATGTTATCCTGCAGGTCTGATATTCATTTTTCTGCTTCCGCTCTGCTTCTGAGGCTTTTTCCCAACCTTTCCTGTTGATTGGATGCATGTTCAATTTCCTTTTTTATTTCATCCTGTAATTTCTTTAGTATTACCACTTCCTTCTGGAGCCTGTCATTCTCATCTTGTAGCTCCTTGGTTCGTGACCATTTTCTTTTATTATTTTGGCCTGGGATCTTTTCAGCATTTCCACTTCCTTCTGAAGTTTGTAATTTTCTCCCTTTGGCTCTTTCCAACATTTGTCATTATCACCCTCTTGCTACTTCTTGAGTTTTTTATTCTCTTCCCTTAGTTCTCTAATTTCTTTGAATATGTACACATTTGTTCTTCTAAAGTCCATGTCTTGGTTTCCTTCCAGGGAGATCTCATTGTAGGAATCTTCTGTAGGGTTGGTGGAGTTTGGTGTGGATTTATTATGAGCTTTTCCCATGTTTTTATTTTTGTGTGTGTGTGTGTGTGTGTTTGTGTGTGTGTGTGTGTGTGTGTGTGTGTCTTTGCCATGTAGATTTGTTTGTTTATTTGTTTCTTTGGGTTCTGGGGCCTCAACGTTGGCTGCACAGACTGTAATCACTAATACTGTACTTGCTAGATCCTCTGCACCACCAGGAAGTTCCCACGGATACCAAGCCTCCATGGGGCACAGGGGTGCCCAAAGCACCCATGCAGTCAGTGCTGACCTGGTTTTTTGCAGGCTGTTGTGCAGGACACAGGTGAAGTCTGCTCACACCATGAGCTGGACACACAGTGGTCTGAAATTTTTATAGTAAATGATAATTTAAATATTTTTTTCATGGGGTAATGCTTTAAGGAAGTAACACTTCATAGCAGATTAAACTTCAAACTGATATATTAATTAAAAAAAGAATGTGAAGTACTTGATATGACATTTTTATTCAAAACACACCTAAACACAACTCTCATTTTATCTTAGCACTAATAAACAAATTTTTATTACTCTCTAAATCTTGTACAAGAAAAAATATTGATTTCATAATTTACTATTTCATCAAATATTAGACATCACAGTTTTTTAGTAGCAAATAGTGATGACTAGAGACAAATAGTGATGATTATATTGTATTTAAGTGTGGTTTTTCTAGAATAACTCATTTTATTAGCAATTCATGCTCCTCTTTCATTTTTATTGTACTATGTAAATAACAAGCTGGCCAAATCACATCTAATCATTTTCTGGACATTTAGTTAATATAATGATATGCAAGAAGTAATGTGGGAAAAAGAGAAACTAGATTCAGCCTCCACTGTCGCAGATAATATTGAATATGATAGAATGATAGCCTTGAAAACATGTCTGAAATCTACAGTCTTTACTAATCATAACTGCTTTTTCTTTCGGAAGGATGGCAGAACACAAAGGAAAGTGCTATGTTCCTGAGAGCTGTCCATGCATCTGGAAAGACTGGGAGTACCTCTCTGGAGAGGTCATTTCTACTCCATGTTACACCTGGTAATGTCACTTCCCCACACCCCCCATACACTCACTCATTCCATAAAGTGTTCTCCAGCAATTGTGTTATGACACTGTGTGGTTTTTGTGTGTGTGGTTTTTTTCTTTACTTCATGTAGCTGATTAAGAAAAACAAATCAAGCTTGAATATATTCGGTTCTAACAGGATTCAGGAATTATAGAGCTCCAATCTGCCAGGGACCATACCTTTTTAATGCATATTTGTTTAGCTTGGAGAAGAAAAGTATGAAACATAACAAGTTGGCAATTTTATAGTAAAAAATTACAAAAGAAAATGCTGTGTATTTCTAAGAGAAGACCATATTTAATGGAAGGTTTTTGTGTCTGGAAGTGAAATTAGTACCATAATATAAAATTTATTTTACAGTTTCATTAAAACGTCCATGAATGTCTTAAAATCACGAGGAAGTTTGATTGATCTAAACAAAGGAGATAGATTGTGCTCTTCTGTGTGCAGGTCAAACATAGATCTATGTCAGTTTTCATTCTATCATTTATTTTCTGTGTGATCCAAGCTTGATTTTGGTGTTTGATGTGATCAGCAAAGTGGTAATTACATGCCCAGTTTGTCAATCTTAATAGGCATTATCAGAATTAATGGGCAGTATCTCTAAGGAGAATTAACTCAGTGAATGCTTGGGAGTACAAATGTTTATGCCGCATGAAAAATGCTAATTAGAACCACGTTCTCTGTATTATTTTTCAATAGTGTTTGTCGACGGGGGATGTTCAATTGCACGTATTATCCATGCCCTGCAGTGTGCACAGTATATGGGGACAGGCATTATCACTCATTTGATGGGTTGGAATATGATTACATCAGTGATTGCCAGGTTTTTTTAATAAAGGTTGGTCACAGCTACTTTTTTATTTGAACTTGCATTTAGACAACACAAAAAACAAAACAAAAATGTTTTTTTTTTTAATAAATAAATAAATTTTTGCATATATATTATATATTATATATATATATATATATATAATAAAAAGTTACAAACAGCCTAGTCATTTCAAATTAATTTCTTTCAGGTTCCAACCCTCAGCTTAGGTTTTACTGCATGTAAAAGGTGGACTTATCCTTTAGCTTTCTGTGCCTGATCTTTGTTTATAAAATGAGTGTAATGATTGCACTGAGCTCCACAGGTAGTTCTGAAGCTCAGTAAGATAAATATATCTAAGATACGTAGACAGCAGTTTATTATACAGAAATCGCTCGATGCATATAAACTATTTTGTTAGTTTGGCTTGATGAATATACATACATTAATGTATGTATTTTATTACTTATTTTTATGATTGTAATAATCAAGAAAGATTATTCTCAGTTCTAGAAGTGCTATTTTGATGATATGTGTTGGCAAATTCCAGGATTTATATATCAGAGAAAAATCTTAAGATTTTGCATGTATATAATGTGTTTTGATTACCTATTGCACATATTTATTTAGTTACCTCTAATCTCATTATTAAATTTATATATAATAAATGCAAGCTTTCCAGTGGAGTCACACAAGAACAACCAAATGAAGGCTTTTTCTCCAGCTAGTAAACATGATTAATGCATTGTTCTGGGTACACCTTTTCTGTCATTTGAGGTTTCTGTGTGATCCTGTTCTATATGCCTATGTCAGGAAAGTGGATTATGATCTTCATTATGAAAATGAAAATTCCACTAAATAAAAAAGAAATTAAAAGTATACTTTAGCAAATATTTTGCTTACATATCAAGCGATTGATCCTCCCTGTCTGTAAGTATCATAAAGTGCCATCATAAGTACCATTCATAAGTGAGGCTGTGTTTTGTGAATGATTTTAAGTTTCTTATAGACAATATACCTGGAGATGGATTTGATATCTTATAATTATGGAGGATTGGAAGTATACTTCTGTATTTTTTTGTATATAGGCGTATTTGATTTTTGAGTCTCAGAAAAGGCACAGTAACAAAAGTACATTCTATGAGTGCAATTGCTTGTTTTTTTCCAATTTGTATTGATTTGTCTTGTTCTTAGATCCTATTGTTTTTAATGGTAATCATGCAAAAATTAAACAGATAATTCTATTCTGCTTGTTTTATATATGTGCAACTGGCTGTATCTCTGTTAGTATAATAAATGATATTTCTTTTGGGATTCTTTTAGACACTAGCATAGTTATGATTGAATTGCAAAGCTGAAAATTTGTTTGAAATTTTCTACAGTCTCCACTACTGGTAGAGGCAGAATATTTAAACTCATTTGTTTCTAGGCAACGTTTGTGATGAAAGCATATTCCTTCTCTCAGCATAACTTTACCTACTTCCAAAGCCCTGTGCTCCCACATTGCCTGGGAATGCTGTTGAAGTCTGAGTTCTCTTTTCAAATAGGCTGCCATATAATCTTAGGGTTTGACCGTTTAAGCACACTGCCTTGTGGTACTGACACTCAGGGTCTGTAAACTATACTTTCACTAGGAAAGATGGACCAGGTGTGGTGGTGGATGCCTTTAATCCCAGCACTTGGGAGGCAGAGGCAGGTGGATCTCTGAGTTCAAGGCCAGCCTGGTCTACAAAGCAAGTCCTAGGACAGCCTGGGGCTAAAGGGAGAGCCTGTCTCAAAAAGACCAAAAACAAAAAACAAACAAACAAAAAACAAAACAAAACAAAACAAAAACAATGATGGAAGCATCTGTACAAAAACATAACAGACACCTTTGCACTAATTTTTGTTTGAAATTCTATTCTTCTGAATGCTTTAAGTTAGGTTCATAAAATTTCTTTGATGATGTCATGCTGAACATGACCTTTGGGTATATTGTTATTGTTAAAATGTTTTGGTGGCATTATTTCAAGCAGTAAGACACAAATTCTGCCAGTTTGTATTTTTGCTTTACATATAGAAATAATTTACAATGGTCTAACAAAAGCATTTACAGCCTAACCCATGGTTGTCTATTGAAACATTTTCCAGTGTGGCAGTGGCCTTTACTCACACATTCTCAACATCTCTATTGTATATACCCCTACTAAGATAGATTTATTCAAGAAAATTCTAGAGTTTTGATGGCAAAGGTTGTGTTTACATTTCTTGTTTCTTTCCCTCCCAAGTCATTTTGGAAAATTCTGGGTATGTGGTGTGCTTAGTAATGGCCCATTCATAGCCTCTCCTGGCCTCTTCTCTTTATTTTTGTACTGGAAAGCATAGTATCGAACACTATATTTTCAAACAGTAATTGTGCACAAAGTATATTAAATAGCACATTATTTTCAACTCTGGCTTCTGCAAAGACAAAAGTATATTTTTATATTTGATACTGAATGATTCTGGCTATATTTTTTAGCGGTATGACAAAGGCACAAAGATAGTTTACCTCAGAGAACTAAGGGCTGATATTTAGTTTTTATACCCTATGTTCACCTTAGTTTGTCACTATATCCTTACATTAAAATGAATACATCTTTTGTTTCAAATGTTGATAGGATTACCTTCCCCTGCATAAGAAAACACATCATAAGAAACATTTTATCAATGTTTTAGAAGCAGTTGTATTTAGACTATTAAATCAATATCTGGCTGAAGATCAGTGCACTTAGTAAAGAAATACTTGAAGAGAACTGAAAGTCTAATTTCAGTTCTAGAACTACATGTGCCTTCTGGAAATGTCCTTTCTTAAAAGAATATGCTTTACAAACATTTTAGAGCTAAATTTTTACTTAATTTGGTAACTTGAAGAAAAATGAACCTTAGCAAATTTCTTATTATTTGCAATGGGAAATTTTATTGAAATTAATAAAACTATAATCAGGTCCCCAAATGTTTCAGGACAAATTTTCTAGACAATACATGGTAAGCCAATAAAATAAAAAAGAGAAGCAAGATAGTGCATACTAAATGTAAATTCATAATTAACCAAGGAAACCTAATGTCATAGACTTGACATATGATAGTGCCAGATTACATATTACATTTCTCAATGCCTGAATTTCTTTTCAGCTTCCGTTTTGTAATGGTAGTGTGTTATTTTGGTTATTCCACCTGCCAAACAGTCTCATGGCAGAACACTCTTTCTGAAAAATCTGCCCCTCCTTTGAGAAGCAAGGGTGGCATCCAGCTCCACTTATTGCTCTACTGGTGTCTGGTTTTGGGAGTCACCTCTGTAAGGAGATTGAACTTTGCTTCCTGTCAGCCAGCTCTCTTTCCTCTTTGTAGTGCTTGCAAGCCAAGACTTTATCTTTGTGAGTGGCAATGCTTTTCACTTGGTGAAACTTATTGTAAGTTTTCCTCCCTCAGGAGGATCCACTAATCTTATTCATAAAAATTCAGTTTTATGTCTCAACAGAACTTTACTTGTTTTTGAGACAAGGTCTTCCTGTAGCCCCAGCTGTCCTTAAATTCACTATGTAGACCAGGCTGGCCTTGAACTCACAGAGATCCACCTGCCTTTGCCTCCTGAGCGCTGGGTGTGCTACCATGCCTGGCTGTCAACTGGACTTTAAAAAGTCAATACTTAACTTGATTTTAAAGGTATATTATTCTTTGATCTTGCTATAGGAGCAAGTTATGATCCTTTGTTCTTACCACATGATTGTGTGTTTTTGATACAACCAAGTTCTAAGTGCATTATATTTGCTGTAACTTTACTAAGCAAAAACTTGTTAAGCTTCAACAATTCAAATATTTATTTTAGAGGATGTTTGCTTTTGACCCAAATAGCACACAAGACAGAATATTTTTTAAGTGTCTTGAGATAAATTTAAGGTCAGAAGTGTATTTTTGTGAAGCAAGACACAATTTAAGAGGAAAAGAAATGTGAAAAAAAATCCCCAAAGACCCAAATCTCCAGAATCCCTGACCTATGCCATAGACCAGGAAAGAGGGTACTAGATGTTTTCAACGAAACAGGAAGCATATTAGTCTCGCTTACAGATTGCAGAGTCAAACTCTACTTCCATGATTCCATAGCAAATCCCAGTCACTGGGAGAACTCTTTGTAATTTGTTCTAGATTAGGTTTTCAGTGAAAAACATTTTTTTAGCTGATATTTCAAATGTTTATTGCTGCCCTCAAACCTCTGAGAGCCTTTCTAATTTGATTACTCTGAAATTTGTAAAACTTGCAAAATTGTTCACATCAATATTTCTTGTGTGCTTTCTATGATGTTAGCTCAGGCTGATAAGTTGGGGGACAGTTTTAGTCATCAGCAGAACAAATGTGGCCTGGCTTCTTCTGAGACTTGGCTTATGGGGGCAAAGTTATTTTTTTTTTTCACCTAATCACAGTAACATCATATGGAAAAGACAATAATTACCTAGATGCGAAGGCCAATTTAAGTGTGTGTGTGTGTGTGTGTGTGTGTGTGTGTGTGTGTGTCTGTCTGTCTGTCTGTCTGTGTTGTGTGCACATGTGGGATGATAGATGG
This sequence comes from Rhizomys pruinosus, assembly GCA_009823505.1. NCBI lineage: Eukaryota > Metazoa > Chordata > Mammalia > Rodentia > Spalacidae > Rhizomys > Rhizomys pruinosus. Next base: position 339,584 of record VZQC01003726.1, on the reverse strand, counting down.
TGGAGGCAGAGGCTGGGTGACTTCTTCAATCTTTCTGTATCATATTTTTGAGACAGGGTCCCTTAGTAAACTCAAAGCTCAAACATGTGGCTAGCCTGGCCAGCCAGTGAACAGGATTCACTTGTCTTGCCTCTCTAGCATTATGATTAGAAACACCCACTGCCAAACTTTTTTACAGGGTTACTGGGGGTTGAACTCATGTTCTCATGTTGGTACAGCAAGCACCTTAGTCACTCAACATTTAAAATTTTTATCCTACTTTGTTCTTGAAGTCTCTCTTGTCTTTTTGTAATTTTACTGACTTCCAGACTTTGGCCCCCGGCCCCCACTGCCCTCTTTTGTGCCTCCCTTTTTCAGGATTCTTTTTTTTTTTTAATTTTTTTAATTAATTTTATTTATTTCTGTGTGTGTATGAATGTACTGTCTGTATGCAAGTCTGTGCACCCGTGTCGTGCAACGCCGCGGAGTTCAGAAGAGGGTCTCGGATTCCCCTGGAACTGGAGTTCTCCTGGAACTGGAGCTTCGGACGGTTCTCAGCTGCCATGTGGGTGCTGGGGATCGAACCCGGGTCCTCTGTAAGAGCGGTCGGCACTCTTAACCGCTAGGCCATCTCTCCAGCCCCTCAGGATTCTTAAAATGCCAGATCATACAAGGTTCTGTATGATCATACAGGCTTTTTTCTTATGTTCGTTCCACTGTTGCTGTGTTCTCATAATATCTTGCAGATACAGACTTTATTTGCTGATTCGTACGTAGTCTGCATGTCAGCAGGACTTTGTGTGGGATGGTTACCCTTGAAGGGGGTTGGAGCTGATATGTGACAGGTGCTAACACTGGAATATCAAAGCCAATACTAGAGTACTATGAAGATACTGCCTGATCAAGTTTCAGAATCATTTGGATGACTACTGTTTATTGGAGTTTTCAGAACAGAGAGAATAAAGAACCCATGTAGCACACTGATACTGACCTTTTCCATCCAGCTTTGTAATTGGTACTTACCATGTTGCCTAGCAACTCTGTGGTGTTATTTCCAAACCTCATTATTAACTCGACGTAGATAAGGAGTGGGAATTGTAGATGAACCACTCTTAGCATTGGTATTGTTTCAGATTTCTGCCAGTATAACAGGATGTTATGAGGCAAACCATATAACATAGAATAGTTCTTGACATTTCTGACCTAATATAAAGAACAGTGCCAACACTGAGACATTTGGATTAATAATAATAGAAATGTAATGGCAATAGAAGACTGTGCAGGCTTTTCTCATTTTTTTTCATCTTTTAATCTAAATAACTCTTCTTAAGAGGAAGAATGAAATGAAACCCTGCATTATATTCTTTTTCTACACTGAAAACCATTCACAAAAGCAGAAAAGTACAGCATTATGTTTTTCAGCAGCACAATTATCTTAATGGCCCTTCTTATTCTGCTTTTCAAAAATTCAAAATGCTTTGCAGAAGGATTGTTTAAGAAGAAGCAAAAGCTCTCAGTACCTATCAAGGAAAAGCAAATCACAGAGAAACACATTAATTACCGTCAACATCATCCATTGACAGCCACCCTCAAGGCACTGTGCTGCAGTGGTTACTAATAAGCCAGGAAGAGTTTGCCAAACTGTGAAATATATTGATCTCATCTTCACATTGCTAGTGATGTGAAAAATCTATGCGGAACTATGTAATTTCTGAGCATTTAATAACATTTTATTCCTATGAAAATAAACTCTCAAAAATGTAAGTGGAACTTGAAACTTTTGTGATTACATGAAAAATAACTTTCCATCTATGGACCTAAGTTCCATATGAAGTCAGACACACATCTATTTTTGCTCATATCATTTGTGCTGGTTAATTTTGTTAACTTGGCACACCTGGTTAGAGGGAACCTCAATTGAAGAATTGTCTCCATTGGACTGGCCTGTGGCCATGTCTGTGGAACAGTTTCTTGATTGTTGAGTGATGTGGGAGGGCCCGGCCCACTGTGGGTAGTGCCACCCTTGGGAATTGTGAACAGAAGCAGGCTGAGCATAGGCCAGTAAATATTGTTCCTCCATGGTCTGTGCTCCAGGTTCCTTCCCTGAGTTCCTGTCTTGGCTTCCCTCGATGATGAACCATGCTGTAAGCCAAATAAAAACCCTTTCTTCCCCAAGTTGGCTTTGGTCAGCGTTTTATCACAGTAATAAAAAGAAATGGAGCAGAAATTGTAACCCCTTCTTAGTCCAGTGTTGGTGCCATAGAAACATCCCAATCCTTCCTTTCCTTTTGATGAAATTCTCACCTTCTTTTTCAAAACCAATTTTTCTATTGAAGTTTTGTGCATTTCATATAACATTTTTAAAATCAAATTTAGACCCATTCCCTGTTTCTTGCCCCCCACCCCACCAGAGCTCATGCATTCTGCCATACATGTCTTTCATCTTTTTCTAAGTCTTTTTAAAAAATTTTTATGCAGAAGTTTACTATTTTGGGTATACGTTTTACTGTTTCAGTCAGATCTGTAACCCAGTCTTTTTTGTTATTGTTGTTCCTTCCAATTTGCATCCCTCCAAAATATGCATATATACACACCACACATATACCAAGATTATGACATCTGAAAATAGACTATAGGCCTATACTACAAATGGAGAAAGTGACACCCCTATCTCATAGACAGTGAAGGCACTTGATATCAGTGAAGACACTTTCACCTTTCCCCATTTATATAATGTTGCCTCTGTGTTTTCCATGCATGGAATTCATTATGTTGAGGCATTTCCTTCTATTGTGTGTAATTTTCCTTGAGCAGGTGAGAATTAATGTCTATTCATCTCAGAGAGGGATCCAATGACAATGACAAACCAAAGCAACAATTCCACCGAAGTCCAGCTTGGTGAACCAATGAGTATTTTGAGCTTACTTACAGAACATGCATGGAGGGGTTACTTACAGAACCAAAGATGACTCAAAGGGCTTCACCAAAAAGCCCACCCCAGCCTGGGTGATGGCTCATGAAACCTGCATTCCTAGGGCTCCCTGAATGACTTACAGGTAGCTTACTGGGCCAGAGTCTCCCCTCCACCTCACCTGCTGCTGCTTATACAACCTTGAGGAGAGGCCTTGGGAATCCTGCAAGTTTCAGCTTTCTGAGAGATGTGATTTTTGCTTTCTTTCTGAGTCCTATGAGCTCCCTTCTCCCTCCAGGAGGGAATGTTGTTATAACACTTTCCATTTCTACTTTCTTTTAATTGTGAAAGGATATTGTAATTTCTTTTTAAAAAATATTTTTATTGAAATTTTGTGTATTTCATACAAACATCTTTTTTTTCATACAAACATCTTAATCATCTTTATACCCCCTTCTTCATCCACTGGTACCCTCCTATGGGAATTCCTACATTCTGTCATTTGTCTTGAGGCCTATTTTGTCAAGTTAGTGTCCACAGATGTCTCTCAGTGAAAGTTCACTCACTGAGGTCTACTTATCCTATCTAGAGTCCTTCTCTTTAAGATCAGCTCTTTCTCCCCCAGTGGTAATCAGCTGCTAATAATTCTTTGACTAAGATTGAGGCTTGTCCATTTCCATAGCTGTACACATGGACTCATGTAGATATATTGTATACGTAATTTGTTAGTAGGTTTTTGGACTAACATGATTTTTTTTTCACTAGTTAGGCATTTTAATATCTCTGCTCTCTCTTCCTAACTCTCCCTCCACAGTATTGTCATTTAAAGTATCCCCATTTCTCCCTTGTTACAGATATTATCAATGTAACTCCTTTTATTCTTTTTTTATAATGTATATGTATATATTTTAAGTGACTTCTGTAGTGATAGACTTCCATGTAGCTTTTTTTAAAGGCTTTTATGGTTAGCTACCCCTCTTCATACTCCCTCCTCTATGCTACCTTCCCCAACCCATTTCACCCTCCATATTCCCATTTCCCCCTTTATATCATTGAATTCTACCTCCCCTCTAAGGGAGCCTCCCAGTGGTTGGAAGAAAAAGGACATCAATGTAGGATTGGGTTTTCTAGGAAGAAGGACTTCAAGGGGCTAAATGGGGGAATGAGAGAGGCTAATGGAAGGTGAAAATGCCCCAAACTCATCGTATACATGAGTGAAACTGTCAAATAATAAAGTCGATATTAAAAAGCCCTATTGATGGATTATGCATGTGTGATGTTTCAGTTCGTTATATTTATTATATTCTTATGTTTTCTTTTTTTTTTTTTACTTATATATGTTACATGATTTTCTTCTGTCATAAAATACTGATGTCTACCTCCCTCAAAAAATGGCTTGCTACTACTCTGGTACTGAGAAGAGAGTATCCAGTAAATACCCCTTAACCTCAGTTTTTTAATCTGTAAAATCCATTTAAGATAAAAATCAAATTCAAATGTTAAGAGAATTAAATAATTTATCATAAAACTCGAAGTACACCCTGAAGTCAAACACACTATTTCATCGACCAAGACATGCTCCTTCTTCAGTTCTACCTCACAGGTAGTACTCACCCAAAAATTCCTTAAAAGAAAGCAAAAGATCTATTTTCTAAACTGAAAACAGATAAAGATCATTCTAAATGACTTATTATATGGTTATTTATTGTTTAAGATAATTATAGTGTTGAGAAATTGATCTATAGTAATAAAATGGACCAGAAACTCTTTGCTATAACAAAATTTTAAGTTATTTGAAGTTAAAAATTTAAAGACTGAAGTTTTTTTCTATAAAATATTTCATATTATTAGTTAAAATATTTTTTATTTTTGTTTTAGAAGTAAAGTGTTGTTCATTTCTAACACAAGTCATTGTAAATCTTGGACTTCATTATGTTTGCTAATAAAAATAACAAAAACTTATACATAGTATCTATTTGTGCCAATAAAATGTTTTTGACATATTTCAGAGTGCAGATGATTCAGATATATCTGTGATTTCCCAGAACAAGAAATGCTTTGACAATGAGATTGTTTGTTCTAAAAGTGTTTTGATATCCATTGGGGACACTGAAATTTACCTGAATGACACGCCCAACAAACAGGTTAGTGAATCTCTCTTTCATCATCACCTACTGTGCGGATCTCAAAAGCAGACTAGAAATGATTAGGATATCTTTGTCAGTAGATGGTTAAAAGGTTTAGATACTGCTCTTGCAGAGGATCCAGTTTCGATCTCCAGCACCCACATGGTGGCTGAGAACCGTCTGTAACTCCAATTCCAGGAGAATTCCAGTTGCAGGGGAATCCGACGCCCTCTTCTGACCTCCGCGGCATTGCACGACACGGATGCACAGACCTGCATGCAGACAGTACATTCATACACATTAAAAAAAAAAAAGGTCTAGATACTTCCTCTGCATTGTTTTACACGGTGTTGGTGAATCGTATATTGCTTGTCTCTTCTGACTTTACTGTGTCTACAAATTCCATTTATCTTCATTCTTTTACCTTCCTGTAGTCACCATTCGTGTCCTAGCAACCAACACCTGTTACGCGGATTCCTTCACTCGCCTCCAGTCTGTCCTCTGGTACCCAGACTAAGCTCCTGCACCTTAGTCTTCCCACCCGCTGCAGCCACAGTGGTTTCCCGCATGGAAAAGAAACTGCTTCCTGTCTCTCTAGTTTGTCAAAACTTCCAGCTGTCTTTCCGTTCCCCTTCTAAGGCCTTGCTGGCTTGGCTGTTGTCCATCTTTTCTGCCCCACATCTTGTTTCTTTGCCTTTCGAACTCATGTCCCAGAAGTTGCATCTTTGTCCAGTTCTTTACACATTCTGGGTTCTTCATGCTACTATTTGTCTTTGGGAAATGTCGTTCCTCCTACCTGAATCCATCTTGCCGTTTAACTCATTCTGTGCAATATGCTCTACCTTTCTTAGGAACTCTTCACAGGGTGCTCTTAAGGACCCTGTTAGATCACTATCAGGCCTTAGTCAAATTCCTCCTGTAGTTGTCTATCTTCCCCATGTGTCTATGTGCTATGTAAGAACGAGGATTTCTATCTCCTTCATTCATTCCCATGTGCTGTGAGCCTGCCCAACTTAAAGATGGAATCTATTTCATTCATTCATTTACTCATTTACTCATTCATTCATAATATCTATGGTATCAAAACTTGCACACATTTTCTTAGGCTATAATAGTGAAAAGACACTGCTTGCCTTTAAGTAAGATTCTTAAGTGAAGGTTTTCTTCAGGTAAATCAGTATGGGCAATCCGTATGCTATGGCAGTCTACACAGACTCCTAGGAGAACTTCTGGGAAAACTAAAGCAAACCTGGGAATTTTAGGAATAAAGATAAGAGTCAATTAGGACTAACATAGCAGTACTGTCGCCTCTTGGTTCAGGCACTCTGGTAGATTTTACTCAATCTGCCCAAGCTGCAGCTTTTCCACGTGTAAATTTAGCATGACTATCGAATTTATTTCTTCAATTCCTATGATGATTGTACTCAAAGTAGGAAATAATGAATTTCAAGAAATATTTCTCCTTCTTTTCATCATCTTTATTTCATCCAGAATCTGTGGATGAATAATCTGGACTAAACCTTGGAAGATAAGTAGCTCTTAACCATGAAGAGAGGGAGCAGGATGATGACATGCAGAGGAGCAGGGCGGGAAGATAAATGTCAGGGTTGGACAAGAGCTAGTGGTTTAGTTCGCTTGAAACAAAGTCCACAGGATAATAGATGAGGGATGTGCTTAAGGGACTCAGGAAGGGGTGTTCTTATAGACTAGAAGGCAGGACATGTGGGAGCAAAAGCATTTGTGAAGGGTTCTGGGCTCAGACTGGAAGGTCTTGAATGGTCTAAGACATTTGAACTTCATTTTTTAAAAAATTATTTTTATTTTTATGGGTATGAGTAAATTGCCTGTACATTTGTAAGTGCATCAATAATTGCCTATGAATGTGAGAAAAGGGTGTCAGATTCCCTAGAACTGCAGTTACAGACAGTTGTTAGTCACCCTGTGGGTCTGGGAATCAAACTCACATCCTCTGCAAGAGCAGTCAGTATTCTTAACCACTGAACCATCTCTCCAGCCCCAGAGCTTCATTTTAAAGGCAAGAAAATTTGGAGTTTTGAAGTGGTTGATCTGACAAATGGTCTTTAAAAAGTAGCCTTTTAAATTGAATTTCCAGAACACTTTCTCTAAGTTTTCTCTGCAGAACATCTTTAATAAACCATCTGGATATTTGCTGTAAGTGTCATTTCTGGGATGTGCTCAGGTCCTGAGATAACTAAGGCTGAAATGAGATAAAAGGTGAAGAGAAGCCATGAACCACATTCCCCCAAAGTAGTTTCATTTTTTATGTTTTAGCCCAAATCCCCCATTTTCATTTTGCACACCCCCTATCATTGTATAAGCTGTTCTGCCCCTAGGCCCCTTTTTGGCCAATTTTACTATTTTTGTTTTTTACAGTGTTCTAGTTTGTCTTCCATTGCTGTGACAAAACACTCTGATTGACACCAACTTGGGGAGGAAAGGGTTTATTCAGCTTACATCTCCCAGGTCACAGTTCATCACTCAGGGAGCCCAAGGCAGGAACTCAGGGCAGGAACCTGGAGGCAGGAGCTGAAGCACAGGCCATGGAGGAATGCTGTTCACTGGCTTGCTCCCCTGGCCCATGCCCAGCCTGCCTTCTTATACTGTACACAACAACCTGCCCAGGGTGGCACCACTCATTGTGGGCTGGGCCCTCTACATTGCTCAACAATCAAGACAGTGGCCTGTGGCCTGTGGCCACAGGCCAATCCAATGGAGCCAATTCCCCATTTGAGGCTCCCTCAACCCAGGTGTGTCAAGTTGACACTAAAGCTATCCAGCACATACAGTATCCTAAATTTTTATACTAAAGTTTGAGAACTAGTATTCCAGAACACAGTATATGTGTCAGGTAGAAGCACTGAGTGTGACCTTGCAGCAATCAAAGTTTGGACGAACTAGCTTCTGCAGTCATGTTGACATCTTTCTGAAGTAATTGTAGACATTTGGCCTTGTCATCAGCTAGATATTCATTCATATGTCAAAGTTCTCTCTATGAACAAGGGTGTTATTTTTAAAGAGAGAGAAACTGGTAAATGACCATATAAAGACAGTTTGGCACATTTTTGAACTGGCGATTATAGCTCTGTGTAACTTTCAGCTTCCAATTTTCATCTGTGCACAGGTGTTGATAAATTTCCTTTATTTAGGGTGTGAAGAATTAAGTGAGATTAAGAAAATCATAAAAATTGTTTGATTCCAATAAGTCACAACCTAATACATTTTTTGAGAAGATTGTAGTGAAAATATAAGTCCAACTTATTTCATAACAGATGGACTGCTCACCCAGGAAAACGAATATAATCCTCTGCTGCTTTGTATATAAATGTGCAATTCTAATTCAATCAAATGTGTGAATGAAAAACATTTTATGAATTAATCTAAGCTGCGCTTTAAAATGCCTTAATTACCTACCTTTTTAAATTTATTTTTCTAGGAGCATTAGATTGTTTGAAGTGTTCTTAACTAAAGTGAATGTTTCTATTTTGGACAATTCTTTGCTTGCTTTAGCTGCTAATCTGAAGAATGAGTAGTGCAAGAACTCCTTTTGATTAGGAAGGATGCTCTTTTAGTAAGCTGCCTTGTCTAATGAAACAAAGCATTTCACATCTACTGCCTAAGAGAAAAGAGGTACTTTTGATTCTGATTTAAAACCAGCCTGCTGGCTGAAGACAGTCAGACCATACAATGCTATTAGAACATGAAATAAAAATAAAAATTGTTGTGGCAGGGTGTCTTTGAGGCAGAGCAGATTATATAAATTATGAGGGCTCCACAAAATGAAAATATGGGGTCTTTTGTTAAAAAAAACGATTCCCCCTTTAATTCTCTTGTCAGAGTGTTTTTCTATTTATCATTTGATTTATGCTGGTTTGGGCACAGATGCCCTCTCAGGGTGAATGCAGACCTCTCTAGTGCTGAGGCCTCTCCTGGCTACTCTAACTTGATACTTTGGTGCACATTTCCTCCTTAAATTTGTCCTGCCTTTGTATTGTGGATGGAGGGTAGCAGTGGACCCTAAGTGGCGGCCTAGAAGCAGGAAGCTGAGACCCAAGCCTGAGAGGCTGGGGGTAGAACTTGTATGAGTCAGTGCGCCAAGGCACTGGTGCGCGATCTTTATCCCCCTGGACTTCACTTACAAAGCACAAATTCAAATGTAAAGCTATTTGAATTTCAATGTGGAAATTACAAAGCATTAAAACCCCAAGTGCGATTCCAGCATACCAGTGCACTTGGGAATGAGAGATCAGGGAGATTTCACAATGAAGGAAGCATTTGGGTCACCATCGAAGGGAATGAAGCACTGATGTCCAACTGTGGGACAAAAGTATGTTGTAGCAGGAACATGAAGCACATAGGAATTGAGATGTTTCAAACTTGGGTAAATGACTAGCCTTAGCCAATAAGGATCAGATTTGGGAGTAGAAGAATTTGAGATTAGGTGCAGCCAGTTAACAACATATATGGTTTTGTCTATTCTGTACAATATAGTATGCATACCAATTTTAAGTCTAACATGATATAGGAGATGAAAAACTCTTTATGGATGTTGGTATATTTATTCCATTTGTCTTTTGAGATGTTTACTTAAAAACAAATGTAGTATAGTCTTCTAAACTTTTGTTATTATTTAGGGGAGAATAAAAAGAATGAAGAATTTGGGTTTTTTTGGTCTTTTTTGAGACAGGGTCTCCCTTTAGTCCCAGCTAGCCTGGAGCTTGCTCTGTAGACCAGGTTGGCCTTGAACTCATAGAGATCCACCTGCATCTGCCTCCCAAGTGCTTGATTTAAAGGCATGCACCATCACGTCCGGCTAAGAATTAAGACTTTCATATTGTCTTCTAACTTTTATTTTCCTTCTGTATAAATTAGTTTTACTCACTTTGACAGTGAGTATTTGTATTTTCAAAGTTATGAGCTAATGTCAAGGCCCTAGTCCTTATTAATGGTCCTCTCATTTCCCAAATGCAGTCCATATTTAATGTCACTTTTACCCTTTCTAGTTTATAAATTATTTCCTCTTAATGTTCAAATCGTAGACTGTCACTTCCCTGCTCAAAGACTTTATTGATTATATTTTGCACATGTGAAAGTTACTCCGTTGGAGTAAGCTGGGTGCAGAGACCTCCGACTAAGCTTCATCATGTAACCAACCCATGTTTTAATCCTTTGGAGCTTTTCTTAGTCCTGAACATAGTTTGGGTATCTCTGACCCTAAGCTTTTGTTTTATCATCTCCTTCACTTGTTTCTAACCGTGTCTCCCCCATTCCCATTTCCACTCTTATGTTCCTTCTAATGCATGGATTTTGTCAGATAAGTTAACTTCCCTAAAAAGTCTTCCTAAGTCCCTTTGATGGGAATTCATCCCTTCTGTCTGCCTGCCTGACTGTTCTCATTTCTCTCTCAATAAGTATATACTTATAAGCTCATATATATGCATGTGTGTGACTATGCATTGTACTTGCATGTCTTAATTAGCAAACTGTTTCATCTAGAAATTTTTGTTGGACTTTGAAGGCATTGTCTTTTATGTAATAATTTTGTTTTCAACAAAAATTCGATATTACCACTAGACTACTGTTATGTTATATCTAACTCCTAGAAGTATGAGCACGGCCACATTTCTGTTTAGAAAAGAAGGACATGCATGTTTGGTCCTCAGTCTTTCTTGTACTCATCATTAGTGTACATTTATGTCTTCTGTGATGATTCTCTTGCAATGCCTTCTCATTGACAAATGTCAAGCACATCTATTACTTTGCATATGAATGTCAATTCATTATATTTCTTACTTAATGCATTGGATTTGTCTTAAAGAATTCAGGAAAGTCATGATCAAACAACAAAGTAGATAGCTACTTATTGGCAGTTATTAATTTAACTCTTTTTATAATTTTGGTTAAAGAATGTGATATTCATTTTTAAAAATTTTATCTTTTTTGTAAGAAGCGATCAAGATTTTTTCTGGAGAGCAAACCAACATACCAACTTTGGAAGGCTGGATTCTATGTGGTAGTGTACTTCCCAGAAGAAGACATCACCATTTTATGGGATAAAAAGACAACCATCCACATCAAAGTTGGGCCACGGTGGAAGGTAGGTGAGCCTAACCCTTAATTGAGAAGCAAGAAATGGACTTGTGTTTACCTTTTGATGTTTGATAAAAACAATTGATAAATTGTTAGGCAAGTTTGTTTTGTAAAGGATCTCTTGAGGTTTTGTGAAGCTAGAGAGGAGAGATGTGGTTCAATTGGGGTATATTTTCAAAATTCCTAATTAGAGCCTATGTGAAGAACTTCAGCAATTGAAGTACAATGCTTCATACAGTTATGGTACAACCATACAACAGAGCACTATTTAGCAGTACACAGGAACCAACTATATGAATTTGTATACTATAGATGCATTTTTCTTAGTTCTTTTTTTTACTTTAACCTCAAATAAATTTACATACAGTAAAATTACAGTAAAGTACTTTTAAAGTTACCTTTATGGCTTTATGTATTTGGAAGAATGCATGGAGTCCTGATCTACCACCATAGCTCTTTAGGGAACAAGTCGACCAACACCCACATTTCACTCCTGCTGCTCCTTTATTGTCAACATTTACTGTATCCCCAAACTCTCAGAAAACACCATTGTATTTTCTGTTGTTATAGTTTCCCCCCAAATATCATATAAATGCAATCATATGACTTTTATTGAACTTTTGTGATTTTCATGCAATATAGCTTGTTTGTACTTAGATCTTATTTATTTATTTATCTATCTATCTCATGGCTTATAGAGTCTGATTTGTTTCCCCACATGTTCCTCAGTGTGGGTCCAAACACTGGTCTCACCAAGAGTCCCATCCCTGTAGGACACTATTTCCCTTCCCACCAACCATCAATTGCCAAAAGTTCTTTGGAGTGGGTTGGGGTTTCTGACCCACATCCCCAAGTGTATGCTTGGATTTTGTCTGATTTGAGCTTGAATAGGACTTGTGCATGCTGTCACTATTGCAGTGAGTGTGGTAGTTTTTGAGATCTGACATTTTTGACTTGGCAGAACAAATGTAAATTTCATCCGTATTGTATGAATCAGAGGTTTGTTCATTTAAAATGCTGCACTGCTGTAACTTGTTGTATGAATGCACAATTTCTTTACCCAGCTGTCCATTAATAGATATGGTTTCTGAAGACAGAAGCCCCATGTGCTCTCTGCTTTTCTGGAGATATAGGCCTATGTTACTTTAAAGGGCTGCATCCCATCGATTAGTATTGAAGAGAGCATTCAACCAACTTCAAGTCAAGACCTTAAACAGGAATTCATTTTTGATGGAAGATCATCCATTTCTGAAAGTTTTAGATACGTCTTCCTCTAAAATGGATTTTTTTTTTCACAGTATTTTGAAACAATCTAGTGGACAGTGTTAACATGAATAGTTCACCTGGCCATTGCAATCACTATTTCACTATACATAGTGACTGGACTTAGCTTTATTATTTCATTTCAACCTTTATAGTGTTACAGAACCTTAAATCAAGGGGGCTGGACAGATGGCTCAGTGATTAGGAGCACTACCTGATTTTGCAAAAGACCCAGGTTCGATTCCCAGCACCCACAACCATCTGTAATTACAGTTCCAGGGGATCCACCACCTTCTTCTGGCCTCCTCTGGTATTGCACAAAATGGGTGCACTTACACATATGCAGATAATACACTCATATGCATAAAATAGAAATAATATGTTAAAATATATAATATAGTGGGATTTTTAATAAAATATATTTATATTTAAACATAAAATACATGTATCAATATATACACATTCATGTATCAGTATAGTTAAATGTGTGTATTTTCCTATCTACATTGTTAGAGATATCAGTACCAAGATATTAGTAAGTATCAATACATACAATTGGGAGGCTGATAAAATATATTTGAGAAACTAGATAGTTGCAAATGTAACTAAATTGTATGAAAATTTACTTTCTTCAAAACATTTGTCTTTAAATGATTTTTATGGAAGTTCTTTCAAGTTTTAATGCATTGAGTTAAATATAAAATATTTCATGATTTTATTCTTTAGAACAAGCTAGCAGGATTGTGTGGGAACTTTGACAAATGCACTTCAAATGATATGACTACATCTAATAACCTGGAAGTTAGAAATGCTCAGATATTTGGAGACAGTTGGGCATTAGGACAGGTAAGTTATGTGTATGCAACTTAGAACAACAATTTAGAACTTATTTATTCATGTATTTTTCCTAGAAAATGTTATTTAAATTAAATTTCTTGTCATAATATTTTTTAAAAGAAACCATAGTCGATGAACTTTTCCATGTAGTTCTTATGACAATTCTGTTATGCAAAAAATGTTTCTTCATTTTACAGATGAAGAACTTACACCTCTAGGAGGTTAAATGATTTTCCTAGTGTGTGTTATGTAAACAGAAAGTAGTAGCAATGGCAGCCAAACTCACATCTTTTATCCAGTCTAACAAAATGCTTTCTATTCTATGCTCATTCACTACGTTTTGTTAAGACAATGTTTTCATTATATATAGGTATAGAATTTGAATAAAATTGTCTTCCTTTAAGGAATGTTAGTGTGTAAATTACTAGGTGAGGTAGAAAATTAATAATAGAATATACTGAAATATATAGGTGTTTTAGTAGACATGGACACCAAGTGGAGGTTGTAATGTTCTAAGGAAGGTTGCTGGAGCAGGTACTCTGGAGATGAATTTTTTTATTATCTGCAAGATTCAAGAAAGTAAAGTATATAGGAAAGAAGATGACAGGAAAAGCAACACATCATGGAGCAGGTGTAAAGAGATGTAGGGAGCATTTAATTCATCTCTCAGTGTTCTTACATGGTCGTGAAAACGTTTGAAACAAAAAAGTGACTAGAAGGAAAAATATTGATCTTAAGAATCCCAAGGACAGGAGGCTCTTTTATTTTATTTATTTATTTATTTTTAATTTTTATTTATTTCTGTGTGTGTATGAATGTACTGTCTGCATGCAAGTCTGTGCACCCGTGTCGTGCAATGCCGCGGAGGTCAGAAGAGGGTCTCAGATTCCCCTGGAACTGGAGTTCTCCTGGAATTGGAGTTTCAGACGGCTCTCTGCCGCCATGTGGGTGCTGGGGATCGAACCCGGGTCCTCTGTAAGAGCGCTTGGCGCTCTTAACCGCTAGGCCATCTCTCCAGCCCAGGAGGCTCTTTTATTGTTGCCGGGTAAGTTGTCAGTGGAGTTTAAAAAGCTATACAAACTTGAGAAAATTAAGGATGACAATTACCAGCATTTATTAAAAGACTAAATTAGAGAGGATGAATTTGGAAAGTTCAAGAAAGTCTTATTCCTTCTGGCACCAGAAATTGCAGATGCCAGTATTCTCTCCTAGACAAGGCAAAAAAGGTCTATCTGTGTGTGTAAGGAAGGCAGGAAGAACAGTAGAGTGCTGAATGTGACTGAGAGATGTTTAGGTGGAAAGGTGCAGTTTTGAAATCTAGCATAGTGACCTGGAATATAAATATGGATTTGGCACTTAGCATCATATTCAGGCTGCTGAAGTGAGGATATTTCTATTGAATGAGGTAAATAGGGATTTTTGGATAAGACTGCAAAGAAGGGCCGGAGGGAGCAGGAGGCTGGGAAGAGAAGGCAGCTTTGCATAGTAGCTTACAACCAGGCAGAAACTGTTAGTGCTCAAACCAAACCAGAAGAGACAGTTCAGAGAGAATTAAAAGTAAGGAAAGGTCAAGTGTGTGCAGACTGAGACGTTGCCTCTTTGTTTAGTATTGAGCATATCATCAATACCCTTTTTCAGAGAAGTTTCACAGAGGCACCTTGGAGAAGACAGAGGTCAAATGGTGGAGTATCTGGAAATTGAGTCTCTAGGGATGGTAGCCTCTGTCTTACAGTTCCTCAGAAAATGGTCTGGCAGAAAGGAGCAACATGAAAATTAAAGGGAAGACATTGATACTCATAAAAATTTTCAGGAAAATGTTGCATTCATAGAAATTTAAAACTGAATCTGTAATACTGGTCTATTTTTCAAGTTGCTTTCAGAAGTGATGTATGCTAGTAATCTATAGCCTGTGTAGGTGAGAGCTATAGGTAAAGCTATCTAAAAGGACCAGACTGGGGCTGGAGAGATAGCCTAGCGGTTAAGAGCACCGACTGCTCTTGCGGAGGACTTGGGTTCGATCCCCAGCACCCAGATGGCGGCTAAGAACCGTCTGTAACTCCAATTCCAGGAGAACTCCAGTTCCAGGGGAATCCGAGACCCTCTTCTGACCTCCGAGGCATTGCACCACACGGGTGCACAAACCTACATGCAGACAGTACATTCATACACATACAAAAATAAATAAAAAATTTTAAAAAATGTTTAAAAGGACCAGACTGGGGGCTGGAGAGATGGCCTAGCGGTTAAGAGCGCCGGCCGCTCTTGCAGAGGACCCGGGTTCGATCCCCAGCACCCACATGGCGGCCGAGAGCCATCTGAAACTCCAATTCCAGGAGAGCTCCAGTTCCAGGGGAGTCCGACAACCTCTTCTGACCTCCGCGGCATTGCACGTCACAGGTGCACAGACTTTCATGCAGACAATACATTCATACACATATGGAAATAAATAAAAATTAAAAATTAAAAAAAAAAAAGGACCAGACTGTGTTAGATGCCAGTAAGGTCATGGATAAAATCAGGTAGGTTACTTTGGTTTCAGGTTATGCTCCTTTAGAATCGTTCATTGTCCCTTAAATTTTTCCAACAGTGTGAGGATCCAGTGGAAACAATGAAACCCTGTGAGGCACATCAAAACAAATTTCCATATGCCAAGAAAGAATGCTCCATTTTGTACAGTGACGCTTTTGCTCCCTGTCGCAATGTGGTAAATGAATACTTTATTAAAGTCTCCATTGTAATGTACATCTGTACATATACTGAGATGAGTGTAACAAGTTAGCTGCTTTCTCGGGTGTTGAATGTAATCACTGTTAGGGGGACCTTGGTCAGTGTTTTTTTTTTTTTTTTTTTTTTTTTTTTCTTTCTTTCTTTCCTTTTCCTTTTTTTTTTTTTTTTTTTTTTTTTTTTTTTTTTTTTTTTGCATGTAGTTTTGTGCACCCCTGTCGGGCCATGCCGCGGGGGTCCCGCGGGTCTGCCGCATTCCCTGGACCTGGAGTTCCCTGGAATTGGCTTTTCCGCCCAAGGCTTCTCTCCGCCATGTGGGGGCTGGGGGATCGAACCCGGGTCCTCTGTAAAGCGTTGCGCTCTTAAACACTAGGCCGTCTCTCCAGCCCAAGGAGGCTCGTTATATTGTTGGCCCGGGTAAGTGGTCAGTGGAGTCCCCTGCTATACAACTTGAGAAAGTAGAGGCTACAATTACCAGCATTCTTTACAGCCTACAATTAGGAGGCTTCCGAATTTGGACAAGTTTCAGCCAAAGTCTTCTTCCTTCTGGCACCAGCAAATTGCGCTGCCATGTATTCCCCTCGACAAGGCAAAAAAGGTCTATCTGTGTGTGTAAGGAGGCAGGAAAGAACAGTAGAGTGCTGAGAGTGACTGAGAGAGT
The DNA here is from genome assembly GCA_009823505.1 of Rhizomys pruinosus. Lineage (NCBI taxonomy): Eukaryota > Metazoa > Chordata > Mammalia > Rodentia > Spalacidae > Rhizomys > Rhizomys pruinosus. Next base: position 322,975 of record VZQC01003726.1, on the reverse strand, counting down.
TAGTGGAGAAGGTGCAAGTTTTGAAATCTTAGCATAAGTGATCTGGAATTATATATATATTGATTCTGCTATCGTAGCATCATAATTCAGGGCTGCTGAAGTGAGGATATTTCTATTGAATGAGGTAAATAGGGATTTTTGGATAAGACTGCAAAGAAGGGCCGGAGGGAGCAGGAGGCTGGGAAGAGAAGGCAGCTTTGCATAGTAGCTTACAACCAGGCAGAAACTGTTAGTGCTCAAACCAAACCAGAAGAGACAGTTCAGAGAGAATTAAAAGTAAGGAAAGGTCAAGTGTGTGCAGACTGAGACGTTGCCTCTTTGTTTAGTATTGAGCATATCATCAATACCCTTTTTCAGAGAAGTTTCACAGAGGCACCTTGGAGAAGACAGAGGTCAAATGGTGGAGTATCTGGAAATTGAGTCTCTAGGGATGGTAGCCTCTGTCTTACAGTTCCTCAGAAAATGGTCTGGCAGAAAGGAGCAACATGAAAATTAAAGGGAAGACATTGAAACTCATAAAATTTCAGGAAAATGTTGCATTCATAGAAATTTAAAACTGAATCTGTAATACTGGTCTATTTTTCAAGTTGCTTTCAGAAGTGATGTATGCTAGTAATCTATAGCCTGTGTAGGTGAGAGCTATAGGTAAAGCTATCTAAAAGGACCAGACTGGGGCTGGAGAGACCTAAGCGGTTAAGAAAAAAGCACCGACTGCTCTTTGCGGAGGACTGGGTTCGATACCCGCAAGCCCAGATGGCGGCTAAGAACCGTCTGTAACTCCAATTCCAGGAGACTCCAGTTCCAGGGGAATCCGAAGACCCTCTTCTGACTCCGCGAGGCATTGCACGATCACGATCGCAGGTGTGCACAAACCTAATGCAGAAGCGCAGTACATTCAGCACATAAATAAATAAAAAATTAAAAAAATGTTTAAAAGGCCAGACTGGGGGCTGGAGAATGGCCTAAGCGTTGAGAAGCGCCGGGCCCTCTTGAGAGGACCCGGTTCGATCCCCCAGCACGCCACATGGCGGCCGAGAGCCATCTACGAACTCCAATTCCAGAGAGCTCCAGTTCAGGGGAGTCCGACAACCTCTTCTGACCTCTCGAGGCATTGCACGTCACAGGTGCACGACTTTCATGCAGACAAACATTCATCACATTGAAATAAATAAAACTTAAAAATTAAAATTAAAAAAAAAAGGACGCAGACTGTGTTAGATGCCAGTAAGGTCATGGATAAAATCAGGTAGGTTACTTTGGTTTCAGGTTATGCTCCTTTAGAATCGTTCATTGTCCCTTAAATTTTTCCAACAGTGTGAGGATCCAGTGGAAACAATGAAACCCTGTGAGGCACATCAAAACAAATTTCCATATGCCAAGAAAGAATGCTCCATTTTGTACAGTGACGCTTTTGCTCCCTGTCGCAATGTGGTAAATGAATACTTTATTAAAGTCTCCATTGTAATGTACATCTGTACATATACTGAGATGAGTGTAACAAGTTAGCTGCTTTCTCGGGTGTTGTTAATGTAATCACTGTTAGGGGGACCTGGCATTGTTTGTTTTTTTTTTTTTTTTTTTTTTTTGTATAAGTGAATGTTATAGTTGGTTATCCTTTTTTCTCTCTCTCCAGCTTAGTTACACAGTAAATCTTTTTATAATAGTTGTAATTTTATTCTTTTATGAAATATGATTCATTTATGGCATTTTGTGATCAAGGGGAATAAATGTTTTTCTGTTATCAGAGAATATGTCAAGTGGACGTTCTCGTCTTCAATTAAAGTGTAGCTTATGGGTTACCTGGAGCCACATTTAAAATGCTTTTAGAAGCTAATCTAAGAATATATTTATTAAGAAACTTAATTTTCTAAACTCCTTCCTCATATGATAGTTTTAGGTCTGATAGAAATTTGAATAGACCATGTAGTTCTTAAAACTAAGCAACTGCCTGCTGCAAACGACTGTAGCCATCTCAAGCAGGTGCGCCATGTGTGAGTTAGACTGGCGATTATTTCTTGGCCAGCCTAATTTATTTATTTATATTATTTATTTATTTATTTATTATTTATTTGGTACTTTTCGAAGACAGGTCTCCCTCCGTAGCCCAGCTGTCCTGGAACTCGCGCTCTGTAGACCCAGGCTGGCCTTGAAACTCAAAAAGATCTGCCTTTTTGCCTCCTGAGTTGGCGCACACATTTTTAATTGAAAGAACAACAATAGACAAATATGGGTACTAGAAACAAATATTGGGTCAGGTAATTTTTTTGTAAAGAGTGAAATAAGTGTGTGACTTCAGAAACATCCAAAGCATCGTGTGTCCCTTTTTGAAAAAATTTAAACTTTTGAAAAATAGAACCTTGTAAAACTTGGCTCCATCACTGTGGGCTTAAAATTTTTGCGATACTTTTCTGAAAACGTTGGCAATTTGAATAAATGTGGCCTGTAGCTGGTGCGTGAAACTGCATTTGTTAACATCTAGAAGATCTTTGTACTCCACACGCCTTTCAAATGATACATGATGCTGTGGACCACTTCAGGGCTGAAGTTCACCTATCTTTCAAAGGTAAATCAAAGGAATTTAATACACCAATTACATGATTCATTACATGGTTTCAGATGTCAAATTACAGGCTTGAGAGACGGCAGAGTCATTATAAGCTCAGACTCACAACTAAAAAGACAAATGTCAAATTGCACCTATTTTTTATGGAACTGTTATGGAGGTTCTCAAAAAAATTAATAATACTATGACAACCAGCTATAGTTCTCCTGTGCATATACACAAAGGAGTCCATATCTTACAACAGAGATACTTGCACATCACGTTTATTGCTGGTCATTGACAACACAAAGGAAATGGGACTATCTTGCTGCCCATCAACAGATGAACAGTAGATGAAGTTGTACTATACACATGGAATTTTATTTAGCTGAAAAGATATATGAAATTTGAAAGGAAAATTAGTGGATCTGGAAGACATAATATTAAATGAGGTGACCCAGTCAGAAAGACAAAAAAATACATGTATCGGGCTGGAGAGAGGGCCTAGTGGCAAGAGCGCGACCGCTCTACAGAGGACCCGGGTTCGTCTCCCCAGCACCCACATGGCGGCCGAGACCGTCGGAAACTCCATCCCGGAGAACTCCAGCTCCAGGGGAAATCCGACACGCTCTTCTGACCTCCGTGGAATCCGCACGACATNGTATAAGTGAATGTTTAGTTGGTTTCCTTTTTTCTCTCCTCTCCAGCTTAGTTAACAGTAAACTTTTTATAATAGTTGTAATTTTATTCTTTTATGAAATATGATTCATTTATGGCATTTTGTGATCAAGGGGAATAAATGTTTTTCTGTTATCAGAGAATATGTCAAGTGGACGTTCTCGTCTTCAATTAAAGTGTAGCTTATGGGTTACCTGGAGCCACATTTAAAATGCTTTTAGAAGCTAATCTAAGAATATATTTATTAAGAAACTTAATTTTCTAAACTCCTTCCTCATATGATAGTTTTAGGTCTGATAGAAATTTTGAAAATAGACCATGTAGTTCTTAAAACTAAGCAACTGGCCTGCTGCAAACCCTGTGAGCCATCTCAAAGCAGGTGCCTGTGTGAGTTAGACTGGCTGATTATTTCTTGGCCGCCTATTTATTTATTTATTATATTATTATTTTTTATTATTTATTTTGGTACTTTTCGAGACAGGTCTCCCGTAGCCCAGCTGTCCTGGAACTCCGCTCTGTAGACCCAGGCTGGCCTTGAACTCAAAAAGATCTGCCTGTTTTGCCTCCTGAGTTCGGCGCACACATTTTTACTTTGAAAGAACAACAATAACAAATATGGTTACGTAGAAACAAATATTTGGTCAGGTAATTTTTTTGTAAAAGAGTGAAAATAAGTGTGTGACTTCAGGAAAACATCCAAAGCATTCGTTGTCCTTGAAAAAATTTAAACTTTTGAAAAATAGAACTTGTAAAACTTGGCTCCTACACTGTGGGCTTAAAATTTTTGCGATACTTTTCTGAAAACGTTGGCAATTTGAATAAATGTGGCCTGTAGCTGGTGCGTGAAACTGCATTTGTTAACATCTAGAAGATCTTTGTACTCCACACGCCTTTCAAATGATACATGATGCTGTGGACCACTTCAGGGCTGAAGTTCACCTATCTTTCAAAGGTAAATCAAAGGAATTTAATACACCAATTACATGATTCATTACATGGTTTCAGATGTCAAATTACAGGCTTGAGAGACGGCAGAGTCATTATAAGCTCAGACTCACAACTAAAAAGACAAATGTCAAATTGCACCTATTTTTTATGGAACTTGTTATGGAGGTTCCTCAAAAAAATTAATAACTATGATACAACCAGCTATAGTTCTCCTGTGCATATACACAAAGGAGTCCATATCTTACTCAGAGATACTTGCACATCCCAGTTTATTGCTGGTCTATTGACAACACCAAGGAAATGGGACTATCCTTGCTGCCCATCAACAGATGAACAGTACATGATAAGTTGTACATATACACATGGAATTTTATTTAGCTGAAAAGATATATGAAATTTGAAAAAAATTAGTGGATCTGAAGACATAATATTAAATGAGGTGACCCAGATTCAGAAAGACAAAAAAATACATGTATCGGGCTGGAGAGTGGCCTATGGCTAAGAGCGCCGACCGCTCTTACAGAGGACTGGGTCGATCCCCACCGCACCCACATGGCGGCCGAGAACCGTCTGAAACTCCAATTCCAGGGAAACTCCAGCTCCAGGGGAATCCGACACGCTCTTTTTTTTTTTTCCCTTCCTCCTTTATTTCTTCTTTTCTTCTTTTCTTTCTCCCCCTCCCCCCCCTTTTTTTCTTCTTTCTTTTCTATTGCTTTTCTTTCTCTTTTTATATTGTCTATCTTTCTTCTTCTTACTTTTTTCTTCTTTCTACTCTGACTTCTGTTTCTCTTTCCTTTTTCCTCTTCTCTCTCTTTCTATCTTACTTTTTTCTTTTTTTCTTTTCCTTCTTTCTCTTTTCTCTTTTTTTTTTTTCTGTCCTATTCTTTCTTCTTTCCTTCTTTTTCTCCCTTCTTTCTTCTTTCTTTTGTTTCTTTTCTTCGTCCTTTTTTTCCTGCTTTTATCCTTACTTTCCTTGTCTTTACTCTTTATTTTCTTCTTTTTTCTCTTTTCTCTCTCTTTTTCTTTCTTTTTTCATTTCTCTCTTTTCTCTTTGTCTTCTTGCTAGCTCTTTTTTCTTTTACTTTTTCCTTTCTTTCTCTTCTCTTTTTTCCCTTTTTATTTCTTCATTTTTTTCTTTTTTTCTTCCTTTTCCTTTTTTTTTTTTTTTTTTCTTTTTTTTCCTTAGTCCTTCTCTTCTTTTTTCTTTTTTTTCTTTTTTTCTATTTTTTTTCTCTGTTTCTGTTCTCTGCTGTTTTTTTCTTTTTCTTTTTCTTCATATTGCTCTTCTTCTCTTTTCCTTTTCTTTCTTCTCTTTTTTCTTTCTAGTCTTTTTCCTTCTTTTTTCTTCTTACTTTTTTCTTCTTTTTTCCTTTTTTCTGACTTTCTTTTCTTCTTGCTTTTTCTCTCTTCTTTCTCCTCTTCTCTTTCTCTCTTTTTCTCTTTTCTTTTCTTTTTTTCTTCTTTTTTTTCTCCTTCTTTTTTCTTTTTTTTTCTTTCCTTTTCTTTTCTCTTGTTTTCATCCTCTCTTATCTTTCTTATCTGCTTTTCTTATTTTTTTTCCTTTCGTTTTGTTCTTTTCTCTTTTCCTTTCTATACTCTCTTTTCTTTCCTTTTCTCTTTCTTGCTCTCTCTACCTTTCCTTTTCTTCTTTTCATCTTCTCTTTCTCTCTTGTTTTTTTTTTTTTTCCTTCCTTTTTTCTATCTCTCTTTTTTTTCTTTTCTTCTCTTATTTTCTCTTCTTCTTTTTCTCTTCTTCTGTCTTGCTTTCTTCTTCTTTTCTTTTTCTTTCTTCCTTTTATCTTTTTCCTTTTTTATTTCCTATTTCTTTCTTTCTTTCTATTCTTTTTCTTCCTTTTATTCTTTCTTCCTTTCTTTCTTTCCATTTTTCTCTTTTTCTTTTCTCGCTTTGTTTCTTTTTTTCTTTTTTCTCTATTTTTTCCTTCTTCTTTTTTTCTTTCTCTTTCTTCTCTTCTCCTTTTCTTTCCTACTTTTTCTTTCTTTCTTTCTTCTCGCTTTATTTCATGCTCTTCTTCTTTTCTTTCTTCTTGTTCTTATTCTTCTCTTCTCCTTCTTTTGTTTTCTTCCCTCCCTTTACCTTAAGTTGGTACCTATCCTTTTTTTTTTTTTCTCTCTTTCTTCTTTTCTCCGTTCTCTTTACTTCTTTCTCTTTCTTCTTTTTCTTTCTTTTTCTTCTTTATTTCTCTCTCTTCTTCTCTTCTTTTCCTTCTTTTTTTTCTTTTCTTCTTCTTTCTCTTTTTCTCTTTTTTTTTCCTCTTTTTTTTCTGTCTTTCTCTTTTCTTTTGCTCTTGTCTCCTTCCTTCTTAACTTCTCTTTTCTCTTCTTTCTTCTTTTTTTTTTCTCTTTTCTCTTTTCTTCTTTTCTTTCTTTTCTTCTTTCTTCTTTCTTTTTTCCTTCTTTTTCTCCTTCTTTTCTTTTTCTTTTCTTTCTTTCTTCTCTCTCTCTTCTCTCTTGTCTCTTCTTTTTTTTTTCCTTCCTTCTTCTTTCCTCTTCTTTGCCTTTTTCTTCTTATTCTTTTTTTCTCTCTTTTCTTCATCTTTCTTCTTCTCTTCTTCTTTTTCTCCCTTTCTTCTTTTTTTTTCTTTCTTTCTTCTTTCTTGTTTCTTTTCTCTGGTCTTCCTTCCTATCTTTCTTTCTTTTTTCTTTCTTTTTACTTCATTTTCTTCCTTTTTTTTCTGCCTCTTTATTTTCTCTTCTCTTCTCTTTTTGGGTGCACAAACTTGCATGCAGACAGTACATTCATACACATACAGAAATAAATAAATGCTGGGCGTGGTGGCGCACGCCTTTAATCCTAGCACTTGGGAGGCAGAGGCACACGGATCTCTGTGAGTTTGAGGCCAGCCTGGTCTACAGAGTGAGTTCCAGGACAGCCAGAGCTACAGGGAGACCCTGTCTCAAAAAGACCAAAAAAAAAAAAATACATGTATCTTAGCTAATAACGTGTAGATATATATCTATATGTATAAATAGGTGTGAATGTATGTACACCCCCAAAATGTAAAAGAAGGCCAGTACGTTAATAATAGTTGATGAAAAAAGAGAGAGTATCAGCAAAAAGACGCATGGGACATAGAAGAGAAAGAAAACAACAACATAGAAGTTTTGATATAACACCGAAGAATATCACAGCAGTTACCCGAAGAAGACGTTAACCACTGCTGCCTTCCAACTACACTCACACCGAGGCTCTTCCTCATATTTTAACCCAAACCAACTCAAAGCGAAATATATTATAACAGACAAAATGGAAAAGCAGATAGGAGAATCAAACTGTGTTATTACACAGATATTAAAGAGGTCTGCAAAAATGTGAAACATTGTACCCTTCTCACTAACTTATCTTTGTTTTGGTAAATATGTATTTCCCTAAACCATGTACTAAATCTATTGTTATTTTAAATGCACCATTTTAATGTGTAATATGTTAACTCTGTTATAATTCTATAAATAAAAACTGTTTGGGAAACTCTAAAATTTTTAGGAATTTAAATGGAGGGTGAGGCTGTGAGATTGTAAGTACATGGTAGACTAGCGACTTTAAAAAACTTTTTTTCTCTATTCAGTTGAATTTCCTACAACAGACTTTGATTGTATTTTGATCTGTTCCCTATCTTCACTCCCTTCCACTTCCCCCTGCTCAATTTCATTTACTCTATACACATATATGAAGGCCTATGGTGTCTAATTTATGTCCTCAAATACCCTGGTTTGGGTCCATCTCGTGGAGCCTTGTTAGCCTACCCAGAGTTATACCCTTAAAAGAGAATACCCTTCCTCCTTCCAGCAGCCATTAATTGCCAATACTTCTTAACTCCGGGTTGGGGTTTCTTACCCACTTCCCTACCTCTCCTCTGGGGTTTTGTCTGCCTTGAATTTACATGATACTTATGAATTCTATCACCTATATATACCACAGTCTGGTAAGGTAAAAGCCCCATGCTAGGAATGGCCTCCCTCCTTTGAAGCTGTTGACCCGAGGTCTCAGAGACTCGAAAACAATACTGGCCAATGCCCTGCCCTTGCCTACCCACCATAATTTGACAATAAGATCCTATTGTTGAAGACAGTACAAAGATGAGCCATAGAGAGAGCAAATGAGAAATCAAGCTGGCACTGAGTTCAAAGCTTCTTCTCTGTTGGCTAGCTTTGTAGTCTGGAAGGTGCTATGCATGCTAACTGGAGGGGAAATTAATCATTTACCTTGCCCAGCTGTGGATACTGCAGTCTCCAAGAACAACTGGCCTGCAAGATAAACCTTCTGGTATTACAGTGCCATGAAGATTATGGGTGTAATGAACCACCTCCTAGAGTCTTTATGCAGTGGGCTAAAACAGGAAACAGATTATTGACACCAGACCTTTACATTCTGTAACATGTCGTTAATGTCTATTCAATTTTTCCAGCTATTAACAAATGCATTAGAAGCTGCCTTGCTGCTTGTCACCAGAATTTTGTCTGTTAGGAGACTAAGAAATAAAAAAAATACAAAGTGTACTTAGTGTTCTTTAAATGTTATGTGAATATGTCAATAATGAAACAATGCACTTCTAGAATACTAACATCTGCCCATTTTAGATGTCCAAGTGGTATCCGTTTGTTATTCTTGTTTTGCTAGTTCTTTGAGTTGACATTTAGGTAACAATGCCTTTTCCCTTTTGACAACATGGGGGTTGATATGATGAGGATGCTAAACCGGGCAGAATTAAGCTGATGAAGCTCACTCTGAAAAAAGTGCCAGTCGCTTTTCTCTTAGTTTAAGTTTTAGCCCCAACCAGTGCTTATTGAAATTATGTTATCTTTTCTTTCACTTTCAGATCGATGTTACTTCTTTTGCCAAAAACTGCCATGAAGACACATGCAACTGCAACCTTGGCGGGGACTGTGAATGCCTGTGCGCGAGTGTGGCAGCGTACGCCTACAAGTGCTGCCAGGAGGGCGTGCCCATTCACTGGAGGTCACCCACTGTTTGCGGTGGGTGTCTATCCTACTTTGGACATCATTAAGTGGACAGTTTTTTTTTGTTTGTTTGTTTGTTTTTTTGTCTTTTCGAGACAGGTCTCCCTGTAGTCCCAGCTGTCCTGGAACTCACTCTGTAGACCAGGCTGGCCTTGAACTCACAGAGATCTGCCTGCCTCTGCCTCCCAAGTGCTAGGATTAAAGGCGTGCGAAACCATTCTCGGCTAGAAAAATTATATTAAGCAAGGTAAGCCAGGCTCATAAAGACAGAATACTGTATATTCTCCCTCAAAAACAGACCCTAGCCTCAGTTGAATACTCAGTTCCATGTAAGTGGAAATAAATGCAGGTAAAAGCTAGGACTTATAAAAGGGGCACATGTAATGGAATGAAGAGTCTTAGAGTCGGGTAATTGGAAAGACAATAGAACAAAGTGGAAGGAGAAATACTGGGGGCAAAGCATACCATTGGAAAAGTGGGGCTGGAGTTGAAGNCAGACGGTTCTCGGCCGCCATGTGGGTGCTGGGGATCAAACCCGGGTCCTCTGTAAGAGCGGTTGGCGCTCTTAACCGCTAGGCCATCTCTCCAGCCCCTTTTTTTTTTGTCTTTAAGTGCAGTTTTTAAGAAGATTCAAATTCAGTACCCTCTTATCATAGGGAAATGGCCTGAAACTCATGGAAATAGGATTAATTTTATCTGACCAAATTTTATATTCTTTTGATAATGACAAATTATTATACATCAAAAAGGAAAAAAAATGAGTTTTTTGTTGTGTTTGAGTGCTGTCCCTATAACTTTTGAAATGTAAATGATATAATCTCCTCAAAGAAATCGTTTATGATTCTGGTCCTCTTATGTCTGTGAAGTTTTATCTTTCTGATAATAAGAAACATGTTCTTTAAAAATCATCTTGAATTTCTTTCAGTTTTGACTTTTTAAAACATTTTTTGCTTGCGTAGGTGGTTAGTCATCTGGAGAGCAGATTACAATTTGGACAGTTTCTATTATCTGTTTCTAAATTGTCAGGCATTTGCCTATCTTTAAAATAATGGTATGAAATTTAATTTATTCCAACATATCATCTTAAAAACTACCCTTTGAGCAAGGCCTGGCATTTAATACCTGTTCCTCAGCACCCAGGATATTGATCCAGGAGGATCATTGTGATTCAGAAGCCAGCCTAGGCTATACAGCAAGACTTTCTAAAAAATGTTAGACACACACATATGTACACATTCACACACGTGATTGTTGCTTATAAAAATTCTTAAACAATGATGTCATTCCATTACTTTATGTAATTATACACATGTCCCTGTCTTATGCTCAGCTTCTTATGTGTGATTTAATATTTCTTCTTCTTTCTTTTAGCAATTGATTGCGAATATTATAATGAAGGTATGTGACATTTTTATAAATATTGCTGTATTATTTTGTCCAATATATTTTCTTTTTTTTTTTTAAGTGACTCAGGATTTTATTGTCTTCATTACAAAATCAGCTCAGAACTGGATCACTGGCCCTTTCTCTTCTTATCCCCTCCCAGCTCACAGTCCTCGCATCTCTTCATAGCCAGCATTCTCTTAGATCTGCAGTTGGGCTCAACACATTCAAGTCTCAACACAATCTTCTTTGTAGTTTTAATCTTTTTTTTGCAGAAAATGGGCTTATTCTGCTCACTGTAGCCACTCCGTTTCCTGTCATAGCACCACTTTCCCTAGGTACACAGGGAGCCTTGCCCTTCTTGTACTGTGTGACTTTGTGGGGCTGGTGCTTGCCACATTCCTTGCAGAAAGTGAGGCAGGTTTTAAAGATGTTCACCATGTTTGCACGAGCACTAGCAGCACAGAAAGGATGACATATTTTCAAATAAAACTTCTAAAGAATTTATGCTGTGGACAAAATGCAAGTAGTTCAAAACTTGTGTAATAAGGTTATAAATGCCTTTTGCTTTTAAACATTTATCTAAATTCTTGAGCACTTGTGTTAAAATTTAATCCCTAAAAGTAAACTTGTGTGGTTTTAGTTTTTACCACTTAAAGGGCCTTCCACGAATACTTTTTTGAGTGACATTAGTGAATGACTGGTTAAATTAATTTTTAATTAAACAATATAAAAGACATATAGTAAAGGCATAGCTTGTACCATTACATATAACTGTGGACATTATTCAAAAGTTTTAACATTCTCATATATTTTAATTGATAATTGTTTATATTTAAGGGATACAGTGTGATGTTTTGATACAAGAATACAGGATGAAATGACAAAATCAGGTGATTTAGTATATCTATTATTTATCATTTGTGATGAGAATTTAAAAATTCTTTCTTTTAGGTATTCAGTGTTTTGCAAAAAGAAAACATAAGAAATCCTGCTGTTCCCTAGGCTTAGAAAAGGGGCACAGGTGGATGAGAAGCAAAACAGTCCACTCTCTCTGGAGCTGTTGTCTTGGACTCTGGTCAATTCTGGTGGTTTCCTTTCATGGGCTGACAGTTTGTCCAGGAATAACCTTTCGATCCTACTAATGAAGCACAAGCAATTAGATATATAGGTATTTAAACAGCACTAATAGTTATGGTAGGTTACTTTGGTATAAACACATATGTTTGGATGATATGTTAATCCATGAATTACATTTTTTCCTGTTAAATATGACAGGGTCTTACTGTGGCTTATAATATCTCCTAACCTGTAGAGGATATAAGCTTGTGGCATTAGCCATGGGCTATTCCTCCAAGGAGAGAGCCAATAGCCAATTAGATTTGGGATATACAGGCATATGGCTGCCTCTGCTGCACAGTATTTCCAGGCAGGTGAGGTGGAGTCTTGCTTGACTCAAGGAGACCTGTATTTCTAAGCCCCTTTTCTAAGCCTAGGGAACAATCTGCGGAAGAGGGGGCATGGTAGAATGTAAGGGCTGCGATTGGGGTGAATGGTGAAACTATAGCAATGTAGTCTGGATGGTGAAACTACAGCTAAACTACAGCAATGCAGTCTGGACACTCATTTGATCAACTTGATTGAACATACAACCCCTCACCCCCTGCTGGAAGGTGGGGCTGTGGGGGTTTGGGCACAACAGCCTGCAATTTGGTTTTACATGAAGGATGCTTGTACTCATGGATTATCACTTATAGCTAAAAAATGAAAAAAAAAACTGAGAGAAAGATGCCGGACAGTTATGGCAGAATGCATGATCTGGCATGGGGTAGGGGTGGGGGGGAAGGGAAAGGGAAATATGCCTGAACTGAATTGGAAAATGATGTATGAAATGCACAAAGCATTGGAAAATGATGTATGAAATGCACAAAGCATCAATAAAAAATGTTAAAAAAAAAGAAACCAACCATTCAACAACTCTTTGAATTTAGCCCTCCAGAAACACAGCTGGGTTTTTTTTTTTTCTTTTATTTAGAATGCTCAGAATATTATCATCTCTGTTGTTTATGTGATTTCTTGGGCAGACCAAATACATTTTAAAGGAATAAGGGGGACATTCAGTGTCTTTTACATTGAACAATATAATATTATATCATAGAAAAAATTAAAATATCCGTAGGTCAATCTTGAGAAACAGTGTCTGCTCAGAAGTTAATGTCTCATCAATCCCTCTTTATGAAACTGCTTTTGCTGAATATATACCTAGAAATAAAAGGTTGGCAAGCTATAAAAAAAAAAAGAAATCCTGCTGTTTATGACAACATGGCTGGTGCTAGAGGACATTACACTAAGGGAATTTAAGCCAGTTAGAATGAAGGTGTAGAGACTCATCTTTGTGTGTTATTTAAAATAGACAGAGTAGGGCAAATGTGGTGCATCCCAGAGGTTGGGATGTAGCAGGGGTAAAGAAAGAAAATATGCTGAACAGAGAATAAAAAGTGTCAATTCCATGGGAAGAATAAATTCTGGTCATCATTGTACAGTATAATGACTACAGACAAATTTTATTATATTGTATGAAGAAAAACAAATAGAAGAATGATGATAATGTAAGAAATGTGTTTTATACCCAGGAGTGGTATGATTGGGTCAGGTGGCAAGCTCATTTTGAGTCTACTAAGGGCTCTCCACACTGCTTTCCATAGTGGTTGTAAGAGTTTACATTCCCACCAGCAGTGGATGAGTGTTCCCCTTTCCCACAACCTCTCCAGCATTTGGTATTATTTGTTTTCTTGATCCTAGCCAGTCTTATTAGAGTGAGATGATATCTTAAAGTGGTTTGAATTTGCATTTCCTTAATTATTAGCAATGTTGAACACATTTTTATCTTTTAAAAATTTTATTTACATATTTTTTATCAAATCTAGACCCACGTCCCCCCATCCCCCCACCCCACCATAGCTCATGCATTCTGCCAAACATGCTTTTCATCTCTTTCTCAGTCTTTCTCAATATTTTCCATGTGGAAGTTGACTGTTTTGAGCAGAAGTTCACTGTTTCAGTCAGTTCTTCAATGCAGTCCTTTCTTGTCCAAAGTTCAAGGGGCCATGCACAAGAAATACTTACAACTAGGTAATTGGCACTAGCATCCACAGATGAGGGATACCATCAGCATGATGTCCTCTAGCTCCAGCCATTTTCCTGCAAAGCTCATGATGTCGTCTTTCTTTACTGCTGCATAGAACTCCATTGTGTAGATATACCACATTTTCTCTATCCACTCATGAGTTGAGGGGCATTTGGGTTGGTTCCATCTCCTTGCTATTGTGAAGAGAGCTGAAATAAACATGGCTGTGCATGTATCGCTGCGGTGGGATGAGTCTTGAGGGTACATGCCTAGGAGTGGTATGGCTGGGTAGGGTGGCATCCCAAGTTCATCCCAAGTCTTCCAAGGGTTCTCCACACTGTTTTCCTTAGTGGCTGTACGAGTTTACATTCCCACCAGCAGTGGATGAGTGTTCCCCTTTCGCCACAACCTCTCCAGCACTTGGTATCATTTGTTTTCTTGATCCTAGCCAGTCTTATTGGAGTAAGATGATATCTTAAAGTGGTTTTGATTTTCATTTCCTTAATGATTAGTGATGTTGAACACTTCTTAAGGTGTTTCTTAGACATCTCTAATTCCTCACTTGTGAAGTCTCTGTTCAGCTCTTTGCTCCATCTGTTGAGTGGGTCATTTGTTTTCTTCTTTGTTTTTTGAGTAGTTTATATATTCTGAAAATCAGTGCTTTGTCAGATGTTTCTGTGGTGAAGGTTTCCTCCCACTCTGTGGGTTTTCTCTTCACTTCCTTGATTGTTTCTTTTGCTGTACAGAAGCTTTTGGGTTTAATGAGGTCCCATTTTTCAATTGTTGACCTTATTTCCTGTGCAGTTGCTGTCTGATTTAGAAAGTCTTTTCCTAGACCTATGTCTTGTAGGTTGCTGCCAAATTTTTCTTCTATCACCTTCAGAGTTTCGGGTTTCACGTTGAGGTCTTTGATCCATTTGGGGTTGATTTTTTTGTACAGGGAGAGAGGCAAGGGATTAACTTTATTCTTCTACAAGTGGTGATCCAGTTTTGCCAACACCATTTGCTGAAGATACTGTCTTTCCTCCCTTGTGTCTTCTTGGCCCCTTTGTCAAATATGTGGTAGCCGAAATTGTATGTGCTCAAGTTTGCATCTTAAGTTTTGTTCCATTGGTCTACAGGTCTGTTTGTGTACCAGTACCAAGCTGTTTTTAAGACTACAGTCCTGTAATATAGTTTGAATTCTGGTTTATTAATCCCACTGTATTGCTCTTTTCTCTCAGGGTTGCTTTGGATATTTGTTTTTTCCATATGAATTTAAGGATTTTTTTTCCAAAGTCTGTGAAGAAACTCTTGGGGATTTTAATTGGGTTTACATTGCTTCTATATATTAATTTGGGTAGAATGGACATTTTTACTATGTTAAATTTTCCAATTCATGAGCATGGGAGTATTCTTTCCATCTTCTTGAATCTCCTTCTTCAGGTTTAAAATTAGATTTTAGTGTCTTTGGTTAGGCTTGTTCCTAGGTATTTTACTGTTTTTGAGGCTATTGTGAGTGGGAAGGTCTCCTTATAGTCCTTCTTTAGTTGCTTGTTGGTGTAAAGAAAGGTTACTGGTTTTTATAGGTTAATTTTGTATCCCACCACTTTACTGAAGCTATTGTTTCTATGAGTTTTCTGGTGGAGATTTTTTTATCATTCCTTAGGTAAACTATCATGTCATCTGCAAAAAGGGATAGCTTGACTTCCTCTTTTCCAATTAGTACTCCTTTAATTTCCCTTTCTTGCCTTATTGCCTAGGGAATATTTCAAGTACTATATTGAAGAAGAGTGGTGATAGGGGGCAGCCTTGCCTGGTTCCTGTCTTTAAGGGGAATGCTTCTAATTTTTCTCCATTTAGGATGATGTTGGCTGTAGGTTTGTTGTATATAGCTTTGATTATGTGGAGGAATGTTCCCTCTAGTCCAATTCCCTCTCGAACTTTAGACACGAAGGGATGCTGGATTTTGTTAAAGGCTTTATCTGTGTCAATTGAGATGATTGTGTGTTTTTTGTCTTTCAGTCCATTTATATGTTTTTTGATATTTATTGATTCACATGTGTTGAACCATCCCTGCATCTCTGGTATGAATCCGACTGATTGATGGTCATGATTGATGGAGTTTTTGATGTGGGTCTGTTTGCAGTTTGAAATTATTGTTGAATATTTTTGCATCTATGTTCATTAATGTCACGGACCTACAGTTTTCTTTTCGGTTGTATCTTTGCCTGGTTTTGATATTAGGGTGATGTTGGCTTCATAGAAGGAATTTGGAAGATTTCCCTCTGTTTGTATCCTTTTGAATAGTTTGAGTAATAATGGTTGTATGTCCTCTTTAAAAGTTTTGTAGAATTCTGAAAAAAAATTTTTTTTGGCTGGGAGGTGTTTTATTAAATTTTCAATTTCCTCAAATATTATGGGTCTGTTTATACTGTCAATCTCTTCTTGATTAAGCTTTGTTGATTTCCAGTATTTCAGATATTCATCCATTCTCTTAGGTTTTCAAATTTAGTAAAGTATAGGTTTCCGAAATATTCTTGTGTGATTGTCTGGATCTTTTCATTGTCTGTTGTGATGTTTCCCATTTCATCATGAATTCTGTTGATTTGGAGTTCCTCTTTCTTTCTTTTGGTTAACTGGGCTAGAGGTCTGTCTATCTTGTTTATCCTTTCAAAGAACCAACTTTTGGGCTCATTGATTCTTTTTATTATTTTCTTTGTTTCTATTTTTCTATTTCATCGATTTCTGCTCTGATTTTTGTTATTTCTTCCTGTATGCTGAAGTAACACCAATTTCATAATAAAATCTAGCAATATTTATAAATATCAGTGAACATATTTGTCATTCTTTTTTGGTCTTTTTGAGACAGGGTCTCCCCATAGCCCCAGATGTCCAGGAGCTCACTATGTAGATTAAGTTGGCCTTGAGCTCACAGAGATCCACCTGCCTCTGCTGGGATTAAAGGTGTGTGCCACCATGCCCAGTTATTTGTCATTTCTATATTTAATTTTATAGGATGGAAATTCCAAAAAAATTACTTTGAGTTTAAAGTCTGGTTCTAGACTACTTTTTACCAAGGTAAATATTGTTTCTTTTATAGGAAATCATTTAAGAGAATGGGAAATTGTAGCATAAAATAGAAAGGCCTTTGATTTGTTAGTTAAACTTTATCTTATTTTCTCATTATTGTAGATACACATTGTTGGTGACTTTAAAAAATTTTTAGAACATAAAAATGTTGCAAATGATGTCTTTGAATTCCTGTTTTACTCAGTGCAATCACAGTGTCACAATACCAGGTTACTGATACAGATCAATTCATTTTAAAAATATTTTATTGTGTGTGTGTGTGTGTGTGTTAGCACATGAGCTGACTACTATTGCACACATATGTAAGTCAGAGAACAACTATCATGAGTTTGGATCTCTTCTCCCTGATGGGTTCTGGGAATTAAGCTCAAATCATCAGACTCTTTAAGAAGTGCTTTTACACACTGAGCTTCCTCGCTGGCTCTGATACATATAAACTTCTTGTGTTTATTGAGGATAGATTAGTGTCCTGTAATGTTAGCTAGGGAACTCATTCAGACAAATTTCTTATAGGCAAGACAATTTGAAGACCAGAAAGCTTGTTAAGTTTCTATACAGTTCTACTTCATATGTAAATAAATTCACACATATGCATGCATGTGCCTATGTATACATATTTGTATACATAAATATATATTCTTGTTTGTACTTATATAGTTTACATTACAAATTACATAGTTTAAATGCATATAGTATATGCTAAATTATTTTATTTATTTTATTTTTAAATATTTTACTTATTTTTATTTTATATGCATAAGTATATTCATCGGAATATAAGTACACCCACATTATTTAATGCTTGTGGAGGTCAGAAGAGGGCATCGGATCCCCTGGAACTGGTCTTAGGATGGTTGTTAGCCACCATGTGCATACTGGGAATGGAACCTGGTTCCTCTGCAAGAGCAGATAGAGCTCTTAACCAATGAGCTGTCTCTCTATAGCCCCAATATTATATCATAAATGTATTTGGTTTATTTTTTGGTCCAGAAAACTCAGCCATATTTATTTTTTCTTTCATTTATTTTGTATGTGTATGAATGTACTGTCTGCAAACAGGTTTGTGCACCCATGTCGTGCAATGTCTTTGAGGTCAGAAGAGGGTGTCGGATTCCCTTGGAACTGTAGATAAAGATGCTTCTCAGCCACCATGTGGGTGCTGGGGATTGAACCAGGGTCCTCTGCAAGAGCAATCGTTGCTCTTAACCACTAAGCCATCTCTCCAGCCCAGTAATATTTATTTAAAAAATAGTTTTTAGTTTATTAGTAATTAACTTTTAATTGCACAATATATGGAGTATCTTTATTAGTAAATGGCTATTGAAATTTTGAAGACATGATAATTTATGACTGTCTTTCTTGTTCATCCAGGTCTGGGAGAAGGACCATACATGCTGGCAAGTTATGGGCAGAGTGGCTTTGTTCTAGGTGCCAATTTGACTAGCAGAAGTATTTTTTCTTTGCCAAGAAGTAGTGCTCATAGGAATTTGTTTTTTAATTTCATGATCACTCCAGGCCTTTTCAAAGAGAAGACATCATGTAAGTATAATTGAAAATGCAAATTCAGTAAGTATTAATTGAAGATCTTATATGCTATAACATTTTTATTTCCACAAAGCATATAAAATAGAACCTTGGCATTTGAAATAGCTATCTAACATATAAAATAATTTGCTTATATCTTGGCACTGTTATAAACAGAACTGAAAATGTTTGAGTTTGGGCCAATAAGTCACAAATTGAATTTTTATAGTATGAACCACAGAACTTCCTTTGTAATTTTTGAAAGACAATCAGGTAATTGCTAATATTTAAAGGACTATAATGTCAGGTTAAAGTTAAAGGGAATAATTTGATTTGATAAGAGGTAACTTAAGTATGAGGTGCATGTATCATAGTGTAGACAGATACTGAGATGGTCTTTTGTGCTGTTTGATATTGTCTGTCTTGGTTCACAGATGTGCAGGTGTCAGAACCTGCCCTGCATTTATTGGCTTGCACCAGCAAGTTGTATACAATGCTTGTGTCTGCTTGGCACCTGTTCTGACTGGTGTGTGTGTCCCCTTCTTGCCCAGTGGTGCCAGGCTATATTTTCACTATGCAGTCTGCCTACAGTCATGCTTCTTCTAAAATTTCAGGAAGTAAAAAAGCACTTCAGAATAAATGGCTCTGATGCAACTTTTACTTTTCTGAGAAATATGCAAGTTCTCTAGTTTGACTATATGTTTCCTTTCTGTAAAATGAACTGTTTTCTGAATAGATTTATCAGTCCGAAGTTTTAATTTATGTTAGTTACATTTTTTCCTCATACAAAACTTTTTATTTTATTCATTTTTATTCTCAGTCAAAGGAGTTGCAAATTTTAGGACAAAATAAATGCTTTTGGAAACATTGAACTTGATAGAGTTCTTGATTTTTTGATTAATTATAGTAACTATTATTGTTGGAAGAAGGGTACAGATAATTGTTGCAGAAAATCAACACAATCATCTTAATGAAAGGCTTTTATAGGAGGAGTCTTAGAAATATAAGGGAAAGGGGGATTTCCCAAGACCACCTAAAGCACAGGTAGGAGCTGGGTCCTTCAGCCAGGTGTATTGTTTGATTAGATTTAATTGTCTTTGGCTTGATTGGCTTGTGTGGATATGGGGGCAGAGTTGTCCTCCAAGCTGGTATAAAAGGAGGGTTTGTGTGAGTCTTGAGATCGGGGATTTCCCAAGGTCACCTGAAGCCCCCCCCCCCGCCCCCGCCAACTGGGATTGCCGAAGGAGTGTCCAAGTGAATTCTTTGGAGAACCTTCAGAACAGAAAGTGAAGAGTGAGTTAGACTTCCAATAGAAAGCCTAAAGCTTAGACAAGTCAGCACTCCATAAGAAAGGAGAAAAGCAGAAAAACCAATCAAACAAACAACGAAGGCATCTGAAGGAGGCAAGCAAAGCAAGCCTTCAACACAGTGAAGAGGCATTTGGGATTCACATTGGAATACAGGCAAAGAGAAACCCATATGCCAGAGACACGAAGAAGAGACAACATGGGAAATGTGCAGGATAATTCCACACCAAGCTCTAATAGCCCTGTGGAAGATTCCTACAGTAGGATCCCCCTGGGGATGGCCCAGGACACAGATATAAGAAGTACAATTGTGAACATATTTAAAGAAGTCCAAGAGTATAAAGAGCAAATCAAAGAATTAAGAAAAGAGAATGAAAAACTCAAGAAGGACCTAGAGAGAGAGAATGACAAACTCCGGAAGGAAGTGGAAACACTGAAAAGATCCCATGTTGAAAAAGAAAAGGAAATCAACCAGCAAAGCAAAGAGCTACAGGAAGAGATTGAGAAGCTCCAAAAGGAAGTGGAAATACTAAAGAAATCAGGAGACAAAATGAAAAAGGAAATCAAACACTCATCCAATCTAGAGGAAAGGATTGGAAAAAGCCTCAGAAGCAGAATGGAGGAAGCAGAACAAAGAATATCAGACCTGGAAGATAACACAGAACAACTAAGAACCTCAAGTAAAGATTATGAAAAATTTAAAAATACACAAAATAATAACCAGGAATAACCAGGAATTGTGGGACACTATGAAAAGATCAAACCTCCACATCATAGGAAAAGAGGAAGGAGAAGAATCCCAAGAGAATGGTATTTTGATCAGATCTTCAAAAGAATAATAGAAGAAAATTTCCCCAAACTAAAAAAAGACAAACCAATACAAATAAAAGAAGCACATAGAGCTCCAAACAGACAAGATCAGAAAAGAAACTCTCCATGCCATATCATAGTTAAAATGCTAGATGTCTAAAACAAAGACAAAATTCTGAAAGCCACAAGAGAAAAACAAGCGACCTATAAGGGGAAACCTATCAGAATTACAGCTGGCTTCTCAGTGCAAACTATGAAAGCGAGAAGAACCTGGAGCAAAGCATTCCCAGTGTTAAAGGACTATAGATGCCAACCCAGGTTGCTATACCCAGCAAAAATGTTGATTATAGTTGAAGGAGAGAGAAAAAATCTTCTATGACATAAACAAGATGAAAGAATACATGTCTGGAAAACCAACCCTTCAGAGAATACTTGAAGCAATTCAAAGGACAGAAGAAAGGAGCAACCATCCCCAGGCACTGAAAGAGAAATCAATAAAAGCATAACTACAGAAGTAGAAACCTAAACCAAAAATGCAAATGGATAATGAGGTGCAAGGAAGCAACACAAACCCATCAGTCATAACCTTAAATATTAATGGACTAAATTCCCCAATCAAAAGACATAGACTGGGAGATTGGATTAGGAAACAGAACCCATCTATATGCTGTCTACAAGAAATGCATCTTACCTACAAGGGTGGGCACCACCTTAAAGTGAAAGGATGGAAAAAAATATTCCAAGCAAATGGTACCAAAAAGAAAGCAGGTGTTGCTATTTTAATATCAGACAAAATAGACTTCAAAGTAAAAGAAATCAGAAGAGACAAAGAAGGCCATTACATTTTTATTAAAGGAACAATTCACCAAGAAGATTTCACAATTATGAATATATATGAACCAAACTCTGGTGCACCAAACTTTATAAAGACAATTCTCCAGGACCACAAGGCACAGATTAACCCCAGGACACTCATGGTAGGGGACTTCAATATCCCACTGAATACTTTGGACAGGTCAACAGGACAAAGAATAAACAGAGAGACATCTGACCTGAACGATATGTTACACCAAATGGACCTCACAGACATCTACTGAATATTTCACCCTAATAGCAGAGAATATACTTTCTACTCAGCACCCCACAGAACATTCTCCAAAATCGACCACATACCAGGACATAGAAGAAACCTCCACAAATACAAAAATATTGAAATAATTTCATGTATTCTATCAGACCACAGTGCAATAAAGCTCAATATCAACACCAGGATAAGCCCTACTATCTACAAGAACACGTGGAGACTGAACAGCACACTCTTGAATAATGAATGGGTCAAGGAAGAGATAAAGAAAGAAATAAAAGCATTCCTGGAACTGAATGACATTGATAATACAACACAACAAAACCTATGGGATACTTTAAAAAAAGCAATCCTAAGAGGGAAGTTTATAGCCCTGGGTGCCTACATTAGAAAAACAGAAAGAGCACAAGTGAACTATCTAACACTACAGCTAAAAGCACTTGAGAGGCAACCCTAAACAGATGAACCCTAAACACCACAGACAGGAAGAAATAACAAAAATCAGAGCATAAATCAATGAAATAGAAATGAAGAAAACAATACAAAAAATCAATGACTCCAAAAGTTGCTTCTTTGAAAGAATAAATAAGATAGACAGACCTCTAGCCCAGTTAACCAAAAGAAAGAAGGAAAAACTCCAAATCAATACAATCCATGATGAAAAGGGAAATATCACAACAGACAATGAAAAGATCTGGAAAATCATATGGGAATACTTCAAAAACATATACTCTACCAAGTTTGAAAACCTAGAACAAATGGATAAATATCTGAAATCCTGGGAATAACCAAAGCTCAACCAGGAAGAGATTGACAGCTTAAATAGACCCATAATATATGAAGAAATTGAAGATGTAATAAGAAACCACCTGACTAAAAAAGGCCCAGGCCCAGATGGTTTCACAGCAGAATTCTATAAAACATTTCAAAAAGATTTACAACCGTTATTACTCAAATTGTTTAGAAGGATACAAACAGAGGGAATTCTCCCAAATTCCTTCTATGAAGCCAGCATCACTCTATTACCAAAACCAGGCAAAGATACAACCAAAAAGGAGAACTATAGACCCATCTCCCTAATGAAAACAGATGCCAAAATTCTAAACAGGATACTGGTAAATTGCATACAGACCCACATCAAGAAGATCATCCATGATGAACAAGTTGGATTCATACCAGAGATGCAGGGATGGTTCAACATATGAAAATCAATAAATACCATTATGCATATAAATGGAATGAAAGACAAAAAACACACCATCATCTCAATTGATGCTGAAAAAGCCTTTGACAAAAATCCAGCATCCCTTCATGCTTAAAGTCCTAGAGGGAATTGGATTAGAGGGATAATTCCTCAAGGTAATCAAAGCCATATACAGAAAACTCACAGCCAATATCCTCCTAAATGGGGAAACGACAAAAGCATCCCCTTTAAAGGTAAGGAACTCAGAAGGGCTGACCCCTGTTACCACTCCTCTTCAATATAGTTCTTGAAACCCCTTGCTATGGCAATAAGGCAAGAAAAGGAAATTAAAGGAGTACTAATTGGAAAAGAGGAAGTCAATCTATCCCTTTTTGCTGATGATATGATTGTTTGCTTAAGGGATGCTAAAAACTCCACCAGAAAGCTCTTAGAAATGATTAAGAGCTTCAGTAAAGTGGCAGGATACAAAATTAACCTAGAAAAATCAGTAG
This sequence comes from Rhizomys pruinosus, assembly GCA_009823505.1. Lineage (NCBI taxonomy): Eukaryota > Metazoa > Chordata > Mammalia > Rodentia > Spalacidae > Rhizomys > Rhizomys pruinosus. The sequence goes on along the minus strand of VZQC01003726.1, from coordinate 299,828 downwards.
CCTTTCTTTACAACAACAACAAGCAACTGAAGAAGGAATTCAAGGAGACCTTCCCACTCACAATAGCCTCAAAAACAATAAAATACCTAGGAACAAACTTATCCAAAGACACCAAAGATCTCTACAACAAAAATTTGAAACCCTTGAAGAAAGAAATTGAAGAAGACATCAGAAGATGGAAAAACCTCCCATGCTCATGGATTGGAAAAGTTAATATAGTAAAAATGTCCATTTTACCCAAAATCTTGTATAGATTTAATGCAATCCCAATTAAAATCCCCAAGACTTTCTTCACAGACTTGGAAAAAAAAGTCCTTAAATTCATTTGGAAAAACAAAAGACTCTGAATAGCCAAAACAACCCTGAGTGAGAGCAATACAGGGTATGGTATCTCTATACCAGGCATCAAACTATACTACAGGGCTATAGTCATAAAAACAGCTTGGAGAAGAATGAAATTAAACCCCTACTCTTGCCCTGTACAAAAGTCAACTCCAGATGGATAAAAGACTTCAATGTGAAACCCCAAACTCTGAAGGCAATAGAAGAAAAAGTTGGCAGCAGACTACAAGACATAGGCGTAGGAAAAGACTTCCTAAATCAGACAGCAGCTGCACAAGAATTAAGGTCAACAATTGACAAATGGGACCTCGTTAAACTCAAAAGCTTCTGTATATCAAAAGAAACAAGGCAGTGAAGAGAAATCCCACAGAGTGGGAGGAAACCTTCACCCCAGAAACATCTGACAAAGCATTGATTTCCAGAATATATAAACTACTCAAAAAACAAAGAAGAAAACAAATGACCCACTCAATAGATGGAGCAAAGAGTTGAACAGAGACTTCACAAGTGAGGAATTAGAGAAACATCTTAAGAAGTGTTCAACATCATTAATCATTAAGGAAATGAAAATCAAAACCACTTTAAGATATCATCTTACTCCAATAAGACTGGCTAGGACCAAGAAAACAAATGATACCAAGTGCTGGAGAGGTTGTGGGGAAAGAGGAACACTCATCCACTGCTGGTGGTAATGTAAACTGGTACGGCCACTATGGAAGCAGTGTGAAGAACCCTTGGAAGACTTGGAATGAACTTGCCACCTGACCCAGCCATACCACTCCTGGGCATGTACCCACAAGACTCATCTTACAGCAAAGATACATACACAGCCATGTTTATTGCAGGTCTCTTCACAATAACAAGGTGCTGGAACCATCCCATGTGTCCCTCAACTGATGAGTAGATAGAGAAAATGTGGTACATCTACACAATGGAGTTCTATGCAGCAGTAAAGAAAGATAACATCATGAGCTTTCCAGGTAAATGGCTGGAGCTAAAAGATATCATGCTGAGTGAATTAACACAGTCCCAGAAAAACAAAGGACGAATGGTGTCCCTCATCTGTGGATGCTAGCACCAATTATCTAATTGTATAGCAAACTGAGCAATGCCAATGTGATCTGAAAACAACTGTGCTCTTATATTGTGAATCACTTAAAATATAATAAATAATAAAAAATAAAATAATAAAATAAAAAAGAAAAGGATATTCCAAGTGAAAAAAAAGAAATATAAGGGAAATCTTCAAAGCACATTCACATGATAAAGATGATACTTATCCTTTTATTGGTACATTGTTCATTTGACCATCTTTTGGAAAACAGACAATATTGTGTGAATAACATTTTCTCTATGCAATAAAATATCTCTGAGAATGATTTTTCATTAAGAACTCAGTGATAAACAGAAATATAACAATAGTGTTGTTGAGCTTACCTTTCATCTGGGGATTTGGTGTTAGCATTCACAAATAAGGGAGACCATTCACCACTTGTTTTCTGCGACTGTGTTACTTCACTTAGCATAATGGCTTGGAGTTCCATCCATTTACCTTCAAAGTTCATGAACTATGTTGTTATAATGTAAATCTCTTAACCAGATCTAGAATCGATCCACCACTTACTCTCAGACTCTGTAATTACTGTATATGAGTGGAAAGTATATATGCATATTTTAAAGTAATATAAAATTAAAAGAGGAAAATGTGAATTCCTAAGCATAAAAAAAAGACTGAGAGAAAGATGAAGGATAGTTATGGCAGAGTGCATGATCTGGGGTGGGGTTGGGGGAAGGGAGAGGGGAATATGTCTAAACTGTACTGAGAAATGATGTCTGAAATACACAAAACATCAATAAAAGCATAAAAAAACCCACAGTGATATAGAAGTGTAGTTGGTTACACATTTAATGTACTTTTCTATTAGCTCATACTTTTATATCATGTAACTTAGTGGTTTGTAGGTTTTATATGAGAAAATGTTATAGCTCCCAAATAGAAATATGTGTTCAATTTATCAGTGCCTTGTATGATACTATAGTCTTGGATCCTCATTGCTATTTCTTTTTTTCCTCCAAGGGCAAAATAAATTATTAAATAATAAGACTTGGTTAAGATTGTTTTTTGGGGGAATTTTATTCCTTTTTTTTTTTTTTTTTTTGGTATTTTTGAGACAGGGTCTCCCTGTAACTGCAGCTAGCCTGGAATTCACTATGTAGACCAGGCTGGCCTTGAACTCACAGAGATCTACCTGCTTCTGCCTCCAGAGTGCTAGCATTAAAGGTGTTGTGTACCACCATGCCCAGGGAGTAGGGGGGGATTTCATTCTTATTCACTACATTTAAAGCACCACTTTTTAATTTTTGAACTATCTTAATTCACTTCTGATGTGTCTGTGATTAGTGTTATGTTTTCATGGCAGTTGCATTTCACTGTTTTGCAACTTTTTTAAATGCATTTTGTGATGCCAGTGTCTTCTCCAAGGAATTGTTAAGACACTGCTCTGTGTTTCACAGCATTGGCTCTTGTTTCCTTGGAATCTGCTGAAAGGCCAAACTACTTTCTCTATGTCCATGACAATGATACTCTTAGCTTGAAGCTGTGGGAGGCAAACTCAGCATTTCATTGGAGAGCAACATTCTTCCGCCATCAGAGCCTCTGGATTCCTGGCTACAGTGCATTTGAATTATACAGCAAGAAAGGCTTTTTCATCGCTTTTATAGATTCTACTGTGAAAGCATTAAAATATGATGATTCTGAAGAATTCAAGGAGTCAAGCAGCTTCAGCATAGAAGGTCAGTTTCCTAAGAGCACCAAAGAGAAACACAGAGGACAGACAACTTACCCTATGAAGAAGCTAATATTTGTCATTTATCCTGTATTAGTAGATGGAGTTATATGGCTTTAAGTAAATTTCTTAACCTTTCTATCAGTTTACTCATCTATGAAAACAAAAAAATAATATTTATTTCATTGAGTATTATATTAAATACATTGATGTAATCGATTTAGAACAATCCTAAACAACTTTATAATTCCTCCAATATCACTATCAGAACTTTTGGGACTTCAGCATTACAACTCTCTCCCATCTCATGTGTTTAGTGTTTGTAGCCACTTTTTCTTTCCTGGAAGACAACTTTGGATGAATGGACTTTTTTAAAAATAGTTACAGAAAATAGACTTGTCTCTATCTTTTGAATTTAAGAGTGTGTCTAGCTTTATTGACCTCTTGAGAATTTCCTTAACTCAGCTGAAGTCTGATCTCATTCCTAAGAGAAAGCCTTCAAGATCTGGAGCTAAGGAAGTCCTTGTTTCAGAAAGCAATCTTTTTGTCTTTATGCAGTATTTAAGTCACACTCATTTTCAAATACAACAGATTGATTTCTACCTTAATTTTACCAAATGAAATGTTCCATTCTAACTGACTTTCCACAATAGTTGAACGTGGCTATTCATTTGCCTTTTCTACTATGTATGTTTCTGCAAACCTCTCTAATGGGTGGATTTTAGAAAACTCAATTCGAACTTCAGAAGTGTCCCTATTGCATACGTTCCTGCATTCAAAGGTTCGAAGTCTGGCAGGAGGTTTTGCTTATGCAGCTTTCAGAATTCTACAAGTGAGTGTTCTTATTCAGGAAAGGTAAAAAAAGTAAAATCAAAGGATCCCTAATGCTTCTACCACTTGCATTCTTACAGAACATGTCAGGTCAAGCAATTTTATCACTTTCCTTAGGCAATGAGCGTCTACAGAAACCTGGGATCCATAGTGATCCAGAGTCTCAAGCTTCAGAGCTGCCTAGGGCTGGTGGCATCTTGTCTCTGTAAGCTTCAAACGTACTTCAGCTGAGGGAGCCACAGCGCACCACACTCAGGACTTTGCGCTCTGGAAGTCACTGGTATCACTGAGCTTTCACGGGCATCACTGACTTCAGAACATCCTGAGTAGGGAAGGAGGAGGACAAGGCCTCTGCTAGTTTGTCTTTCTTCCGGGATGGTACATACTCAGAACATTCTGGGGTTATGGTTAGAAGTGCAAGTGGTAGTCGGTACATAGCTGGAGTAGCCCAGGTCATCTGGGGACCTGTCCTCTTCCTCTGTGCTCTTGAGAAAAGGCACTATCATACTTACATAACACTGTACAGAGTGGTGTGATCACATTTCTAGAATTTATTAGAACTTGAACTTAATAAGCCTCTATCACCTTTTAAATTCAGAACTCTATTCTGTTAGACCCAGATCTAGCAGCTTGTGGTCCAGAAAGACACAGCCAATGATATTGTCACTACCTTAGGCACTACGTACTGGAAAATTTTCAACCAAGGAAATTCTTCTGGTCTCTTCTAGCCCTTGGTCCTCTCTCAGAAACCAGCTTAGGTCTGGATACACAAATACTTTTCCAAACAATCAATTTTCCTTGGCATAGTTTAAGTTAAGTTCTGTTCCCAACTCCTACACAGTTCTACATCCTGAATTTTCTCCTTCTGGGAGCTCTCTTTTGCAGTAATCATTTCAAACAGATTCAGAAAGACTTCTCTATGACATGGGAAGGAGACTATATTGCTGTGTAGTTTGTAGAGGAAAAGTCTTTAATCAATGACTCTTCTATAACTACGAACATCTATCATTCAAATTCACTGATTTATTCTTTGTATACAAAGAAAACTTATATGAGGCAATGCACTAAGTTCTGTGTAAAGATCAGTAAATGACCATTCTCTCTAGAGCTGAGGTCTTGAGATGTGTTTGTTCTTGCCTTTTTCCTCTCTGTTTAAGTTGGTAAGATGTAAGATACTTGGCTATTGTAAGCTTCACTTAAAAAATTAGATTGCAAATAACATTTTCTCAACAGAGTTGTAGCAAAGATAAAATAGAATAAAGCTTTTTCATAATAATCAAAATTCATAATTACAATGACAAGAAAAACTACAAAAACATCACTATTATATAAGAGAAAGGAAAGTCTTTAAAATTGTTGAAGGCTAGCTTTACACTTAGATTTCATCTTGAACATTGGACCCTCAAAGCAATTGAAATGTTTTTATTCTTTTCTATACCATCTTATAATGAATGAGAGACCAAACAATATAAAGGGCTCATAAAAAATATTAGTTTTCACACTCTCATTTTAAAGTATAGGCAACATAAAGAAGACACCGTGCAAGTCACACATCTAGTGAGCAACAGCACCACACCTTGAATCCCTCTTGAAAGTCTCTGCCAGAGACACTAGCAATTCTGTCAAATTGTTTCCAGGGTATTTTATCATCTTCAAAAAAACTTTCTGTTAATTTATCCACCTTGCTCATATGAACTGTCTGAGGTGCGCAGAAGAAACTAAGAGTGAACTTCAGAGAGGTTATTAATAACACACTCATGACCAGATTTTATTGTTTTCTTCCTTAGTTTCCCAACATCTCCTCAGATGACAATAACTGAATGTCTGAATTATATTACCCATCTTCAGTTCTTGCTTTAAATTAGCTGCTGAGCTTTGGCACATTAAAGCAATGACACTAAGTATTAGTAAAGTTGGATTATTTCCAGGAAATGTCTCATTCCCTTGCCTTTTTTATCCAATGGATTTAATTTGTAGAAATCATTGTGGCAAAACAAAGGGAACATAATGTTAATTGTTTCTTTAGAATTCCTAAGTAAATAAAAGAAAGTTCTTTTAAAAAAATATTAGTTTTCAAACTGTGTATTTAAAAGCACATTATTTCAATCTTCCTCCCCACCTCACCTCAGAAATCTACCCACACAGCAGTGCCTCACAAGAGATTGTGGGGTAAATGCACATAATCCCAATTTTCTTTTTCTCTCTCAGAAATTCAGGCAGCAGTTCCTTATAGGAGAATGTGTGAGTGGAGATATGAGCCCTGTGCCACTCCTTGTTTCAAAACGTGCAATGACCCTGAAGCCCTAGCCTGTAAATTCCTTCCACCGTAAGTAATATTTGCCCATACTTTATAGATTCCAGAAGTAACAGATTATGTTCTAGTGAATTTTGTTTCAGATATATGGCTTGGTTGAATGTTAATCTGAAATTGTTATATTGTATGCAAGTAATTCTGCTTGGTGCAAGGGATAGAATATGAACAGAATAGACATAGTACTTGCCCTTGGGGTGTGTGTGTGTGTGTGTGTGTGTGTGTGTGTGTGTGTGTGTAGTGGTTACATGGTAGTGGGTGGAAACAGAAAATAATCAAGAGTATATAGAGAAGAGCCATATTGTTACACGGAGCTATGTGTTATAGAGAAAATAAGGGCAGGGAAGAACAAATTGAGAAGTTGGTGTCTTATCAGAGATCTGAAGAAAGCCAGGGAACTTGCCTTGTGGATATGTGCAGAGGGATCTTTGATCTGCAAATGGTGTTAAGGTCCTGTGGTGGGTATTTGAATCTCAGCAAAGTTGTTGGAGCAAAGTAAACAGAACTGAGAGAGGTAGGAACTGAGGCCAGTCACACAGGGCCTCGTATCCTTGTGTAAGGACGTCATAGTTTATGGTAAGATAGGCCTGATCTTGCACAAATAAATGGCAAGATCTATTTATGCTTGAAGAGTGTTCCTTGGTTATTGTCCTGAAAAATGAGTGGTGGATAAGGAGCAGGAAAGGGAGGGATTTGTCAGTTACAGAGCCAGGAAGGGACTTGGTTATATTGGCATCTTGGGGTCATGAGACATGTGATCACATTGTGGATGTATTTTAAGGTGTGCTGATAGATTTAATATTAACAGTGAAGAAATAGGTGAGGACTCAAGTGTGGGCTCAGCCTTTATTGAGTAAAGCCATATGAAGCTGCACTGCAAACTATTGTTACAAAGTATCAGTCTCCCCTAAAAGAGATAAGAAACAGTGTGTTCTGAAGCCAAGTGAGTGTCCATAGCTTGGAAACATTGATTCTGGTTCCCCCCAAACCATTTTACAATGTTGAAGGGTTTTATGAGTATTTTGTAGTTATGGAACAAAATAAAGTCACAAATCAGGGCATTTTCAAATACATTGGCAAGGATATCAGGCAGGCAGGTTACAGCAAAGTGGGGGCTCTTTGCTCTCTAGGCCTCTGATGGCATTCTAAGCTTTGGGGTTAGTGGAAGCTAGTATGGATGTTAGTAAATTCCCAAAGGTTTTACTTGATATTCACAAAGATGTTAGATTAGACACACAGGTGGGCAATAAATGGCTATAAGGGGGCTAAAGGCAGCCTAAGTTAACTTGGCTCCAGACTGTAACCTTCCAGCTCTCCATGACCTGTAACAGCCTTGTAGAACCTTTAACAGAGATGTAGTTTTTGTCTGGAAACTAGGGTTTACAATAGCCAATAGTGATCAATTAGTTATTTCAAACCATTTGGCCCTTTAGAAGACAGTGTTGTCCTCTGCTGAGACAAGGACAATGTTAGGAGGAGGAGCTCAGGGGAATTTACTTCTGAGGGTATTAAATGTGAGACTGAAAATTAATCATAGGCTTTGGTATCCTGAAGTCTAGGGAGAGGCTGTATGGAAGGAATATTTTGGAGTCATTTTGTACTAAATAACTCTAAGCTTCTAATCTACGATGAGCAGTGGTATTGTGACATGCCCCAAACATGGGAATAAGTGAGCCCTAAACCAACTCTCAGGAACTCCCTGCCTTTGATGGCTAGAGAAACAACCACAGCATGCCAAGCATTTGGATGGCATTTCCTTGTGCTGTCCAAGGGTAAACTCATCATTGCCCTCTTCAGAACAGACCAGCCAAGACACAGAGAAGTCACTAGGTTCTCCCTAGGCCACATTCTTTGTAGGCAAGGGAGACAATCTGAACCGCTGGGCCCTTTGCATCAAGCAAGCACTGTGGGAGTAAGAGGAAGGAGGTGAAACTCCTGAAAATGAAGTCTTTCCCATTTTGCACCTCTCACAGTCACAAATCTATTTTATGTCTCTTCTGGTAGCTCCAGGGATCACAGGGGAGGAAGTGAGTAGAGGACACACCTGGTGTTACTCAGAGAAAAATTATCTATACTGGGAAGTGGTATTTGAAACCCTTATTACCTTTTGTGGCACAGCCAGACTCTGGGTGATGAAACAGCTCCCCAGTGTGTCTGGCTCTTGTAGTAGTTTGGGGGGGGGCAGGAGTTGGGGCTCCTAGACAATGCAGGAGGAAATTTGTCCCTGCCAAGCTTTTGCTTATTTCCACTCATCCCTTCCTTCTGTCTCTTCCTGTATGTTGAGGTATCTGCAATTCTGTTGGTACCTGTGGCCCAGGTGGACACACACACACTGCCCTGGGCTTTCACCTACCCCTGCACCCCACCTCCAAGTTCTCAACTGAACCATCACTCTGGTTCCAGAAGATTTGAGTTTCTGCCACCACACAAGTATTAAAAATAAAAATATTTCATGAAAACGAGAGACAACCATGAGAAAAATATGTAAAGTAGCATATTGTCAAGCACAAATATAAATACTTGTATGGTTTTTGTAAGGACTCCTCCACATCTGAGGCAAAGAGGAGGTGTCTATGAGTGGTCATGAGGTTACTGATAAAGGTTAAAATGATTGTTTGGGGAAATATTTTAAGAGGATGTCTGTGATTTTGTCTGGCCCAAACTAATTGTTATATAAAATGTATAATGACTTACTTTAATGATAGTCCACTGACTATAGTCTTTCCAATCTAATAACTTGAATTTTTTTCTTGCTGCTTGGTAAAGTTTACAATAGGATTATATCATCGGTTACAGTGTTATTATTCAATCCATTGTGTGAAATAAGAACCTCTTCACATATAAGCTAGCTTCATATTTGAAAGGAACCATTGCCAGTGAGATGTGAAGAGACTGTTAATTGTGCTTCAAAAACCCTTGTTCAGTGGCAGAGAAAAGAACATTGCTTCAGTTTAAAATTCCCCAGATTTGCTCCACAAACAGTGCCCTCTGCCGATGATGATGACCAATGATGATGATGACGACCTATTATTTGTTCACTTTTGTTCTGAACAGAAAAAAAATGAGCATTTTTGTTCAAATTCTTTATTAACAGATGAAGCAATTGGAAATGTTTTAAAAATACTAAAAACTTTAGTACAGCCTGCTGTTGTATCTGAGAGAGGGATAATCAGCACATTTTGCATTAATTCTCTGTGGCATGTGTCAATCTAATTGTTAGATTTGGTTGTACCAGAAAGATGAAATTTTCTTTCAGTCAGGATAAGTTGGACCTAAGCTTCAATTGGAAAGGAGGAAAATAGAACCTTAGTCATATTTTGGCTTCCTTATTGGGGAAGAAGTGTGTTCTGGATGGTCTCTCCATCCGTGTCCCCAAGCCCATGGCCTCTTGAAATTGTCGTGACTGTCACTTAGCCTCTGTGCCACATGCAAAAGGTGAGGATCCTTACCAAAGCCACATACCCTATAAGTGGAAACTGCTTCTTCTAGTGTAGAATTACGACCACCTCCTCCCTCAGCACTGCATAAACTTGGCCCCAGACCCCACTGCTCCTGAGCACTGCAGCCCCCATTGTTCCCTCTCCCTGTGTTCAAAGTCCCCGCTGCCTTGACTCCTCTCTTTCATCTAAGAGCCTAAGTTTCCTTTAAGGAGTTTAGGATTGAATAATAGGCAGGGAGATCCTCTGTAGTCCAGGGCAATAATAGTCAAATGGCAATCTGCTCAGACATACAGAAGTGAAGGCAACAACACAACTGATGCAGCTTAAGAACCTCAGTCATTGCTCTACATTTCTACCCACTCATAGAACATCGGTTTGGGGGCTGGAGAGATGGCCTAGTGGTTAAGAGCGCCAACTACTCTTGCAGAGGACCCGGGTTCGATCCCCAGTACCCACATGGCGGCTGAGAACCATGTTTAACTCCAGTTCCAGGGGAATCCGACACCTTCTTCTGACCTCCTCGGCATTGCACGACACGGGTGCACAAACCTACATGCAGACAGTACATTCATACACATACGAAATAAATACAATTAAAAAAAAGAACATGGATTTAATATACCTTGAAATGAGTCTATATTTTGAATGTTCTATGTTCAAATTCTGCCTTAATCATAATGTCATCTCTTTATCAGCTTGTGATTTCATAAATTTCCTAAATATTACGTAGTGGTGGCAAATAGAGTTCCTCTGAGAGCTTGACAAGGAGAATAAAAGAATTTAGGAAGACTAACCTTAATCACAAATATTTAATGCAGATTTTTAATGTATTTTTTCACTTCTTTTCATGTAAAGAGTTGAAGGATGCTTGCCATATTGCCCTAAACATATGATCCTTGACGAGGTGACTCTCAAATGTGTTTACCCAGAAGACTGTAAGTATGAACTGTGTTTAAGTTACTCTGAATAATGCAAAGCATCAATATTTTATCTTCTCTATGGCAAATGTTTGTGAACAGAAGCTTTAGACAGAAACTCATTTCAGTCTTCCTCCTGTAGGCCTTGTCTTTTCTTTTCTAACTTTCTAAAATATTTATATTTTACTTGTAACATTCCTCAAAGGCAAGAACTGCATGTAAATGAGGTGGGCCTTATTTTACAGAAACACAGACTAATGCAGAGCATCTCCGTTTCTTTGTAGGCATACCTGTGAGTCCCACAGAGCCAGCAGGTAAGCTGTCACACCTAGGTTTTGGAGTATTGCTTCAAATTTAGACAGTAAAATTAGCATTCTCTGGTGTGAATCTTGACCCATTTATCCCAGAGTTAGTATTTGGACTATCCAATTTGACCCAAATCTCCAGCAATTACTTTTGCTTCATTAAGGACCAATTGGTCTACCTACTTCTTCTTCCATTTCAGCTAATATAGACTAAAGCTTTTCTTAACCTTTTCCCCAGAATTCAGAATTTAATAAATTCTGCTTAAATTTCATGGTAATTGAGTTGGTTTTTAGGAGAACTATGTATACTCCAGGTTCCCTCTGGAGCTTCCGTTATTTGGGGTTCTGCTTATGCAGTGGGGGTGCATTCGTGCTCCTGTCCTCACCTACCTTCCTCACTGTGAAAGGGGTTCACATTTCCATTCCTAGTAATGCTTGCCAAGCTTAATAAACTTCTTCTGGGTTTATGATTTAGTAAAGCTTGGTTTCAGATACCTGTATTTGGTAAGTTTTAGGTGACTTGTGCTAGGCACTGTCCTGGCACTTAGTGGGCATGAGAATGATCAAGGAGTCATATGTAGATTTATCCAACATAAACTATGGTCTGCTAAGTAATGAAAACAGAAGGCCTTCCATATGGGGGTTCCAACCAACCATGGGTCAAAAATATTTGAAAAAAATTTCTTGTGTGTTACAGATATAAAGGTTTCTCTCTTTTCATTCTGTAAGAGAATATAGTGAACCATTATTCATGTAGTATTTATATTATATGGGGTATAAGTAATTTAAGAGGTTATTTAAAGTAGATGGGAGGATTCACATATGTTATATGCAAATACAATGATATCTTATGTTAGGAATGTAAGCATCCACAGATTTCAATATGTGTGGTAAGTTTTGAATTACTCTCTCATGGACCCTAGGGAATGAGTGTATTATAATGCTGGTACATAAAAAAACATCTCACACATGAGTGTTGTGATTATTTGAGAAGTACAGTCTCAGAAGGGTAAGGGTATGTAGGAGTTGGATAAAGTAGAAAAAGGAGGAAATTTTGTTCTCCCTTTAAAGTTTAACATGTGTAAATGCTGAGGGTAAGACAGAACTTGATACCTCGATGGATTTAAAGTTGGCAAGTATATTTTGAAGATTCATTCATGGGGAAGTTGGGACCAGAGATAGATGGAAAGATGCTCAGAAGTAAAGGCTCATGGCAGAAGTATTAGATTTTATTTTCAGAAGGCAATAGTGATCACTGAAGGGTCTGGGGGAGTCTGTGATGTTTTTCAGGTTAGAGTCTTATTACCATGTCCACCAGTATCACAATTTTCAAGAGCTAACTTTAAGTGTATGCTTGTTACATGGCAGCCATTGGAGTAAGTACTTGGCATATCATTAATACCTGTAGAGATGAGGACTTGATCTATCATTGTAAACCATTTTGGGAAGGGCTAGAGATACTTTTCCTACTTCACTGAGTATGTGTGTGAATAACTGTCTGAAATAAGCCTTTAAATTCTATGATCAAGAATACGTATGGATAGTTCTTCTAAATACTGTTGTTTACATTGACCTCATAAATCAATACTCAACTAAGCTTTTAGAATGCAAGATCAGCATAAAAATCAGTTGTATTGGGCTGGAGAGATAGCCTAGTGGTTGAGAGCAACAACTGCTCTTGCAGAGGAACCAGGTTCGATCCCCCCCGACATGGCAGCTAAAAACCGTGTTTAACTCCAGTTCCAGGGGAATCTGACACCTTCTTCTGACCTCTGTGATATTGCATATTGCACGACACGGGTGCACAAACCTACCTACATGCAGACAATACATTCATATACATAAAAAAAAAATAAAAATTTAAAAAAATCAGTTGCATTTTCATACACTAGCAATTAAGAGTCTGAAAAGGAAATGAAGAAAACAAACCTAATTACGATAGCATCAAAATTATTAAATACTCAAGAATGCATGCATCAAAGTAGTCATGAGCTGAAATACAGCAACAATGGGAGCCGCAAGACATTACAGAAGGAGTGAAGTACAGCAAAACGAACAGAAAGAAATCCATATTCATAGGTTACAAGCGTTAATATGCTAAGGTAGCAATATTCTGAAATTTGGTTATGCAGAAGTTGACCATAAACCATTTGAAAATACAAATCGTACAGAATAACCACAACGATCTTGGAGAAGAAGCCAAATGTTTGAGGACTCACACACCCCAATCTTGACTGTCCTGTAGCTGTCAAGAAACCTTGACTATTACAGTTCTACAAGCAGGCATTACTCATGATCCTGAGATGATTCTGGATAAGAATGTGTCCTTGACTGTCGAGAAGTTTCCATAACTGTGCTTTGATTTGATGATCACTTTATAACATTTTCTTTTGCCTTAAAGTCATGATGATGAAAAATCGTATTTAAATCTATACTAAATCTCATACTCTCAGGATGATACAACATCTAATTTACCATGAGGATTGCTGATGCTAAGATTTTTAAAATTATACTTTCCTTGTTTCTCAAGTTAAGGACTATGAAAAAAAAATAAATCACTAGATTGAAAGTAACCCTTTAAAGTTATGCGTGTCTGAATCTTCCTAATTTGTGAATACATGACATACCATGGCACGTGGGCTTTGGTAATGTGAAGCTGTTGATTGATTTATGAATTGATCTTGAATTGGAGTCTTGTCCTGAATTAGCCATATTGGGCCAATCTAATGACAAGGTACTAATAAGCATGGTGAGCAAAGGTCAGTATCACAGGAAAAGAGAGAGAAAGAAAGAGGGAGAGGGAGAGGGAGAGAGAGAGGGAAGGGAGAGGGAGAGAGAGAGAGAGAGAGAGAGAGAGAGAGAGAGAGAGAGATTATGTTTCAGGAACACTTTGTTTCCTTCTATCTCTAGAAGGAACACAGTTCTGCCAATGCATTGATATTAGTATATTTTGGGGTTTTTTGGTCTTTTCAAGACAGGGTCTCCCTGTAGCCCCAGCTGTCCTGGAACTCACTCTGTAGACCAGGCTGGCCTTGAACTCACAAAGATCCGCCTGCCTCTGCCTCCCAAGTGCTAGGATTAAAGGCGTGCGCCACCACACCCGGCGATATTCGTATTTGAATCTCTAAAAAGGCAAGATAATAGATGAATGAAGTTTTAAGACAATATGTCTGTGAAAATTTGCAACAGCAGCAACAGGAAATTAAGCCAATGTTTCAAAATACTCTACGCATGCTGTTCCGGCTAGGGAAGCTCCCAGAGAGCCGAGTCTGTGCTCCCACAGACAGAACACTTTAGATCTCCATCTAGTACAGAGAAAGAACATTAGAACATCCTTGTAGCTCTGCTGACTGATCACTCATCCCCTTTCCATGGGTCACTCGTCCACCCCCACACTGGGTTGCTACATGGTCCAAAGCATCCTCTGTTCTGCCTGAAAGAAGCATTAGCTAGCAGCTCAACATGGGGAAGAGATCAGCTTCGTAACTTAAATGTTGAAAACTCAACATTTAAGTTAACTCAACAAAGCTTGTCATTTCTGAGGGATGTTTAGTGATTCCAGTGATATTTCTGTTTAAACTATTGTGTTTACACCATCTAAACAGGGAGGATGTTTATTAAATGCTCATTCCCAGAACACTAGCATCCCGAGTGAACTAGAATTCGTACATTAAGATTTGCCCATGGTACTTATTAAATTTTCCAATAACTGAGTTTATCTATCTGTAACGTGACAGTAGTATTTTACCTTCACAGGATTCTTATGAAGAATGAGCGAGATAATCTATGTAAATTTCCTAGAATATTTTCTATCACATGCAAATTCCTTCTGTGGTAGCTCCCATCCCACTAATAAGGATTGTGCCTTCATTTCTTGTAGATGTAGAAATGGTTACTACTCCATCACTCATGCTAACACCGACCACAGGTTTGGAATGTGAGGTATGGCTGAATATCTTTCTCAGATTACTGTTGTTTTCTTATGGTATCTCCTCATGTTTATATATCACTATTAGAAAACAAACGTTCTTTGGTACACTCCCTAGCCTATTTTGCCAAAAGAAGAATATACATTACATTTTGACAACTGTGCTTTGTGTGTGTGTGTGTGTGTGTGTGTGTGTGAGTGTAAGTGTAATGGTTTTGTGTGTGCATGTGGAGTCCAGAGGGCAGCCCTGCCATTTCTTAGGAGCCATCTACCTTGTTTTTTGGGGAAACAATGTCTCTCTTTGGCCTGGAGTTTGTCGATGTGCTAGGCTGGCCAGCCAGCAAGCCCAAGGGATCTATCAGTCCCTGGCTCCCCAGCTTTGGAACTACAAGTATGTTCCATCATGTCAGTCTTGTTAATGTTAGTTCTAGGGATTGAATTTAGGTCCTTATACTTGACAAGCAAGCACCTGACTAATAATATATCTCTCTAGACCACAACTATTTTTTTCTTAATTAACTCAGATGACTTATTAATTATGGTTACTGGTTGCAATAAGAAAAACAATATTCAGTAAGACCTTAAGTATGATTGCTGGGTAAGGAACTACCTAGTGTGGGCTTCTCTGTAAACTAGTCATTAATAAAATGTTTGCTGTGCAGTGTTCAAAGCTCTATGCAAAATGACGGCTCAGCATAACCAAAAAGAAGTCTCTGGCCCCTAGGGCTTGTGGTTCTTTCCTTGATACTTGAGCAGATCTTGTCTTCCCAGGAGCCACTCATTCCCTGTTGTATTTATTCAGCCAATATTTACTAAGCACCCTTTCTTGCCAAACATGACCGAAGTGCCATACATAGAATACAGAAGTAGGTAAAATTCCTTACTTTATGAAGTTTACACCATATTGAAATTTCTGGAATTACCAATGAGCAAAATATATTACTGAGTTATAAAAATGTTAAAAGGTGCTATTTATGAGAATAAAACTATTTTTATTAAGTTGTTCAGAAATCTTTACTGATAAGGTGACTGTAGAGCAAAGGATTAAAAACTGAGATACTAAACACTGCAGAGGACCAGGGTCAGACAGCCCAGTAAGTGCAAAGGCCCTGAGGTGAGGATGTGTCCAACATAGTGAATGAACAAAGAGAACAGTAAGCAAGGAAAGACTAAAACAGGAAGAAAAGTGATTATGTAAGAACTTGAAGAGTTTTTAAAACACTGTAGGTTTATTCTAAGTGACACAGGAAAGCAATGTAGGTTTCTAAGATAAGGAGTTAAATCATCTGGTTTATTTCAGAATCAGTTTGGCTGTTGTGTTACACGTAGGACACAGAACACAGTAGAGCCAGGTAGAAGGCTGTTGTAGGATCTTAGGCAAAAGCAGACAGTGGCCTGCACAGGTGTCGATGAGAAGTGCCTGGGTCTCCTTGAAAGGTTTTCTAAGCCTAGGGAACAACCTGCGGAAGAGGGGGCGTGGTAGAATGTAAGGGCTGCGATTGGGGTGAATGGTGAAACTACAGCAATGTAGTCTGGACACTCATTTGATCAATTTGATTGAACAAACAACCTGTCACCCCCCACTGGATGGTGGGGCTGTAGGTGTTTGGGCACAACAGCCTGCAGATAGGTTTTGCATGAAGGATGCTTGTACTCATGGATTATCACTTATAGCTAAAAATGAAAAAAAAAAACTGAGAGAAAGATGCAGGACAGTTATGGCATAATGCATGATCTGGGATGGGGTGGGGGGGGGGGAAGGGAAATAAGCCTGAACTGAATTGGAAAAAATGTATGAAATGCACAAAGCATCAATAAAAACTAATTTAAAAAAAAAAAGAAAGGCAGAGGTGCCACCGTTTCAGATTAATTAGTGGTGGGGTGTGAATAAGAGGCAACAAGTTGCCTTGAACAACTGCAGGAGTGGAATTCACCAGAAGGAGGAAAAGGAGGGTCTAGGTGGTTTCAAACATGAATTTAGTGAAGTCGGAGATCCTTAATGCCAGGCTTAATGTGCAGGGCTAGAATTCCAGCATTTGGGGGATGGAGGCAGCAAAATCAAGAGTTCAAAGCCAGCCTTCCTGGGCTACATATTTAGTTGAAGGGCAGGCAACCTGTCCTACATGAGAACCTTCCTCAAAAAAGTTTGAGATTTCTAATAGCTCTGAAACAACTGTGGATATATACATTTTATGGAAACATGTGAGGTGTGTGTGTGTGTGTGTGTATGTATATGTCACAATGCACATAGCATATGTGGAAGTCAGAGGACAACTTGTGGGACTCGTCTCCTTCTACCATGTGTGTTCCAGGGTTGAACTCAGACTTTGTGGCAAGTGCCTTTACCTGCTGAGCCATTTCTTCAGCTGTGTATGAATTTTTAATGAAATATTTGAGTATATTAAGTTGTAATTTTTATTGCATGTATCTGATTATAAAATGGTGTGCTGCGGGCTGGAGAGATGGCTCAGTGATTAAGAGATGCTCTTGCAGAGGAACTAGGTTCGATTTCCAGCACCCACATGGCAGGTAACAACCTTCTATAACTCCAGGTCCAGGGGATCCTCTTCTGACCTCCGAAGGCATTGCATGACATGGATGCAGCTACCTACATGCAGCCACTACATTCACACATATAAAATAAAAATAACAAATAAAGTAAAAAAATGATGTGCTGGAGTATATAAGAGTCTTGTTAAATGTATATGGATAATTCTGATCTTAAGTCAACATTAAAGTAAATCTTAACCACATCTAACATTAATTGTAGAGATAGAATGGCAACAAAAGTTGGAGTCAATTTTTAATTCTTTATCTTTCAAAAGATGAAATGCACTCTTATGGAGGGAGCAATGTGAATGAGAAATTTTAAAAAACCCTAGTGAAATATCAGTTGAAAATGGAACCTTAACTAATTATGTTCTTTTTTTTAAAGCCTCAGGAATTTGATCCAGTTTATAACTGCAGCCAATATATCTGTCTTAATATGGAATGGACTTTTTACAACTGGTCTCTGAACTGCCCAAAGGATTTGGAAATGCCGGATTGTGGATTCCGGGGAAGGCCTGTTCAAGTGAACACCGATATCTGCTGCCCAGAGTGGGAATGTCCCTGTATGTCTGTATTTCTTATGTAGTGACAATGTTTGAATCAGAAAAGAGTCTTAATTCTCTGGTGTGTCACTTCACTCCACCAAAGCTGTTTTTGACCTTCATTTGATTTATGATTTTAGTTCTCATTGTGTGACTTTTTAAATCGCTCCTGTTAAACACAATGCTAACTTTACCTTATCTGTATATGTATACAGTTCCCACATGCTCAAAATATATTTTCATGGAGGATTCCTTAGTACTCCCCCATCTAGTCTCAAGTTCCTTAAAGCAGAGTCAAATAATTGGAAGTCATATTGGAAACAAAAAGCCTCATATGAGTAGAACAAACATATCTTGTTTGGCTAATTGACTATGTCCGTGCTTGCCTGCTTATAGCAGGTATTAGAATCACCTGGGGGACTTGTTATAACAAAGTGCTGGACCCCATTCCCAGACTTTCCGATTCCAGTGGGCTAGAGCAGCTTTGAACAATTCCCATTCTAAAAAAAATTTCTTCTTTTCTAATCAGAGACATAGACACACATCTTTGATAAAAGTAGCTCCCAATCATCCTCTGTTACCCTCTGTCATCTCCTTCCCCTTCCTGAGATATAGACAGTTAAAAGTTGGAGGGGCAGAGAGAGTCATATTCTTCAGTGATGTAGAATGCTCAGGCATGTAACCATAAATTATATGCAGTGAGTATCTCTCACACACACACACAGAGAAAGAGAGAGAGAGAGAGAGAGAGAGAGAGAGAGAGAGAGAGAGAGAGAGAGAGATACGAAATAGCAAGGAAAGAGATATTTCTAAAGAGGGGACTTATATCCAAGCACAAATAGCAACTTAAGACTTCTTTCCATGTTCCACTATTCACTCCTAGGTCGGTGCTCCATGCTGTCAGAGCTGAGCATCATCACATTTGATGGAAACAATGCTGCACTATCCAGCATGGCTTCTTACATCTTAGTAAGAATTCCTGGGGAGATTATAGTTGTTCATATTGAAAAATGTTCAATGAATCAGGTAGGTCATAATCTATTTTGTGCTCACTTATTTGTAAATCTATATGTGATAAATATTGCAACACTGGAGATTCTTAGTGGTTGGAGACTGACCTTCTAATACTGAAACCAAGAACTCTTTCTTGTAAATATATTTGTTGGTTTATATTACCCAACTGATCTTTTAGATGTCTACTAATACATTTGTTTTAAAAGTGTTTCTTTACCTTTGCTTCTTTTCCAGAATGGAAATTCATTTAAGAAGCTAGTGAGTACTTGCAAATTATTGAGCAAATTTATTCTGCTTACCATTAAAGCTATATTTAACTCCATAAAGTTTAAATTTTTTTCCAAATTAAGGCTTCTTCTGGAAGAATCTCTGGACTTTGTTTTAAGAAGTTGAATGTGACAACATCTACACATAAAGTACTTATCAATAGAGCAGCAAGAAAGGTAATCACACAATATTAAAAAAATTATTCATAATAAGAAATTATAGAAAACAATTATTTCCACAAAGCACAAATTAACCATATCAGTGGAGTTTAGTTGCATTGTTGATAAACATTCTTTTCATGGAAACTTAAAATTGTTTCTTTGTATTGTTTTCTTCCTCCCCTTATGTGGCAACCATTGCAAATGAGGCTAAGGGCTCTCTCAGATGATGTGCGACTCTCCAGGCTTCTTTATCCAGAGTTGATGTTTGGGTTTCAATTCAGACAAAGGCAAGGGTGTGGCGGGGGTGGGGGTGGGGGCAAACTGTGGAGAATGTAGTAGGGAGAATGGCAGAGGGAAGAGCAAGGAGAGGAGACTGAAGGCCTGGCTTGAAGTGCTGACCTCACCATATTTTAATGAATAAGAACTACCTAAAATAGAAAGAAAATACCATTTACCTTTATTTTAGTAAACTAAAGAACAGCAAAAAAATATAAAAAGCTTGAAAAGAATCATTTGGTTTTATGAGAAAACCCCTTATCACTAGGATGTTATTTTAGGATGTAAAACTGAGTCATGAGTCGGGATTCATCTCAATAGTTCTCTCTAAAGCAAAACGACAAAGTGTGCAAAAATTAAGACACGTTATATTATTTTCTGGAAATGATTGTTATTAGAGTTTCATAGGTTTTAGGATGGAATTAATATTAAAATGAGCATAAAGTAAGCTATGAAAAAGGCTTTAATTGAGTAAAATCCAAAATATGTAAGTATGGTAGTTTTTTAGGTGATGGCATTTGCATTTTCTTTATTTTGGTGATGTTCTTAGATTACAAAGAAGTAGACAGGAAATAATCAAAAATCTATTCAATTCCATTATTTTACTCCAGAAGAGCTCATACCTGGCCATTCGTTCAACTACTTACCAAGTATTTAGAAAATAATATTTTGTGAGAGTTTGCATGATACAGCAAACTCTCAAGGTACTTGCAGTTGTGTGGATTTGGTATAAATGTCTGGTGGCTGAAAAACAGGAGGTACTAGAAAATTATGAGCATGATAGCAAGGAAATGCAGCAGAATCATGATGCAATCACAGAGGGCCAAAGCAGAAAAGAGGGAAAGGAGGTGGGATGATGGCCGAGCTCCAGGTGACAGCAAGATAGGGCTACAAGGATGAACAACTGCAAGATCGGTACAATGTAACAACTGCAAGATGGGTATAATGTAACAACTGCAAGATGGGTATAATGCAACAACTGAAAGATGGGTATAATGTAACAAGAAGCGATACCATTACTTACAGCCATGACTTGAAGCACTGTTTTTGTTTACTATTTATTAAATATAATTTTTATTTTCAAGACTTCACACATGAATATTGCATTTACATTACTTCTGCTCATCCTAGTCCCCCTCCAAGTACTCCCAAGTTCCCCCCAACTCCCTTACAATTATTTGACTTCTTCTTTGATTATTATTACATATACTTACATACATTTATAAATACACACACATATGAAATGCACCTAGTCGATTGAGTGGTGCTTGTGTTTAGGGCTGCCCAGTTGGGATTAGAGAGCTTCTCGGGGCTCTGGAGAAAACTGGTTCTTCCCCCTTCAGTGTCCATCAGTGGCCTGTAGCTCTCCATTCTGAGGTGGGACCCCGTGAAATGTCTCCTATCCACATTGGCATGTCAACTATAACTTTGCCCTTGTGCAGATCTGGTTAGGCTCCCATACTGTGGCAGTTTCATGGTGCAGCTTCTCTATGTATTTATTTATTAGTTTAGGTTTTCTTATTTTTTGACAGTTTCATACATGAGTATTCTAGTTGCGTCACTTCCACACTTATTCTCCCCTCCAACTCTTCCTGTGTTCCCCCCAACATTCCTTATTTAAATAAACATTCTTCTAAGGGTTGTGCTTATCTTATTCTAGGTAGACGTGGATTCTATTGTTGTACCACTGCCATTTTCAAGTCAAGAACTGTCCATAGAGGATTCTGGTACGATGTATGTGATCTCTACTCCTGCTGGGTTAATAATAAAGTGGGCTCACCTTACAGGAATTATCGATGTTCATTTCAGTGCCCAATTTAACTTGTCTTCCTACACAGAAGGCCTTTGTGGTGAGTACTGTTCTTTGAAATTTCTGTTTCTCCTATTGTGTTTGCCTGCTTATGCTGCAAATTTTTTGGACTCCAACAACCTGCTTTCCAGACTCGAGGTGTGATATTCACACTTCTAGTTCTGCAAAAAGTAGACTCAGAAAAGGCTTATGAAGCAAGAGAGAACATTTCAGATTCCATTGAAATGCATGTTTATTGTGTTTCCTGCTATACTTTGTATTTGTACTAGCTCATTGATATTTACTGACCATTCAGAAATTGTTAAACATTTTAATTCACTTAATTCTAACCTGCTCTAATAAGTTGGTGTCAAGTTTATCTTAATTTATAATTGATAAAAATATAAATGTACAATCAGGCCCCTAAGTGAATTCCTCTATACTTTCCTTGGATCTATATATTCCACTGTTGAAGAGTAAACTCATGTTTCACCTTCCTCAAAGAAGCTCAATTGGCCAGGTTACTTCAAAGAGAGATCATCTCTGTCGTTGAATTCCAGTTAAGTATTGACAGTGGTACCTTAATATTTAATGACTCTTTTGTTCTGAGTGACTGATATCAGCCATGTGGTTTATGTCTGGATTGTTTGTAAGGATTATACCAATCAGAACTCTCTTAATTTTATTTCTCATCACTGTGATAAAACATCTTGATAAACAACTTAAAATAGAAAGGGTTTATTTTGGCTCATAGTTCAAGAATAAAATGCATCTTGGGGGCTAGAGAGATGGCTCAGGTGTTAAGAACACTGGCTGCTCTTGCAGAGGATCCAGGTTCGATTCCCAACACCCACATGGTGGCTAACAATCATCTATAACTCCAGTTTCAAGGGACCTGTTGCCCTCTTGTGACGTCTTCAGGCATCACATTACATGCGTGCATTTACACACATGCAGGCAATACACTCATACACATAAAAAGAATACATAAAAGAATACACAAAGGAATACAGTGCATCTTGGTGGGAAAGTGAAGGCAATAGGATCTTGATGCAGCTGGTTGCATCATATCCAGTCAGGAAGAAGAGAAGGGAACACTCATGTTCAGCTCCTTTTCTCCTTTAATTCAGTCCAGGACCCCAGCTGAGGGATTGGCACCTCTCCCTTTTAGTGTGAATCTTCTCACTTCAATTAGCCCCACCAACACAATCCTTCACATACATAAACTAAATAATCCCTCATAGGTGTGCCCAGAGGCTTTCCCCCAGATGATTCCAGATTCTACCAAGTTGACAGTTAATGTTAACCATCACAAGGGCCCACTTCTAGAGTTGTGTCATGAACTAGGTGATGGAGCAGGAATAGTTACTGAAAGTAAATGTTTATAATTTTCAGGCAGTTTTTCTTGGAATTCATTCACCAAATATATGCTGTTCCAGGAAATAGCTCACTAGATATAAAATTGTTTTCTTAAGTTAGAAGACTATAGAATCAGAATCAGTCTCTTCTTTTTCAATTTTTCTATATTTTTGTTCTTTTGAAGTTAATTTTTATTGAACACATTTCATACAACATTTCTTGTTTCTTTTTTTTTTTTTAATCTTTTCGAGACAGGGTCTCCCTGTGGCCCCAGCTGTCCTGGAACTCACTCTGTAGACCAGGCTGGGCTTGAACTCACAAAGATCCACCTGCTTCTGCCTCCTGAGTGCTAGGATTAAAGGCGTGCACCACCATGCTGGGCTAACAACATTTATTAATCAAATTTAGACTCATTCCCCCATCCATGCCCACCCCTTGTGCTCCCCCACTCCCTGCCAGAGCTCATGGATTCTATCATACATGTTAAGTCCTGTCTTGCATCTTTTTCTCAGTCTTTTATAACCTTTTCAATGAATAAGTTTACTGTTTTGACCAGTTCTTTGAATGGGTTTTTTTTTTCTCTTTTTTTGTTCCCTTTAATTATATATTATTCCAAAATATGCATATATACACTCCATGCATAAATAAAAATTACAAATTCTGAAAATAAACTATAGGTTAATTCCAAAAGACATTTAGAGAGTCACATTTTAACAGTAAACTTGCATTCAGGTAAAAAGAAGTATAACTTTACATTCTTTTTTTTAGAATATGAATACATATCTTCCATCCATATATGATAATTACAATGTGTGAATACAAGTGGTAGGACAATTCTAGAGCCCATTTAGAGATTCACATTATAATGACACAGTTGCTTTCAGATACAATGAAATATAATAATAAAGTTGCTCAGTTTGCCTGCCAACTGGGGATTTGGTGTTAGCATCCACAGATGAGGGAAACCATTCGCGGGACTGTTACTTGACTTAGCATAATGGCTTCAAGTTCCACCCATTTACCAGCAAAGTTCATGATGTCATCTTCTTTACTGCTGCATAGAACTCCATTGTGTAGATGTACCACATTTTTGTTATCTAGTCATCAGTTGACGGGCATTTGGGTTGGTTCTAGCTCTTTGCTATTGTGAAGAGAGCTGCAATAAACATAGCTGTGCATGTATCTTTGCGGTAGGATGCGTCTTGGTTATATACCCAGGAGTGGGATGGCTGAGTCAGGTGGTAGGCTCATTCAGAGTCTTTTAAGGGTTCTCCATACTGCTTTCCACAGTGGTTGTACAAGTTTACATTTCCACCAGCAGTGGATGAGTGTTCCCCTTTCCCCAGAACCTCTTCAGAATTTTGTGTCTTTTGTTTTCTTCCAGTTTTGACAATTGTCTAGTCTTATTGGAGTGAGATGATACCTTAGTGTGGTTTTAATTTGCATTTCCTTAATTATTAATGATGTTGAACACTTTTAAAGATGTTTCTCAGCCATCTTTACTTCCTTACTGGTGAAGTCTGTTCATCTCTTTGCTCCATCTTTTGAGTAGGACATTTGTTTTCTTCTTTGGTTTTTAAGTAGTTTATATATTCTGGATATTAATGCTCTGTCAGATGTATCAGTGGTGAAGGTTTCCTTCCACTCTGTGGGTTTTCTCTTCACTTCCTTAATTGTTTCTTTAGCTGTACAAAAGCTTTTGAGTTTGATGAGGTCCCACTTGTCGGCTGTTGTCCTTATTTCTTGTGCAGCTGCTCTTTGATTTAGAAAGTCTTTTCTACACCTATGTCTTGTAGGCTGTTGCCTACTTTTTCTTCTATCACCTTCAGGGTTTTGGGTTTCAGGTTGAGATCTCTGATCCACTTGGAGTTTATTTTTGCACAGGGTGAGAGGTAAGGGTTTAATTTTGTTCTTCTACAAATGGTGATCCAGTTTTGCCAGCACCATTTGCTGAAGATGCTACCTTTCCTCCATTGAGCTTTTTTGGCCCCTTTGTGGCTGAAGTTATATGAGCTCAAGTTTAGATGTTCAGTTTTGTTCCATTGGTCAATGGGTTTGTTTTTGTGCCAGTACCAGGCTGTCTTTATGACTATAGCCCTGTAGTATAGCTTGAAGTCTGCTATAGAATTCCCCCAGGTATTGCACTTTTCACTCAGGGTTGCTTTAGCTATTGTGGGTCTTTTGTTTTTCCATATGAATTTAAGGACTTTTTTTCCAAGTCTGTGAAAAAGCTCATGGGGATTTTGATTGGGATTGCATTGAATCTGTATATTAATTTGGGTAGAATGGACATTTTTATTATATTAATTTTTACAATCCATGAACATGGGGGGTCTTTCCAACTTTTGGTGTCATTTTCAATCTCTTTCTTAAGGGTTTTAAAATTTTTGTTGTAGAGGTCTTTGGTGTCTTTGGTTAGGTTTATTCGTAGGTATTTTGGCTTTTTTTTTTGAGGCGATTGTGATTGGGAAGGTCTCCTCATATTCCTTGTACAGTTGCTTATTGTTTGTGTAAAGAAAGGCTTCTGATTTTTCTAGGTTTATTTTGTATCCCACCACTTTCCTGAAATTTTTAATAATTTCTAAGAGTATTCTGACGGAGTTTATAGCATCCCTTAGGTAAACTATCATATCATCTGCAAAAAGGGATAGTTTTACTTCCTCTTTTCTTTTTTTTTTTTAATTTTTTTAATTAATTTTATTTATTTCTGTATGTGTATGAATGTACTGTCTGCATGCAAGTCTGTGCACCCGTGTCGTGCAATGCCGTGGAGGTCAGAAGAGGGTCTCGGATTCCCCTGGAGCTGGAGTTCTCCTGGAATTGGAGTTTCAGACGGCTCTCGGCCGCCATGTGGGTGCTGGGGATCGAACCCGGGTCCTCTGTAAGAGCAGTCGGTGCTCTTAACTGCTAGGCCATCTCTCCAGCCCTTTATTTATTCTTTATGTGTATGAATGTACTGTCTGCATGCAAGTCTGTGCACCCGTGTCGTGCAATGCCGTGGAGGTCAGAAGAGGGTCTCGGATTCCCCTGGAGCTGGAGTTCTCCTGGAATTGGAGATTCAGACGGTTCTCAGCCGCCATGTGGGTGCTGGGGATCGAACCCGGGTCCTCTGTAAGAGCAGTCGGTGCTCTTAACCGCTAGGCTATCTCTCCAGCCCCTACTTCCTCTTTTCTGATTAGTACTCCTTTAATTTCACTTTCTCAGCTTATTGTCCTAGCAAGCATTTTAAGCACTATATTGAAGAGGAGTGGTGATAGTGGACAGCCTTGTTACGTTCCTGCCTTTAAGGGAATGCTTCCAACTTTTCTCCATTTTGGATGATGTTGGCTGTGGGTTTCCTGTATATGGCTTTGATTACATTGAGTAATGATCCCTCCAGTCCAATTCCCTCTAGGACTTTAAGCATGAAGGGATGCTGGATTTTGTTGAAAGCTTTTTCTGCATCGATTGAGATGATCGTGTGGTTTTTGTCTTTCAGTCCATTTATGTGTTTTATATTTATTGATTTATGTATGTTGAGCCATCCCTGCATCTCTGGTATGAATCCAACTTGGTCATAATGGATGATCTTTTTGATGTGGGTCTGTATGTGATTTGCAAGTATTTTGTGGAGAATTTTTGCATCTGTGTTCATTAATGGTATGGGTCTATAGTTTCTTTCTTGTTTGTGTCTTTGCCTGGTTTTGGTATTAGAGTGATGATGGTTTCATAGAAAGAATTTGGGATATTTCCCTCTGTATCCTTATGAAAAGTTTGAGTAGTAATTGTTGTAAGACCTCTTTAAATGTTTTATAGAATTCTGCTATGAAACCATCTGGGCCTGGGCTTTTTTAAGTTGAGAGGCTTTTTATTAAATTTTCAATTTCCTCAAGTATCATGGGTCTGTTTAAGCTGTCAATCTCTTCTTGGTTAAGCTTTGGCAAATCTCAGGATTTCAGATATTCATCCATTTCACTTAGGTTTTCAAATTTAGTAGAGTATAGGTTTTTGAAGTATTCTCGTATGATTGTCTGGATCTTTTCTTTATCTGTTGTGATCTTTCCCCTTTCATCATGAATGCTATTGATTTGGAGTTGCTCTTTCTTTCTTTTGGTTAACTTGGGTAGAGGTCTGTCTATTTTCTTTATCTTTTCAAAGAACCAACTTTTGGACTCATTGATTTTTTTGTATTGTTTTCTTTGTTTCTATTTTATTGATTTCTGCTCTGATTTTTGTTATTTCTTCCTGTCTGTTGGATTTAGGGTTCATTTGTTGTTGTCTCTCGAGTGTTTTTAGCTGCAGTGTTAGATTGTTTGTTTTCTTTCTGTTGTTTTTTTTTTTTAATGTGGGCACTTAGGGCTATAAATTTCCCTCTTAGGCTTGACTTTAATGTATCCCACAGGTTTTGTCATATTGTATTGTCATTTTCATTTAGTTCCAGGAATTCTTTTATTTCATTCTTTATTTCTTCCCTGTCCCACTCATTATTCAGGATTGTGTTATTTAGTCTCCCTGTGTTCTTATAGATAGTAAGGCTTACCCTGGTGTTAATGTTCAGCTTTATTGCACTGTGGTCTGATAGAATGCATGGAACAATTTTGATCCTTCTGTATTTGTTGACATTTCTTTTGTGTCCAAGTATATGGTCGATTTTGGATAATGTTCCGTGGGGGTGCTGAGTAGAAAGTGTATTCTCTGGTGTTTGGGTGAAATATTCTGTAGATATCTATGAGGTTCATTTGGTGTATTATATTGTTCAGTTCTGATGTCTCTCTGTTTATTTTTCATCCAGTTGAGCTATACAGAGGACTCAGTGCGGTATTGATGTCCCCCACTATTAGCGTGCTCTGATTAATCTGTGTCTTGAGGTCCTCAAGGTTTGTGTTTATAAAGTTTGGTGTACCACAGTTTGTTGCATAAACATTTAAGATTGTGAAATATTCCTGGTTAATTGTTCCATTGATAAGGATATAATGGCCCTCTTTGCCTTTTTTGATTAGTTTTACTCTGAGGTCTATTTTGTCTGATATTAGAATAGCCACTCCTGCTTACTTTTTGGTACCATTTGCTTTTTTTTCATTCGTTCACTCTAAGGTGGTGTCTATCCTTGAGGGTGAGATGGGTTTCTTGCAGGCAGCATATAGATGGATTCTGTTTCCTTATCCAATCTCCCAGTCTATGTCTTTTGATGGGGGGTTTAGACCATTAATATTTAAGGTTATTATTGAGAGATGTGTGTTATTTCCTTTCAACTTACTTTTTGTTTGCATTCTTTGTCTAGGTATTTATTTACTCTGTTATGCTTTTGGTAATTTCTCTCTTGGGTTGCTAAAGGATAGTTGTTCCTTTCCTCTGTTCTTTGGATTGCTTCTAATATTTTCTAAAGTGTTGGTTTTTTTGATGTGTGTTCTTTCATTTTGTTTATGTCATGAAAGATTTTTCTTTCTCCCTCATCTACGATTGACATTTTTGTTGAGTATAGTAATCTGGGTTGGCATCTAAAGTCATTTAGCACTGGGAATACTTTAGTCCATGTTTTTTTTTTTTTGGCTTTCATAGTTTACACTGAGAAGTCAGCTGTGATTCTGATGGGTTTCCCTTTATATGTAACTTGTTGTTTTTCTCTTGTGGCTTTCAGTATTTTGTCCTTGTTTTGAGCATCTGATGTTTTAACTATGATGTGGTGTGGGGGATTTCTTTTCTGGTCTTGTCTATTTGGTGTTCTATGTGCTTCTTGTATTTTTATGGGTTTGTCTTTTTTCAGTTTGGGGAAATTTTCTTCTATTATTCTGTTGACGATCTGATCAATACTGTTCTCTTGGGAGTCTTCTCCTTCCTCTATCCCTATGATGCAGAGGTTTGGTCTTTTCATAGTGTCCCACATTTCCTGGTTGTTCCACTCTTTTATTTATTTATTTATTTATTTATTTATTTATTTATTTTTGGTCGTTTCAAGACAAGGTCTCCCTGTAGGCCCAGCTGTACTGGAATTTGCTCTGTAGACCATGCTGGCCTTGAACTCACAAAGATCTGCCTGCTTGAGGTTTCTAGCTGCACTGTGTTATCCTGTTGACCTGATATTCTTTTTTCTGCTTCATCCATTCTGCTTCTGAGGCTTTTTCCCATCCTTTCCTGCTGATTGGATGAATGTTCAATTTCATTTTTCATTTCTTCCTGTGATTTCTTCTGTACTTTCACTTCCTTTTGGAGCTTTTCATTCTCTTCTTGTAGCTCCTTGCTTCGCTGCTCAGTTTCTTTTTTCCTTTCAGCCTGAGATCTTTTCAATATTTCTACTTCCTTCTAGAGTTTGTCATTCTCTCCCTCTATTTCTTTTTGGAATTAATATTTCTCTTCCTCTAGTTCTTTTCAGAGTTTGTCAATATCTACCTTTAGTTCTTTCCAGAGTTTATCATTCTTTCCTTTTAGTTCCTTCTTGAGTTTTTCATTCCCTCCCTTTAGTTCTCTGATTTGTTCTTTATAGTCCTTAAATATTTTTACAATTGTTCTTCTAAGGTCGGTGTCTTGGTTTCCTTCCAGGGAGATCTTGTTGTTTGAATCTTCTTCTTGGATGAGTTCAGTGGGGATTTAGTATGAGCTTTTCCCATATTGTTGTTTTTCCATTGTGTCTTTGGCATGTGTATTTTTTTTTCTCCTTTGTTTGTTTGTTTGGCTTCTGTTGCTAATCTCAAATATTAATATGGAGGACTGGTTGGTCACTCAGTTTGCTTCCTGCTGGTTTCTTCCTCAGTTTTGGCTGTGCAGCCTCGAATCACTGACACTGCTGGATCCTCCCAACAACAGCAAACCACAACACCAGCAGTTTATACTTTCCACCACAGTACCAGTAGCTTGAGCTGGGGGGCCGTACTCCTTTGGTCCACACGCCAGACCCCACCTGGGCAGTGAGTGTGTGTGCCACTGGCTGTCCTATCCATGCACACAGTTCCTCTCTATGGTTCTATGGTGGGCAGCAGATGCCTGGGGTGGGCCGCTACACACCTGCATGCCAGAAATGACGAGTGTTCAATTTTCTTTATTTTCACCTATCGTCATTTATACACCTGTGAAGTCTTTCATATTCATTTAAGATACAATATTTTATGAAAAATCAGAAATGCAATTCAAAATATTCTGTTAGTGCCAAAGTCAAAGGATACATAAACTTAGCTGTTTAGTACTTCATTCAATAAATAATTTATTCATTTAAAGCCAAATATTAAGCTGATTAGTTGTGCTATGTATATTTGATGAAAGCAAGGTTTTCTTTTCCTTCTAAATGCCACATATCTTTTCAAGGAATCTGCAATGATAACCCAGATGATGACCTAAGGATGCAGAATGGCACCATCATTACCAACATGGAAGATATAGAGTTATTTATTGAGAGCTGGGAAATTGAGAAATCATTTGAAGTGACGATGAGAAGACCTGTTCGGAACTGTACTGAGTATGACTGCAGTCATTGCATTGAGCTGTTGAACAGAAAACTTTTCATTCCATGCCATGACAAAGTAAGTCAGAAGCACCCATAAATAAAGGGCTGTAGCATTAGACTCATTGAGAGAAGAAAAAAAAAATCATTCTTGTTTTTATGTTCTTCTACTGAGAATTTTTTCTCTTCAGTCCTGTTAGCACATTTTGAATCTCAGAATCACTTTATAAATCTATAGAGACAAGAAGGATAATTTTTTTTGCTCCTCTTATGTTTTGCTAGAACTGTATGGCTTTTAGGGATATAAAATTATTTTTCTGTGAATAAGTTCCTCTGGGAGAAAGTGATCAATGGTGATTGATAACCACATGTCGAAGCTAAGACAATTCCTATGATCCTAGCCTCTAATGTGTATATACTTGTAAGCATAAAGATCACATACACAATTGAATTGAACTTTATACTCTTGATTTCTTAGTTTAGTAAACATTTTCTTTACTCCCTTACCTTCCTAGTTTAAGTGATTAGTACATATTTTAAGAGATATATGACTTAAAAAAAAGATTCTTCTCTAAAGAAAAAGCCCAAACATATATAGAAATTTTGAGCCACTTAACTGAAAGTTAGTGATTCTAGCATGTAATCAGGACTGTGCTAGGACCCTGTGGTGCATGAATAAGATCCTTTCCCTGCCTTCAGGGACTCTAGCGGGAAGGGAATCTGTAACAGATATGATGCATGGTATGGAGATGTATTAGAAACTGCTTTGGAAAATACTTCAAAGAGATTTATACTTCTGAACTACCTAGAAGCATGAGTTTGTCAGGAGAGCAGGAAGAGGAATGAAGTTCTTGGCAAAAACTTTATATACATATATATGCATATAGGTATATGTATATATAACCATGCAAGAAAAAATACTGAAGCAATTTGAGGTGTTACGTACAGATGAGGCGAAGTCTAGGAAGACTGAAGAAATTGTGGTCAGCAAGGAGATCACTGAGAATGACTTGAGCTAGACAGAGAAGTAGAGTCTCCCTGGTTAGCCAGCCCAGTGAATTCCCTGAGGGAAAACATGATGGGTTTAACTAGCCATTATCCCTGCACATGCAATTTTCTTGGATATTTAGATGAAAATAAAATTTAAATGCTTAAATATTTTAAATGCAGGCCATTAATATTAAAAAGGCATATACATGTATGCATATTTTATTATCATTCTCATTTAAAATTATTATTATTACTATCATTATTATTTTGTTTTTTAAGACAGGTTCTCTCTATGTAGTCCTGGCTGGGCTAGAACTTGCTGCATAGAGCAGGCTGGGCTCATACTCACTGAGATCCACCTTTTTCTTCTCTAGTGTTAGGATTAAAATCATGTACCACTATGCCAGCTTAATATAATTTCTTTAAAGCATCATGAATTGTTCCTTTTTTCTTTTTAAAATTTTATTTCATTGTGGCAAAACAGCATGGAATATACATTATTAACAAAATTTTGAAATATGTAATATGGTCATTAACTATAGGCACAGCATAGTACAGTAGATTTGTAGAATGTACTCATTTTGCTTAATGTAAACTTTACACCTATTGATTAGTAACTCTCTGCTCCCATGCCCTTCAGCCTGTGATAATCACTATTCCATGTCCTGATTATATGGGTTTGCCAGTGTTCTATACTTCATATAATCCATTTTTTTTGACTGAGCATTTCTACATCTCACACAATGGCTCCCAATCAAACCCAGTGCCCCCCATTCTCCAAGCCCTCACCAGAGCTCATGAATTACAACATCAAAGCTAAGCCCTATCCAGTCAAGCATTTGATCATGCTTATGAGCATCAAATAATACTTCTGTCTTTTTCTTCTAATTTTTCTTTATTCTCGAGAATCCTATACATGTACACATTTCACTTCCTCCAACTCCCTGCCCCATATCCTCCCACACTTCCCCTTCTTCCAACTTCATGTCTTTGTTTGTTGATAATCTGCTAAATCCAATTAGTGCTTCCCATATGTGCATGAGAAATTTACTGGTGGCCACATCCTCTAAAATGATTAATCTCCCTCCCCTAGTGTCTTCTCCGTGCTGTCATTTTGGCTGGCTTCATCGCGTTTGTACAGGTAACCACAGCTGCTGCAGGCTCATGAGTGTGTTAGTCCTGCCTCGTCCTCAAGGCAGCACTGCGTAGAACTCCTCCCAACCCTCCAACTCTTTTTCAAAATACTTTTATTGATGATTTGTGTATTTCATACATAATCTTTCAGTCCAATTTAGACACGTTCCCCTCTCCCTGCCCTCCACCCCACCCCAGTTCATGTCTTCTGCCAAACATGTTTTGCAACTTTCTCTCAGTCTTTCCAAAGTTTTTCACTGCAGAGGCTTGTTGTTTTGGAAAGAACTTAACTTTATCAGTCAGTTCTTTGACCCAGTCTTTATGTTGTTGTTGTTCTCTCCCCTTTGTATTGCTCCAACAGATGTCTATATAACCATCACATATGTATCAAAATGATGACCTCTGAGAATAAACTGTTTGTTAATTCCAAAATTTAAGCATTCACATTTTCCCTTTAATTTTATATTACTCTAAGATATGAATACGTACCTTCCACCCATATACAGTAGAGTCTGAAAATAAGTGGTAGGTCAATTCTAGATCCTGTTAAGAGATTCACATTATAACAGCACAGTTACTTTCAGAACAAAGACATAATAACAATAATGTTGTTCAGCTTGCCTTTCAACTGGGGATTTGGTGTTAACATCCACAAATGAGGGTAGCCATTTTTGGAATTCACATTTTCCTCTTTAGTTTTATATTACTCTAAAGTATGCATACAGTCTCTGCTCTTACATTCTTCCTATTTCCTTCCTCCTACATAAAGTGCCCCAGCCTTGGTGGGGGTGTGCATTCTGATAACAATAGGCCCATTAAGGGCTGAACCCTCAACCTCATATTCTCAGCACTTTGAATAATTATGTCTCCATTAACTGCAGCCCAATGCAAAAATAAACTTCTCTGATCAAGTCTGAGGGCAGCCCAGGTCTTTGGGCATAAGCATAAATAGTTAGAAGGTAATTTGGCAACATTACCCTTGGGCAAAACAACAATATCAGGCTCTACCCTGGGGATTCTGACTTCTAAAACCATGGGCTTTTGATCAGGATTACAGCACCAGGCATGAAACTCCCTCTCTAGAGCAGGAGTGGAGTAGCTTGCTTGGCAGGCTGGTATTGCAGCTCTGCAGTGCTGGGGAGCACAGTTGAGGTCTTTTCACCCCCAGCAGCCTGTATAGCATGTTCAGGTGCTGTGATAGCTAGCCAGCAGGGAGCATGTTTCTCAGTTAGTGTGAAATAGGTTTCTCTATCTATGTCCTGCAGACAAAGCATATGGTGTGCGTCTTCAACAACAGAGTTTTACCAAGCATTATAGATTCTAAAAGCTGCGCTTTCCCCCTCAGGACCTGAGACTTTCACTACATCAGAGAAACTTTTAGCTTGACTAGGTAGCACATAGTGAGGCAACACAGGGTGCAATTTAGTTTGTGATAGTCTTAGATTTTCCTTTGGGAATCTTCCTGATTAACTGATGGTAAAAGTAAGGACAGCTGAAGTCCATGGATAATAAAGAATTGACACTAAAAGAAATTTTATTTTTTTATCTAATACTCCAGCTATACAGTCTTATAACTTCATCTGCTATAAAAATAAAATCCAGTTTAACTGGTCATGGTTTTTGTAGTCAGGGTTCGAAATAATGATTTTTCTACAATGAACAAAATAACAGGGTCTGGACATGTAACTATAAGGCATAGAGAAATAGGTGTTAGAAATTGTCTGTAGGCCTATTGGCCAGACAATGGAAGATGCATTTAAAATAGTTGGTGCACTGGCTGAAAGTACACAGAGTCTGGAAATAGCATGATTAGCTTCTGGGGAAGACGAGTATGGGGCATGGTCAGGAGCAGAGATTTGACCACAGGCTTCTCCACTTGTGGAGTGAAGCAGATGTGAAGAAGCTGTTCATCAAGCAGATTTTCTTCCTTCCCTGTAAGCAGGTGCAGGTATAAGGTCCTAGGGAAGCAGGTGGACAGGTAAAAAAAATACAGAATTTATACCTATCCTTTAATTCATGATTAGTGTGTGTTTACTGAATGTAAGAGTTGTAATAGATGAAATAAGTTAAATTATTCACATTTCAGGTTGCTTGTAGAAGAGAGTATAAAACAGTGATTCTCTAGTTACATTGAAACATGCCAGGTTATAACTTATGTAACTTACATGCAATATGAATTTTAAAAAGCTGAATCATTTAAAACGTGTTTACTGGGCAGCATGCTGTATGATTCTGGAATGTTTCAGGAGTTTTAGATTTTTATCTATAGAAGAAAAAACTTTTTAATTATATGGGAGGTATAATTGCAACCCAAAGCACAGTATCAGAAATAGATTTTTTCAAGACCTGAAATAATCTGTTTTTTTATAAAATAGTCTGTTGTTTTTATCTTCATAAGGAAGAGACATATAGATTAGCACAGATAATAGTTATATAAGAATTGCTGAAGGGCTGGAGAGATAGCTTAGGAGTTAAGAGTACTGGCTCCTGTTGCAGAGGACCTAACTTTGATTTCCAGCCTACATGGTGACTAACAACCTTATATAACTCCATTTCTAGGGGAATCTGACACTTTTTTCTGACCTCCACAGGCATGGGTGCACTCACATACATGCAGGCAACACACTCACATACACAAAATAAAATAATAAATATTTTAAAAATATTTGTTGGCAATATTATAAATTCAGAAGTGACAGTGTTACTGAATTTTGAAAATATTAAATTTCTACTTTGTTTTTGTTTTTTTATGTATTTAAAAGTTTTGTGCATTTCATATAATAGCTCTAAATTAAATTCACACCCCTCCTTGAGATAGGGCCTCATTATTGAGCCTGGCTAGCCTAGAGCTTGCTATGTAGACAAGGCTGGTCTCAAACTTGCATCACTACCCCTGCCACTGCCTCCCAAGTACTGGGATTACAGGTGTGCTCTACTCTGCCTGGCCACTGATATGATTCTTCAAATTGTTTTAACTCAGGGCTTTCCAGAAGTTATAACAATATAATTTATACTTTTTTTTAGTTTTTTCCTTTTTTGGGGGGTATTTTTTGAGGCAGGATCTCCCTTTTAGTACCAGCTGTCCTGGAGCTCATTCTGAAGACCAGGCTGGCCTTGAACTCACAGAGATCCACCCACCTCTACCTCCCTAGTGCTGGGATTAAAGGCGAGCACCACCACGTCCAGCTCAATATAATTTATACTAAGGTAAAATATATCCCTAGGTTTCACCAAAGGACTTTTGTGAAAAGATGTGGATCAATTACACGTATTTCTGGAACTACGAATGTGATGCGATTTCTGCATATG
Source organism: Rhizomys pruinosus (assembly GCA_009823505.1). Classification (NCBI taxonomy): domain Eukaryota; kingdom Metazoa; phylum Chordata; class Mammalia; order Rodentia; family Spalacidae; genus Rhizomys; species Rhizomys pruinosus. The sequence goes on along the minus strand of VZQC01003726.1, from coordinate 264,166 downwards.
TTGCTCTGTGCAACAAGTTTGATGTCTGTATTCAGTGGCGAACCCCTGACTACTGTCGTAAGTAAACCTTAGCACAATAATATCTTCTAATCATTATATAATGTTCTGTTTTTGCATTGGCTTTCTTATTTTCAGTTTTAGTCACAAAATAAGAATATGGTGCATGGAACAAACAATACATCACAAATGCAAGTCATGTCACTGAACTTCAGAAATAAAAGGAACCTCAAAACTCTGGTGTGACCTTCTCTTGCCTCTTCCTCCCCAGAGCGATCTCTGTTCCTGAGCCCTGTTTCTGATTCATCTCAATTGCCTGCCATTTCCAACTTCACTAGACATTGTCAAATTGTTCTCCACTAAAACTGCACCAATTTAATTCCCCCCACAAGCTGAGTATTCATTTTTAACAGCATGACTTTTTCAGAGCAATGAAAATCAACAAAAATTTTCTTTTTTCTGATTTCTTTTTAATTGATATTTTGTGATTTCATACATCATCTTTCAATGTAAAACGTAATTTATAAGTTGCTAAGCAATTTTTTAACAGTAAGGATTAAATATTCATAGGCAGAATCTTTCTTGTTTACCACTTGGTTTGGGTTATACATTTAAAGTATGTTTCCATGTTTATTCTGAGTGAAGTTGCCCTCAATTTCCCATGGTTAGCTTTATTTCTAATAATGGCCTTTGAAGAAACTAAAATGTACAAAATTCATTTTTGTTAAACAGATTGACATCTCTTTATTTTATCAGAATTTAAATAGGTTAGTTTTTATTATCAAATTCTGTCCTTTGTTGTTTAAAGCTCTGAGTTGCCCAGAGGGGAAGGAATATCAGTCTTGTGTACGACCATGTGAAGCAAGAACATGTCTCAATAAATGGTTCTATGGACACTCTTCATGTCTGAATTTAAGAGAAGACTGTGTGTGCAAAAATGGAACCATTCTTCACAGACCAGATAAAACTCACTGCATTCCAGAGAAAGAATGTGGTAAGAAGTATAAAATTATTTAATACTTAGGAGGGATTCAGAAATCATATTCATGAATATTTGAAAGATATGATAAAGGAAATTCATCAAAGATAACTTACATGTTAAAAGGAAATGTGTTTATAGCTTGCTTTTAATATGATTTCAGTTGGAGTTAAAATTAGGATCTTTGGTGATGATGTGCATTAATCTTTGTTTATACATAGATAGTACTTGAAAAGGACAAGGCAAATGAAGAATTAAAATGTAAGTTGTGGGTTGTGGGATCAGTTTGTTTCAATTATTTCTTGTACAGTAGTTCACTTTTGCTTCTATGAGCCTAGGCTGCATCTCTGTAAGTTGGAGAGATTAATAATTTTTATTCCTTACAGTTAGTAGAGAATACACAGATTACTAAAAAAGTATTTTGTGGGGCTGGAGAGATGGCTCAGCGGTTAAGAGCACTGACTGCTCTTGCAGAGGACCCGGGTTTGATTCTCAGCACTCACATGGCGGCTAAGAACCGTCTTTAACTCCAGTTCCAGGGGAATCCGACACACTCTTCTGACCTCCGCAGCATTGCAGGACATGGATGCACCTACTTACATGCAGACAATACACTCATACATGTAAAATAATAAGTAAAATAAAATAAAAAAGTATTTCGTGCATTTAGTCCCTCGAGAATACAAACATATATGAAAGCAGTAGAAGAATTTGAAAATTGTAGTGCAATACTTTGTTTGTCACAGGTGTCTTCATTATGGTCAGAAGAAAAGGAAATTTGCTAATAATTAAAGAGAAGGACAGATAGAAAAGAAATACAAGGACAAGCTTGTGATAGCCAGTAAAGAAAGTATCTGGGGAAGGTTGTAGAAGGGAACAATATTTTCTGTGACCTACACACAAACTTTGGTTAAAGAAAAATGCAACCTACTAGCTGATGAAAGAAAAGAAACATCTAAGAAAGGATAGATTCATGGCTTGCTCTTATGCTGATGAATCAGGTCATGGTCTGAAATTTGATTTATTGTAGTGCCCAGGTTATGAATAACATTCTTGATCTTTTAAAGTGTGCACTGATAATGAAGATCAACCCCGAAGTGCTGGGGAAATTTGGAATGGGGGCATTGATGAATGTGCCCTATACATATGTTTGGAGAATGGAAACATCATTCCTATAGAGCCAGTCTGTGAAGAAGAGCCCTCGCCTATTTGTGAACGTGAAGCTGAGGTTGTCATGGGCATCACTGATAAGCTGACCTGTTGTGCTAAAGAAGTTTGTGGTATGTATATAAACTGAAGCCTTATAGGACATGCATAATACTTGGTCTAAAAAATCATGTCAGGGTAACAGTAAAGTACTTCTATAAATGTCATTTTCTTGCCAGTAACAATTAATAATATTCAGCAACGTGTGGCAAAAGATGTGATTTGGAAGTTTATGACTCCTGAAGGGTGCAAGAAAGTCCCATATGATCCTTAGAGTTGGCGATGTCTCATAGATGGTTTATTTTGTTAACTTGAGTTTTATTGCAGTGTAAAAAACGTGATTAGTGAGACTCACTTCCCTGTTGTGAGTAAACAGCGCATTCCTTTAGTTATGTTCTCTACCATCGTAATGTTCTATTGCTTATTTCTAGGATGTGACATGACTTTGTGTGAAGCCACCATTCCAACATGCACAAGTAGTCAGAAACTGATTGTTGGTTATAGCCCTCTTTCTTGCTGTCCACAATACAAATGTGGTAAGTTAATTAACTAGGGAAAGTGTAGATCATTGTAAACTAAAATTATTGGACTGTTTTTTTCCCCAAGGATACAATTTATTATAAGTGATTGTAGAGTTGGCTAATTTTATAAATTTCCTGTATATTAAATGTTTTAATATACGGGAAAGATTTCCCGTATATTAAGATTTATTTTTATTTTTATTTATTTCTGTATGTGTATGAATGTACTGTCTGCATGCAAGTTTGTGCACCCGTGTCGTGCAATGCCGCGGAGGTCAGAAGAGGGTGTCGGATTCCCCTGGAACTGGAGTTCTCCTGGAATTGGACTCAATTAAAAATTAGCTATATTATCTCATCTTAATTTAATTTATTTATTGTCCCAGTCTTACAAATTTTAAATGCACTTTGCTTCTGCAGAATGTGACACATTTAGCTGTCCCAATATTTCAACACCAGATTGCAGAGAAGACCAGTTTATGCTTCAAGTTCAACAGGGAGAACCTTGCTGTTTCTACCCTTTTTGTGGTGAGTATTCTAGATATAATTTACAGAAAGAAAAGAAAGGATATAGAGAAAGTCTCTTATTTGCTTCAAATTTCATTGGACCAATGGCAATCAGTATTTTGTTTTATTATAAGAACTAAGTGGAATAAAAACCCTAGAAAAAAGTACATTTTATTACCTGATGACAATACAATCAATACTTATGCCATCAACCAAACTGTGTATCTGGCCAAACATAATCCAAATAATGAAAAAAAATATAATGGCCTCTCTTAGAGGAACCGACTGGAATATTATACACTCTTCTAAGACATTGTCAAAGTCATTCACTGAACTATGTAATTCAGGGGGCATGCAAGCACAAGTGTTTGCTGCATTGTTCTATAAATGAGGATGATCAAAAGCAGAGAATTAAGAAAATTTCAAAAATAAATCAATGATATTTTATTTTTATAAGAATATGCTATTCTAGAAATATATGTGGTTTATATTTTGATAAGACATCCTATTTATCATCATATGTAGGAAGCAGAAAGTGGTATATTTAGGCAATAATAAGGTATGATTTGTTTTCCGTTTTCACATTTATACATGTATTTTATTTTGACTTGGTTTGCATGCAATAATTTAAACTAATAATTAATTTTAATTTTAGCACAATGTAACTTTTGGCTTTTTGTTTTCCTTTTAGTCTGTAAAACTTGCACTGAATCTACCCCAGTCTGCACTGATGGAGAATTTTTCACAGTGGATCTTGAAACTACACACTTATGCTGTCCTCAGTACTACTGTGGTAAGAGTATCTTAAGCATATATTTAATGTGTTCATAAAATGCCTCCAAAGAGTTAGATGTTTAAGAAGTCCAGTGTATCTTAGTGGTACCTTTACATAAGACTCCTTTTCTAAGGCTCTTGATGAACTGTGCCAGCTAAGCTACTGTGGTTTTACCTTCTTGCCAGCCGTTCACTGTATTTCCATGAGCACATGGGAGTTGGGAGGTAGAAGAGGCAACATTTGGAACCTAGAATTCCATCACTGCCTCAGTGATGACAGTAAACTAAATGGCAGGTAATGAGGAGTGCAAGTTCATGAGGCTCATCTTTACCGGTTTGATTTCTCTTCCTAGTTTGTGAGCCAAATCTTTGTCCTATACCACTGCTCAACTGTGCGGAAGATATGAATCTTGTGAAAGAAAATGTGTCTGGACAATGTTGCCCAAATTGGCATTGTGGTAACTAAGTTAATATTTTAAAGCTTTGATATAACAAAAGATGTATTTTGATCCATGTAAACGTGTTCGTTTTTGCCTTTTAGAATGTAACTGTGAAAAGCTTGTTATACCAACTTGTGAAGTGGTAAGAATGCATCTTTTGACTGACTTATCATATTGTTCAAATTGGTATCTTCTTCCTTAATATGTTTCATTATTGAAAAACTTTAAATGAAAAGTTACAGGAATTATCGTAACTAAATTATACTAAATTAGGACAAAAGAATGGTACTATGTAATTTTTAACTTTTCTACATTTTATCTAAAATAGTGTAATAATACATTTTTAACAGGCAACTTAATCTACTAATCTTTTATCCCTGAATCTCCAAGTCCTTAAAATGAAATAAAATACTGAAAAAATGTGAGTCTAATATTGAAACATACATCAAATAACTCTTTAAGAAAGCACACTTCTAATGCATGTTTTGTGGAAGAGAAAGAGGCACAAACATCGAACTCCTTATCACTTCTCAAACTATCTATGAGTATTGAACTTATACAAACTTCAAGGATTTAATTTTTAAAAATAATAAAGATGAGCCGGGCATGGTGGCGCACGCCTTTAATCCCAGCACTCGGGAGGCAGAGATAGGTGGATCTCTGTGGGTTCAAGGCCCGCCTGGTCTACAGAGCGAGCTCCAGGACACCTGGTACTAAAAGGGAGACCCTGTCTCAAAAATACCAAAAAAAGTGTAAAACCAAAAAAAAAAAAAAGGAAAATAAAAATAATAAAGATGACTCTGATGATAACTGTTAAAAGGACTGTATCTGACAATACTTTATAGGTCTTTTCATCAACTATGTATCTACAAGATATGTTTAAGAAAGACAATGTATCTTGGTCCTATTTTTTGGAGCAAATGTTGCCATTACCAAAGACAGTTACATTTTATACTTTTTTCCCCCATTTAAATGTGTACTTATATAGTTCAGTCAGACATTTCAGTATGAAGCTATGTTCTGGAGAATAACCCAGGCTCATTTTCAGACCACTTCTTTTCATGCATTAGTTTATTTTCTGTAGGATCAAGCCAACATTTCCTGAGCTGAGGCTATCTATGATACATACAGAATGCTGAAGATTTATAATAATTTTTGTATTAGTCACCTTTCTTATTGCTGCAAGAAGCAACTTAAAGAAGAAAAAGTTTGGGATCACTCATTGTCCGTGCACGGGAATATTGACTAAGTTGTGGGGAAGGCATGGGGGGAGGAGGATGAGGTGTTGGCTACATTGTGTCTGCAGTCAGGAAGGAGAGAGAGAGAGAGAGAGAGAGAGAGAGAGAGAGAGAGAGAGAGAGAGAGAGAGAATGCTAGTAGTCGGTGGGCTTCCTCTCATTTTGCTTGTTATTTTGTCTGTGACTCCATTCCATGAGATAGTTCTGCCCTCCCTTCAGGGTGGATCTTCCTTCCTTGGTTAAAGTTCTCTAGAAATACCCTCAGAGACAAGCCCAGAGGTCTGTCTTCTAAGAGATCCTAAATCTAATCATGTTGATAAGGAAGATTAATCATCACAACTTCCATACTAATTTTCATCTAATTTTGTGTTTGTACTATATGCATAGCTATGTAAGAGTAGGATTGTGGCATAATGTTTTTCTCAAGTCTTTATTAACATTGAATCTTCATAAACTACACATTTCAGTGCATTTCATGAATATGGATTTTGAGGTACAAAAGAATAAATGAATGAAGACAGGATTCAAAGCAGGGTGTGTATGTGTGTGTGTGTGCGCGCGTGCGCGCGCGTGTGTGTGTGTGTGTGTGTGTGTGTGTGTTCCTTTAATCTTTCTATTCTGCTTAACTCTTTTCATTTCCCTTAAAAACTGTATCTAAGTATTTGGAGCAAGAATAACAACAAATGTGGGACTTTCTGGTCTCTGGGGTCTTGAGTTTCTCTAGTTATGTCTTCCTTGGCTTTGTGATATCATTGAAAATAGCACCTCAGGGCTGGAGAGATGGCTCAGTGGTTAAGAGCATCGACTGCTCTTGCAGAGGACCTGGATTCATTTCCCAGCACCCACATGGTGGCTAAGAACCATCTTTAACTCCAGTTCCAGGGGAATCTGACACCCTCTTCTGATCTCCGTGAAATTGCACGACATGGGTACACCAACCTACATGCAGACAGTATATTCATACACATAAAAAAATAAATAAAAGAAAAAAAGAAAATAGCACCTAACCATAGGCAATAAATAAGTGAAATATATAGTATCTGGTACACAGAAAGGGATTGGTAAGCATTTAATATACACATTGCTGTGCTATTACATATAAATTGATATTCAGAATATTTTTTTTTAATTTTTTTTTTATTATTATTTATTTTTGCATGTGTATGAATGTATTGTCTGCATGCAGGTCTGTGCACCCGTGTCGTGCAATGCCGCGGAGGTCAGAAGAGGGTCTCGGATTCCCCTGGAACTGGAGTTCTCCTGGAATTGGAGTTACAAACGGTTCTTAGCCGCCATGTGGGTGCTGGGGATCGAACCCGGGTCCTCTGCAAGAGCGTCGGTGCTCTTAACCGCTAGGCCATCTCTCCAGCCCCGATATTCAGAATATTAACCAGAAGGTATAAATACTCATGGGAAATTTTTTATTTTAAGGATGAGTGCTACCAAGGAAAGTTTATGTAGTCAGGCTAAGAATATTGGATGCTAAGTAGTTGGCCTACTTCACCCAGGGACTGTAAGAACAGGTATAGAAACACAGAGTCCTGATAGAAGAGATGTGTCCTGAGGGGAAAATAGGCTCTCATTTGGAAAAAGAACAAAGTGGAAGAGAAATAATGTCAGGTAAAGATCTAACCAAACTGGTGTATTTAGGGAGCATTTTAAAGACAATGCTGAGGGATTTAGGTTTGACTCATTCATTTCTTTTCAGTTATTTATTCAGTCAACATGTGTGCATTTGTGGTACCAATCTCTTGAAAAGGCAGCTACACTCTGAGGAGCTCAGTTGTGGAAACAATATATTAGAAGGAAAGAGTTCTGCATGGGATGTGAATTATGGGAGAAATAGTTTCTGAGGTGGGAAGATGTGGCTGTACCTATGTAGGATAGAATGCAAGCTATAAGGATCTTTGTGAGTTCAAGGCCAGCCTGGTCTACAAAGTGAATTCCAGGACAGCTGGGGCTACAGGGAGACCCTGTCTCAAAAAGACCAAAAAAAAAAAAAAAAAGTATGCAAGCTATAAAATGTCAGAGGCCAGAAGATCAGCAAAGAATAATAGAGCCATTTGTGAATGATGACCTTCAGTAGAGTCAGGGCTGATTGTAAGCGAAGAGTGAAGAGTGCAATTCCAAAGGGTAAAATGGAAGACATTGGCTCTTTACATCACATTGAAAAAAAGTGTGTGTGTGTGTGTGTGTGTGTGTGTGTGTGTGTGAGAGAGAGAGAGAGAGAGAGAGAGAGAGAGAGAGAGAGAGTGTGGTGTTTGTAGGATAGTGCTGAGTACTTGGTCCACATTCTAATAACCAGCAGACCATCTTAGACTAGATCTGGGAATTCCAGGCATGATTAACCTCATTGAGGTTGCCTCTGTTAGCCTAGAAGATGCTTAACATCATTTGTTATCAGTTAAATATAAATTACCACTACAATGGAACAGGTTTTATCTATAACATACTATAAGAGAATGGGGAGATTAGCACCATCATATACTGCTTGTGGCAATGCAAAGTGATGCCTATGCTTTCAATAACAGCTTAATAGTTCAGTCACAAGGTTAGGCAGAGTTATCATGTGGTCTAACAAGTCTAGTCCTAGGTATATAGCCACAAAAAATAAAAGGGTACACAGAAACTTGCACTCAACTATCATAATAGCTGAACAATAGAAACAACCAAAGAAGATTGCTTTTAAGTACTGACTATAAAGTAGAATAATATTTGTGTGGAAATAAAAATAAATCACTATCTAATTTTATGTAATGTTAATTATTTGTAGAACAGTGAAGATATTTCCTCTAGTTATAGCTAGATACTTAAGAGAATAAAACCATAAGTAAATATGTAGGTATGGTCTCAGAAGAAATAGACAAAGAAGGGAACAAGAAGATTGAAAGCTAAGCTTGCAAGGAAGGGATGAGCACTGTGGCTTTAATTAGTTTGAAATGAAAAGTGGTGGTAGGTGACCTACAAGACAGTACTAGCTTGGAACTGAGAAGACTTAAAAAAAAAGACAGTACTAGCCAGATCCTTCAAGTCCCATTTAGGGTAGCTTATACACTACTAGAATTTGATTTATTATTATTTTAAAAACTCAGTTAGAGCATTTTATTTCCAATCTCCTTGGAATAGTCTCTAGAATAAGGTCATAAAACAACAAACACTTATGAAACTATCATTTATAAGGTACAATAAGAAATAACATTAGGTTATAGAACAAGTGACTTTTAATTCTTAGTGTAAATTTATTAGAATAATTTATTCATGTTAAGAATCAAATCATTTATTACTTTGTGATTTGAGAAAATGAAAAGCACTTTGAAAAAAGTGATTATTACATGAAAATATTTGAAAATTTAGATCGGGTGCTGGCCTAGTTTAGAATCTAAACCATTCCCAAGGTTTGAGTCTTAGTCATGACAGCAGTTAGTAAACAGCTACAGGTTACCAACACTTCCTGCATGCCAGCTCTGCTCTGCTGCTTTGCATACATTGGCCCATATATTTCTCTCCATAAGTGATTGGCAGTATCACTATATCTGTTTTATGAATGAAAAAAAAGTAAAGATTGATTAAGAAATGTCTAGTAACGCATGTAACTAGTGAAGAGTGAGCCAAGATCCGCTCATTGAAGTGTTGCTTCTGAGTGGCTGGCTATTGGTCACTGTACTGCTTTTGCTCTGTTTGCCATAGAATCCTTGCTAGGATGCAGATCTCAGAACCTGGACACCTTTTAAAGAGCAGATAGAGCACATTTCCACGAACCAAAGTTTCTGGGGTGCCAAGCTTCTTTTACCCCCAAATCACCCTCTAACAGCTCAGAATCAAGGGATAGCATTTTCAAGTTAAGACAGTCTAAAATTGATCTGCTTCACCTTCTCTCATTTAACAGAAGAGGAAATTGAAGTTTAAAGAGATTGAATAATATGGGCTAGGAAAATGGCACAGTGGGGGAACTGCTTGTCTCCTGCATGTGAAGACTAGTTTCCCTAATAACACCAATGTAAATGCTGGGGAGTGGCCAGCATATAATCCCAGCACAAACAGGCAGAGATAGTGAATCCCGGAGCAGACTGGCTATCTAAATTAGCTGAACAGGTGAGCTCTGGGTAGAAGTTAGAGACCCACCTTACCTCAAATTTCAAGACAGCAGGAGATAGAGGCAGATCCCAACGTCCTCTGGTCAACATATATGTGCACATATGACATACATGCATGCACACAGGTGAATATGCACACCCCTCATAAAGGCATTGAATAATCCACAATCATATTTCTTATTTTTAATTTTTCCTGAACACTCAATAACTTCAGTCTATTTATTATAATTTTTGTTAAACACCTGCTAAGTGTTTAAATGGGTGGTTAGGAAGTTACTGGATGTTATGATGTCACTTTTTAAAACTGTCATGGTAAGTCACATAATAATAATAATTTCTTTTTAATAGGGAGAATTCGCCACAATAGACCATAACTTTCAGAGTGATTGTGGATGTATACAGTATCTCTGTGGTAAATGTTTTTCTTAAATAGTTTTAAATGATAAATGAATCTTATTAGTACCTGTGGTTTAGCCTATATAAATTTAAAATTATTTTCATTTAGAGATATGGTGTAAATATTAAACCTATTGCCAGTATTTGAATAAAAATTCATCTTATTTAACATCTCAAAATGTTCTGAGAAATTTGATAATAGGAGAGAAAATGAATTATTTTTCTCCACAGAATTTTTAAGTTGTTACTGCCATTCTTGTTCACATGTCGTCTTAAAAATTGCTATTTAAAATTATGAGGATAATTTCTTCTCTTTGTTTTATGATAGGTGTTAATATTGCAAACCTTGAAATTAACTTTTCTGTGTAATGATTAATTTTCACATTATTAGTATATTAATAGAATGTCAAGTATTTGTAAAATGGCTTAAAATTTCTTTTTTTTTTAATTTTTATTTATTTATTTATTTATTTATTTTTTATGTGTATGAATGTATTGTCTGCATGCAGGTCTGCGCACCCGTGTCGTGCGATGCCGCGGAGGTCAGAAGAGGGTCTCAATTCCCCCGGAACTGGAGTTCTCCTGGAACTGGAGTCACAGACGGTTCTCAGCCGTCATGTGGGTGCTGGGGATCGAACCCGGGTCCTCTGCAAGAGCGGTCGGCGCTCTTAACCGCTAGGCCATCCCTCCAGCCCTTAAAATTTCTTATATGAGCTAAGGATGACGCTCAGAATTGGAGATCCAAGGGGAGCTTGTGAGCTCGATTCATCTCTCTTCCAGCCACTGTAACACACCACATTTAAGATAAACTGGTGCATCACACAGGCAACACAAAAAATGGAATCATTTCTATAAAAATAGTAACTACAAATCACAAAATATTACAGAATCTCACCATGAACAGACCTATTAGTATTGAATTAGTACTTGCCTCTATCTACATCTGCCCCAGCAGTAGTGTGTTATGAGGATAGTCATGTGTTTTAAGAAAGGAGCAGCAATGACTTGCTTGTGCATCCATGAGTTGCTATAAACTTTACCTTTTGGAACAAGTTAATACAACAGATCAATTTTTATTGTATATCAAGTGATAAGTAGGCTGTTTATATTATTAAGTAAATGCTTAGGTTGTTAATGATATTTAAAGGTAAGCATTTTACTTGATTTTGAAAAATTGGCCCATCACAAGGAAGAGTCTTACATGTAAGTTTCATCAATTGATAAGCACAAAAGCCAGCATTATGTTTTCCTGTTGATTCATTTTAGAAAAAGATGATGTGTGCGTATTTCAAGAAGTATCAGTATTAAATCCTGGACAATCTATGATAAAGTACGTGGAAGGGGACTTCTGTTACACAATAGAATGTCTGAAAGAAAAAGACAACCATACAGGTTTCAATGCTTTGAATGTTACAATGGTGAACTGTTCAAAAGACTGTGATGTTGTAAGTATTCTTATAAGTAATTTTGGTGGGCTAGTGAATTTAAAATAGGAAGCTGCAGAATTTTAACTAGTAAATACTTCCTGAGTTTAAAATTGAATAATTCCTTGACTAATATATATTATATATCACCAATTTTATATATATATATATATAAAATTGGTGATATATATTTGGTGATATATATATATATATCACCAAATATATATATAGTGATAGGATCTCCCTAGAGCTCCAGGTGGCCTGGAACTCACTATGTAGATCAGACTGGCTTCAGTCTCACAGAGGTCTGCCTGCCTTTGCCTCCTCAGTGTTGGGATTAAAGGTATGTCCCACCACACCTGGCCCAACATTCTATTATTTTATGACATATCTATTTAAAGCAGATCTTCACTTTGCTATGTATAGCCTTGAGCTTTAAGTGTCTTGTTAGCTACAGCTTGCCAACTTGCTTGACATAAGGTTGTTGCACTTGCTTCATGAATGTTGGCTGGTAGAAGTAAAAGTTAACATCTATTTAATTTATAATTTGGCAGTAGAAAGTCAATTATTGCTTGAAGGTCCCTAATTTCAACTTACAAATGTTCAGAGAGAGCATGTAGTTGGGAAACACTTTCAAGAGTAATTTATTAAAATACTTGTATTGTATGGCTAACACAATGCCTGGGCATTATATACAGCACCAGATATACACTCCATCCCCCAGTGATTATGATTGTTGTGGAACATGCAAAAATGTATCCTGCAAATTTCATATGGAAAATGGAACATCAATTATATATGAGGTATGAATTCTGTATTTTCTAAAACGTGATCCTTAGAGGGTTGGTCTCTATGGTACTTTCTTAAGTTGACATTATTGAATCAAATTTGATAAATATCATTCCTATACTTCTGCATACATTGCACACTCATACTTGAAACACAAAAATAGATTTGCTGTATTTTAAAAGTTTTGATAACTTCTATTGCAAAAATTTGCAATAGAAAAAGTTGCTTTTCAAATTAGTTTCAACATGGATTCACACATTTTTCTAAAAAGTAAGAAATGAGGTGCTAGAGAGCATTTTCTGAGAAGCACTGGTTGCTCTTGCAGAGGACTCGGGTTCCGTTCTCAGCACCCACGTGGGTGCTCACCACCTTCTGTTACACCTCCACAGGCATTGCTTGGCATGGGCGCACTCACATACATGCAGGCAATCCATGTATACACATAAAATAAAAATAATAAATAAAATATTAAAAGACATAAAAGTAAGAAATGAGCTCTGGGAAAATGAATTTTAAAAAGTGTTATATTTATCCATTTTAAGAGAACAAACATTGGTTTTTAAAAATAGAAGATGGAGGGGGCAGGAGAGATGGCCTAGCGGTTAAGAGCACCGACCGCTCTTACAGAGGACCCAGGTTCGATCCCCAGCACCCACATGGTGGCTGAGAACCATCTGAAACTCCAATTCCAGGAGAACTCCAGTTCCAGGGGAATCCGAGACCCGTTTCTGACCTCCGCGGCATTGCACGACACGGGTGCGCGGACCTGCATGCAGACAGTACATTCATACACATACTGAAATAAATAAAATTAATAAAAAAAATTAAAAAAAAGAAGATAAAAATAGAAGATGGAAAAATTAGAACTATGTCAATTAAGAGTATCACATAATTTTTAAAAATTGGTTAAATGAACAAAATTCAATAAAAATATACATGAAAAATCGGTGATTAAGAGGATAGGAAGGAAAGCAAATCTCAGGAAAAGAGGAGTGTGAATGGTGTGAGTCATTGTTTTATAATTAGTGAGGGAATATTAGAGCAAGACCTTTGGACGTTAGGCAATTATTTTTGTAGTAGAAATATATACTGATGTTCTCTTTTCTTTTCTCTTCCTTTATATCATATTAACAACCCAGTTCCATATGAAACCAAACACATATAGACATGCACCAGAGGAGAGTGCGTGTGTGTGTGTGTGTGTGTGTGTGTGTGTGTGTGTGTGTGATTAGGAGATACAAAATTGTGGACAATTTTAGATCTAGTATTGATGTCACAGGAATGTACTTTATCTTGGCTGGAATTTGATGAAGTAGAATGGAACATGTTCTGTGTAATCCATTCCTCTCCCAGGATTACGGCCTCTCCCTTCCCTTATTCTCAAAATAAACTCTTTATTAATTAACAAAAGAAATGTAATGAATTTGAACATGCTTAATAGTAAGTTCTTCTTTATATTTAGGAGGGGACTGCCTGGCACTATAACTGCACCACCTATGAGTGCGTGAAGACTGACGAGGGTGCAATGATTTTGAACTACAGTATGGTTTGTCCTCCTTTTAATGAAACTGAATGCAAAATGGTTTGTACTTTATTATATCTAAGAAAATTCTGTATCAACTGTAACTTAGAAAGTACACATTAGTATGTTTCCTAATGTTATACAAACATTGCGGCTTATTTGCTATAGTGAATGTTTTCTTTTCTTCCATAAAATAAAGTTTGTTATATTTCTTTAGTGTTCTGTTTTGAGTTATTTATGATTTTCCAGAACTGATTCTCTTGGAATGGATACTTTGCTGTATTTGGTGTTTTATGTGCATCTACATAGATAACTGAAAAATCCTTTGGTCAACAAATCTATCCTCTTTTAAAATAGATTAGTGAGCTGCTTAATTGGGTTTGGCCTTCTTTTCTTAGACAAACATCTAGATTTATAGCGTCATTATGTTGTGCTGGCCCAGTGACACCTACTTTGCTTTTCTGTACATAGGCCGTTGGGAGACGGGACTTCAGCTGATCCTACAGTTTTGCTGTAGTAATTCTTTACTTTGTTGAAGAGTCTACTAGGAGAGTAGATTTGTTTTTTTTTTTTTTTTTTTTGTTTTTTTGAGACAGGGTTTCCCTTTAGTCCCAACTGGCCTGGAGCTTGCTCTGTAGATCAGGCTGGCCCTGAACTCATAGAGATCCGCCTGCCTCTGCCTCCCAAGTGCTGGGATTAAAGGCGTGCACCACCACGTCCGGCTAGGAGAGTAGATTTTAAAGTGATATAATTTTATTTTAAAAATCTCTTTGCAGTGCTAATTACTTAGGCAATAACAACTTATTAATGGAAAATGAGATTTGTTTAGTTGTGTGGGGAAATAACATAGTCTTGTACATTTTTTTTCCCTCTGCTTACATATGCTCTTTTATAATGATGGCCTGCTAGTAATTACGTGTATAGAAGTTACAGAATTAAATTCTAGAAGGAAATGCATCAGATTATTCTACAGACTCACTTTTATACAATAAAACATTCTTTTATTTGAATCACAATTGGCAATGTCTAAAAAGAGTTAATAATTACTGTTAGAATTTCAAAAGATAATTGATAAGATTTTATTAATTTAGTCTTAGACTAGAGCCATCCTGAGATGTTGATCTTGTTTGAATAATAAAGCACTGAAGAAAGATGTGCTACCTTAACATTTAATATTATTAAGAACTCAATGTAGTATAATAAGAATAGATTAAAATATTTTAATTTTTAGAGTTGAAAAACTATAAAGTCCTCTATGTAAGAATACTTGTATTATTATAGCTGTTATTATTTTGTATCTTAAATTTTTGGAACATTTAAAAGATATTTCTTTAAGTAGAACAAATTTCTGTATTTTTTCATATTATTAATGTAGAGAAATTACAATGTTAAATAAAATATCTGATCCTAAGAAATTCGTTTTAGAAATTGGTAACTTCTGATTATTTTCCTATAAAGGCTTTGCGATAGTTAATAAAATTATTGTGAGGATTAGTCTTTATTTCACATTAAGAGCATGAAAATTCTACTTTTTGATTTTACTACATATTTTTCTCTTTCCTTAGAATGAAGGGATTGTAAAGCTTTATAATGAAGGCTGTTGCAAGATCTGTAAGTAAGGACATGGTTCATGAAATTGTGATAGATGAATTTTTATGGTTGCAGTGTTCTCTTAATATTCTATGCTTAGGATGCTTGTTACTTCATAAAATACACAATTTAAATACTTTTTGTCGTGTGGTGTGAAAACATTTTTATTTAGATAAATTGTCCATTTATGGAACTTTCTTTATTGTGGCATTTCCTAAATATATGTAACCTAGGATTTTTAGTAAGTTTAAAAATTTAAAGTCCCCTACAGTTTACTCTTGGAACATGAATTTGGAACTATACAAACTTAAGTCTGGTTTCTCCCAAAGATGAGGAAATGAAGGCTAAGAGAAGCCTATCTCATTGGGTAGACCAGGATCTTCACCTCTGCCAAGCTCTTTTATTTGCAGAATGATGAGCACCAGCTTTGGTTTCTTTTATCTGATGTGTAAGGATGTGAAGTACTTTGTGTTTTGATTTTGGAGATGCCGTGTCCACAGCTTGAGATTTTTGAGTGTTCAGGCTGTGCGGGGAGAGTGTGGAGTTTGGATACTATCATAGGGTGGATGTTAAACAAAATATATTTCTTTCCTTTTTGTTTGCAGTAAATCAGTGAAAGACTTTATTGTATGAAAAGATTTTGCCTTGTTTACTTATATTTTATACTATGCTGCAGAGCACCTAGAATACTCATAACATTTGTCTCTATTAAAATGGGCTTTTTTAAAATCTTTAGAGTGTTTTTTGTTTGTTTTTCATTTTTAATTGAATTTTTGTGTATTTTACACAGAACATCTCAATCTTCATCCCTTTTATACCCCATTTCCCTCTGGAACCCTTCCACAGCTGTCCCTCACTGGAACCCTTCCACAGCTGTCCCTCACTGGAATTCCTACATTTTCTCAGTTGTGTGAAGGCCCATTATATCAAATTAGTGTCCTTTCAAATGAAATCACTGAGGAATAAATATGAAGTTGTTTCATGATACAAACAAATTTAACTAACAATGTCCTAACTTCATCATTGAATTAGTTTTTCCAGGGCAGTTTAATTTCAAACACTCTTAGCTACCCATCTCTCCTTCAACTAGAGTAACTTAACCTGTACTGCCTTTCCATGTTGGAATTCATATAAGAATTTATTCCAAACAATAATTTAATGGATAAAACCATATGAAAATTGATGATATAACTCTACCATTTCGTAAATAAGGAAACTCAATAGAATGAGTCAGTGAATTCTCTAAAGTGACAAAGCAAGTTAGTTACAGAATGAGGTAAGAAGCTTGGCCTTTGGCACCCTGACTCAGGGGTTACAGCAATATCATGAATTGCTAAGTATATATTCTTCGATGTAGAGATGCTAAGTACTATATTGTGAGTGATTATAAGATATTTTGATTTATAATCATAAAGACAAGTGTAGAAATTTAGAGTGACCTATCCTTTATCCATATATTTAAAAAATAGTGACAAAAAACTAATTGTACTTAGCATTATTTTATATTAATATATAGTAAGAAATTGTGGTTTTATGCTCCAATTTTATTTTTTTAAATTGACATATACTTATAAATTTTTGCCTATTAATTATATTTTATGTGTACATATACCACATATAGATTGATGTTAGCAATATGACATGTGTAGAATATTTTTTACTGGTGATATAATGAATATTCTAACATAAAGTAAAAAGTGAAAATAAATATTAATCTAGAATATATAAGCTATTTGGAAGGAGAAGATATATATTGTACACAAAACAAATAAGAATTAAGTTTTAAATAATTTTAATATTGAGAATATATTTTATGTAAAGATTTTCCATTCTAATTATATTCATGTTTTAATTTAAGATAGAATTTTACATGACCTTATTGATGAAAAAGTGCACTGTTTTTTTCAGGCAAACGAGAAGAAAGAACGTGCCAGAAGGTGATCATTAAATCAATCATAAGGAAACAGGACTGTATAAGTCAGAGCTCTGTAAGTAGAAATGTATTTCTGGTTACATAATGAACATGTGTGTTCCCAGAAATCTATGCATTTGTGCACATTGCAGCTGACAATTGATACGCCAAGAAAATGACATTCAGTATTTAAATTGAGAATGCTCCTTCACTCTAATATTAAAATATTCTGTTTGTGAAGAATTATGAATTATTCTTCACATAAATAATCAAAAGTTCTCTGATAATTACAATCTAGAGAGATGGAAATCGAATTTAAATATGTTTGACTACATTTTGTCTTAACTAAATAATTTTACTCATGCAAATAGTCCCAGTTATAACAGTACTCTTTTCAATATGACTTACTTGATTCTATTCAGTACTTGAGCCAGAACATTACACTGGTGTCAAGAGAATGACTAGGCTAAAAGATTAATTCATTCTATAGATCCATTTAATTGTGCTTGCACAACTCTTGCTTTTATTTATGTCTGTGTTGCTATGTCCAGCATGACAATGTAACAACTGTTTGATTTGTGTATGAATTATGTAATAATGTATTATTTTCCACAACCTGTAATATAGAGAAGATTGGGGAGTGACTTGATAAGGAAGAAAGCCTTGCTGGCCTCTGACTCTGTATTAGAATCAGATAATACCCAGTGTTGTCAGAATTTGAAGACATCGTTCTCATAATCTTCCCTTACAGGTTAATGTTGCATCTTGTGATGGAAAATGTCCGTCGGCTACCATTTATAACATCAATGTTGAAAGTCATCTGAGATTCTGCAAGTGTTGTCGTGAAAATGGAGTGCGAAACCTGACTGTGCCTCTGCATTGCTCAGGAAATGGCACTGATATTATGTACACACTCCAAGAACCCATAGATTGTACATGTCAGTGGAATTAAAAGTGTGCATACTAAGAACTCTATATGACAGGGCCGTGTCAAATAGATTTAGCTTTTATCACTTTTAGGTATGTGACAGTCTTAAAACTGTTTAAACATGTTAAACATTGTTTAACAATGACTTGTCTTTGAGATATCATTGGAATATGACAACCTGACAGTGAGCACAAGATATATATATATATATATATATATATATATATATATATATATATATATCAATTCCATGACAAAATTCGTTTTTTAATTTTAGAAAATAAAAAGATTTCAAATTGGTTAGGTGAAATATTGTTATAATTGCAACATGGAATAAATTTGAGTATTCCTCTAAAGTAGAAAACTATGCTGCAGAATTCCTTACATTTCAGTCTCAGTGTTTATGTTTGCATTTGCAAGGTCTGCCATCGTTGGCCAAATTGAGTTAGACTTTTATTTCTATTGCTTAATGTGATCAGTTAAAATAGGCAGATAGCTAACCAGAGATAGTTGTGTTCTTAGAGACAGAGCCCCAAACTATGGGGTTTTAAGTTAGTTAATACCTAATATTAGGGATGTTGTTGTAAACTTTCATTTTTCAGGTATAACAGATTAGCAGAGAACCCCAGGGACTATAAATTCACTTAGCAACAGTGTAATTAATTCATGTTAACAAGTAGATTTCTGTTATCTTTTTGTTTGTGGTTCCATGTTCCTTTTTAGATTTTGTTTTGTTTTGAAACAAGATCTCCCTGTAGCCCCAGCTGGCCTGGAACTCACTATCTAGACCAGACTGGCCTCTATTTCACAGACATCTGCCTGTCTCTGCCTCTTGATTGCTGGAATTAAAGGTGTGTACATCTCACACAGCTAGATTCCATAATCTTTTATTGTGAATAGTATAGTAAGGTGAAAATCATAGAATTGCTCATTGAATAGGTAGCATTGTGTATGATCTTTTTTTTTTTTTAGCTCGGTATTCTTTAAAAATGACACATATACAATAATAATCAACAATAAGGGGCAGGAAAACATCAGTTACTACATATAGGAAGATCTGGAGGTTTATGTTTTATACCATTAAAGCTATTAATTATATTGTTACTATTTAATATGTTATTACTTTTTATCTTATTAAGGGCCCACTTCTAAATATATTTCTGTACTATTGAATTTAAGAGGGTTTTTTTGCTATTAAAGCTGCTGCTTTGTTAATGAAGTGTGAAATAAAATTATCTGAATGTATTAATTTTAGAAAAAAATGCTGCACTTTGAAAATACAGATTATTGACATCTGCAAGGAATAGACTCTGAAATCTTTGCAAATTACTAAATTCTTCATACCAGAAAGTATATAATTATCTGAATTTCTTCCTTAGTAATGAGAGAATGCCTTAGCGTGATTGTGAATGCCAAGGAAGTCCAATGCCAATAAGAGAATATTAAAATTTCATTTAATAGCCAGTGCTTGGGGCTTAATATTCTATGATCAGCTTAAGCTAGGTAACTTGCTTTCACATATTAATGTTTCCACTTAAAATCATGCTTCTTGTTAATACTGTAATTTACTAAGTATTTGGACCTCCAGGTTCCTTAGAAATGTGTGAAAGAATATTGTTATCTGTAAAGTTCCAGTGTCTAGAGTATAAAAAGGATTTATCTTATTTGTTTTAATATCAGTGTCTTCTTTAGATGTAAGCATTTAAGTATCTGTTATTCTTATTAGCCAATTGATTGAATTAATGTTTAAAATATTAACAATTTTACATGAGAAAAATGTTATGTCCCTCAAATAAAAATTTGAAAAATGAAAATACTTTTCATTTAATGTTATCATTTTCAAAATATTAAGCGGTCTTTAAAACTATTTGTGGGAAAAGAGAAACAGTCTCAGTATTTCATAAATACTTACAAATATAATGAATATATGTTGAGGTTGCTTGATGCATTTGGCACTATTCTAAACTCTGGTGACAGAAAGAAAACAAAGCAGACATAGTCTTTGTGATTATGCAATTCAGAGTCTAAGGAAAAAAACAGAAAATCTAGTGGGAGATCTGAAAAGTTAAAGGAATTCAGTATAAAGGCAAGATAACACTAAGTCAGCAGAAAAGTGAAAATGGGCTTTCGATAGGTGATATTGGTATAACTAAATAGTAACTTGGACAAAGATGTATAATCTACTGACCTCAGGGAAAGCTCAGAATGAATCCATATTTTTTATGTGAAATGAACAAGATAGAAATTATAAAAGAAAATTAGGAAGAAATTCATTACTCTTGTACAGAGGAAAATCATTCCAAGACTGACTTAATATATAGTAAATTTCCCCACCCAATGATGAATACATTTAGTAAGAAAATCTGAGACAAGCAGATTCTACATGGCAAATATGAAATTTCAAAGGAAAAAATCCAAAATAAAAGCAACAATATTTTACTGGCAAAGCTGACCTTCTTGTATAAAGAATTCCTGAGAAATACCATAAGAAAGTGATTGATAATTTAAAAATGGACCACAAATCAATAGTTTCAAGAGAAAGAAATAATACTGGTAGAGCTTTAAATTGATCACAGAAATACAGAATCTTTCCCATTTGGCTGGTAAAAATCAAAATTTTTGAAGAAGTCTCCCAGAAGATGGATGCTCTCATGTCATTGCTGATGACTAAAAATTGTAGAAATCTCAAGGAAGATCTAGCAATATATACCAATATTAAGAAAGTGTCTTGCTTTGGCCATCCTATGTAGGATATATATGCTGGGTGACAAATATATTTTACTGTACAAACACAAGCTAGCATTTCCCTAAGATTATGAATCTGTATTAGGAAAGCTTATAACTAAGCCAACAAGAAAAATTCAATAAATTATATAAATCTGAATGATATAATACTGTGAATACAAATGAAATAGAAATGTATATATTCATGTGGGCTAATCTCTAGAATGCATTTGGGATAAAGAGATACAAATTCAGGCTCTCATGCTTGGATGGTAAGTACTTTACCCACTGAGCCATTTTCTAGCCTAAGATATCTTTTGCTTTTTATTTTATAATTTTCGCAATATGCTGGGTCTTAGTCGGGTCTGGTCCCAGAACCAACTGGGCTGAGGAGAGTAAGTGCACCGCTCGCCCTTTCCCCAGCCTCCTCAGTTCCCGGAGACACTCAGATTCAGCGGAGAGTCCAGTCAAGCAGGTTCTCGTTTATTGCAAGCAGGGCAGTGACTTATATACAAAACAGCCACAAAAGGCATTTAGGCGCGAAATCAAATGACCAATGTTCTTGCAGCCCCTCTTACCCTCTCTGGCGGATTGGAGTACACGGCTGTCAATTGTAACTCGTGCCGCTTGTCCTTATCTTTCCCCAACCAAAGGTTTTGGCAAATAACCCAGGTCCCTCCTCCTCTACCTCCCCTCAGCGCCCCATCAACAATACATACTAATTTATATATCGATGGAGTAAAGTTTGATAATTCAATGCATATATAAACTGGTGTGATTAAATCAAGACCATTAGTATTTTATCTTCTCCACAATTATTATTTTTACATATTGGGAACTTTGGTCTGTTATAATTATATTGAATTGTATCATCAATGGTTGTTGAATATTGTTAATTATAACACCAGAAGTAGTTTTTCTGGAAAACAGAGACAATCCCTCTGATCTGAATTTTGGTACTTTTATCTACTTTTTCCCTCCATTCTCAAGCTCACCTGTCCTTCCCAATTTCTAGTTATATTGTTTCCCTTTCTGTCTCAGAGACCAGCATTTTTCACATCCACAGATGACCGACAGGATTAGGTTTCTGTCTTCTTGGGTTGGTTTATTTCATTTAGTATAGTGAAAAGTTGCAAATTCTGACAAGTTCTACACAGAGAGGTGAGAAAGTGGTGTGAGAAAGTGGCATCAAAACCCAGACAGGACTGGTGGGAACGTAAAGGAAAGCATCTGAAGTAAGTGGTATGCTGAGGCTGGAGGCTGAGTTGGAATCAAGCAGCCAGGCATTTCTAAACAATATGCATTATGTGCCAAATACTTGGGGGAGGACAGGGCAGATATGGAGAGCTAATCCAACATGGATATCTTTTTGTGCATTTTGAGTAATGAGTTTGACACAAAATGTGTCTGGTAAGATGTGACAGATGTGACTGGGAAGCTATCTTAGCTGTTTATTGCTGTGATAAAGAACTGACCAATGCGCCGACTGCTCTTACAGAGGACCTGGGTTCGATCCCCAGCACCCACATGGTGGCTGAGAACCGTCTGAAGCTCCAATTCCAGGAGAACTCCAGTTCCAGGGGAATCCGAGACCCTCTTCTGAACTCCGCGGCATTGCATGACACGGGTGCACAGACTTGCATGCAGACAGTACATTCATACACATACAGAAATAAAAAAAAAAAAAAGTACTGACCAATGGGCTGGAGAGATGGTTCAACAGTTAGGAACGATGGCTACAGAGGACTTGGCTTTGATTCCCAGTCCCTACATGGCAGCTAACAGGGGAACCGGACGCCCTTTTCCGACCTCCATGCACATTACATGACATAGGTGCACTTACATACATGCAGGTAATACACTCATACACAGAAAATAAAATAATAAAGTATTTTAAAAAATAAAATATATAATTTGCAAATTTGCCTTCCAATTTACTAACCAACTCTACTAGAGCAGTAGCTCAAGCCATCCCACTATTGTTTCAAGCCATCATAAATTTGCTTATAATGTAAACAAGCTCCTCTTGCGACCTGGGAATATGGTCTTTTTTTAAAATTTATTTATTTTTTATGTGTATGAATGTATTGTCTGCATGTAGGTTTGTGCACCCATGTCGTACAATGCCGCAGAGGTCAGAAGAGGGTGTCAGATTCCCCTGGAACTGGAGTTCTCCTGGAATTGGAGTTTCAGACAGTTCTTAGCCGCCATGTGGGTGCTGGGATTTGAACCCGGGTCCTCTGCAAGAGTAGTCGGTGCTCTTAACCGCTAGGCCATCTCTCCAGCCCCGGGAATATGGTCTTAATAAATCATGACACCAAAGATGGTGTAAGAATGTTTTCATATATGTTTTACATATCAAAGCATCAAAGCACTGCAAACAGCACTTATCTCATTGAAAGCAATGAGAGAAATGAATAACGTGCTCACGATCACATGCATGTGTGTTGGTCTAGGTGTAGGGACAGAAACAGCAAGATTCTCTAATTCCCATTTAATGCTGATTATATTGCTTCAATGAAGACCAAGCAAAGCCCTTACTCAAGAGCACAGTTCTGAGAGAATTCTGAGGGAACAGGTCCTAGGTAGTTCAGGTCTCTTTTTGGCCTTAAAACGGAAGCCAAGTGTCAGGCTATCATTCTATTTATTGAATAGCCAAAATGTGGCTTAGAAACACTACAGATGATAAAGTGGAATTGAAGAACCAAATGGCATCAATACATCGAACTTTGTATTCATATTGCCAAGTTTGTCTTCTACTATGTCTGAGTCAGCATTTTTATTTGACGAACAGCATTTAAGAATTTATTTTCTTTCATTTATCACCATCAATGTCCCTGATTGGTAAGAACAGATACATTCACTCATGAAATAAACAAAAATATTTCAGCTCTTATATTAGTGTACCTGACTTTGGCAGTGAATCCAGACCTTGTTGTGCACTCACTGTGATTTTTCTTTTGTCTATTTTTCTTTATCTATTTTACATGATAATTTCACAGTGTGCCCTCTAGAGACATAGTTTTGCAAACTCACCTGTATTTACATTTAAGGCTTTTTTAAATTGCTACAGTCTTGGGGCTGGAGAGATGGCTCAGTGGTTAAGAGCTCCGACTGCTTTTGCAGAGGACCCAGGTTTGATTCCCAGCACCAATGTGGTGGCTAAGAACCATCTTTAAGCTGGGTGTGGTGGCACACGCCTTTAATCCTAGCACTCGGGAGGCAGATACAGGCAGATCTCTGTGGGTTCAAGGCCAGCTGGGGCTATTGGGAGACCATGTCTCAAAAAAAAAAAAAAAAAAAAAGAAATTGCTACAGTCTCTCACACATATTAATTTTAATAGATAAATCAAAACTACTGACTTATTAAATTCAATTAACTGAAAAGAAGAAAATATAGGTGCAGTGACTGGGGGCTCTAATGCCTAGCAGGAGAAGAGAGCACTTAACATGAGTTGAAAGGCTTTTTAGTTTTTGTGGAAAATTAGTTATCATGCAAAACTTGAAGATCAATGTCTAGATTACATAGAAAATACTACAGTTTTGAAAACCAGGTACTTAAACAAATTCTTTAAAATTATAGATTAAAAAGACTATGCTTATGACATGATATTGTGATAATTTCTAAATACTAGGGAAGTGTTCAGAAGAGGACTCTGCTCAACAACTGGATTTGGAATCACATACATGCAAACATCTCAAGATTAGGTCATTGAGTGGTTCTATACCTGAGCACTATGTTTTAGTGATATCTAAAGGACAATGAAGTGTTAAAATCTAGTTCATGCTTCATAAGCCAAGATATATTCTGAGAGGAAAGGCTGTCTGGACAGATGGATTGCCTTTTTCTCCATGGTGAAAGGCACTGGCATTTTCCCAAGCCAAATTCCCAATGTTGAGACTGCATCTATCTTGCAGCGAGGAGGCCGTTTCCAGTAACTTCCAAGATAAGAGCGAAGCATTGTGGATTCATCAGCAAACATTATGCCTGTTCTTAACATCTGCCATAAGTAGGCATTTTTTTCCTAATTTAAGAACTCTTTATTCCTATACTTTTTTAAATAATAAAGTCACATAGGTAAGTAACTAGAGCTCTTAGAATCACGTATTATGGCTTTTAAGGAGAGATGGAGGATAATTTACCTTCTCAAATTTTTCACTACTACTTATTAGAAGGCTTGACGTGTCTTGCTAAGACAAAATTCTGTATTAGATGCTTAAAATATGATCTATTATATGGCATTAAAATAAATTTATGGATATGTAAAATATAGAGAATTATATCTGTATTAAATAATGTGTATTTAAGTTTCTTAGTATCTCAATTATATTTAGTTTTTTTTTTTTATTAAAATTGTATACAGCAAAGAATGGTGGTGGTTCATGTCTGCAGTTTGACCAATCAGAAGGCCTATGCAATGGAATTGTGAGTTAAGGCAACATAATTAGAACCTCTCTGAAAATTCTATCTATATTTGCCATCTATTTCTTTCTGCTCTGATATTTGTTACTTCTCATCAATTGCTGATTTGGGGTTTTGATTGTTCTTGCTTTTCCAGAATCTTGTTCTTTCTGATTTTTTAATGTACATATTTAGAGCTGTAAAGTTTCTCTGCACCTAAAGTGCCAAGGAGATTTTGTTGGTTGTATTATCCTATTCACTTAGTTCCAGGGACAGTTTTTCTTCCTTGATTTCTTTGATTCATTTCATCATTCAGGAGTGTGTTGTTTAATCTCCATGAGTTCATGTAGTTATTAGAGCTACTGTTGTTATTTTAAGCTTTATTGGACTGTGATCTGATAGAATGCATGGTATTGTTTTGATTATTTGTATTTGTTGAGGTTTGTTTTGTGCCCCAGTAGGTGGTTAATTTTAGAGAAACTTACATGAGCTGCTGAATAGAAAGTGTATTCTTTGGTGCCTGGGTGGAATATTTGGTAGATATCTTTTAGGTTTAATTGATGTGTAGTATCATTTAATTCAGATATTTCTTTGTTAATTCTTTGTCCAGTTTACTTGTCTATTGGAGATAGTGGGGGTACTAAACTGCTCTACTATTACCGAGTTGGGATTAATCTGTGTCTTAAAGTCCTGTAGTACTGTTTTATAAAATTGGGTTCACTAGAGTTTGGTGCATATATATTCATGATTGTAATTCTTTTTGATCAATGTTTCCTTTGATCAGAATAAAGTGATCCACTTTATCTCTTCTGATTAGTTTTAGCTTGAAGTCTATTTTGTCAGATATCAGAATTGCAACCCCCACTTGTTTCTTAGTGCCACTTGCTTGGAATAATTTTTTCTATCCTTTTACCTTAATGTAGTGCCTGTCCATGAAGGTGAGATAAGTTTCTTGCAGACAACAAAAAGATGGATTTTCTTTTAAAAATATTTTTATTGAATCTTGTTTATTTCATACACAACATCTTAGTCCTCTTTATACTCTCTTCCTCATCAACACCCTCTGATAGGGCCACTCCCCACTGGATTTCATGCATTCTGTCATTTATGTTAGGGCCCATCAAGTCAGGTTAGTGCCCCTCACATCCCTTATGGAAGTTCTTCCACTGGAGTCTAGTCAGCTTATCTAGAGTCACTCCCTTAAAGAAAATCATCTCTTCCTTACCCAGTAGTAATAAGCAGCCTAATATTTCTTCAGCTAAGATTCAGTCCTGCCTGCCTATTTATACAGTTCTATAGGTTTTGTGTGCTTGAGTGTACATGGGTCTTGTGCATACATTCCCAATTGCTGTAAGTTCATGTAAGCAAAGGTCCAGGAGCCTATGTTTAGGACCTTGATTGGATGTTTGATTTTGCCAAAGGTCTTTTGGCATGTAATGATGAGCACATAATTTATGCACTTGAGTCTGTTTATATGGTGGATTACATTTATTCATTTATGCGTATTGAGCCATTCCTGCATGCCTGGGATGAAGCCAATTTGGTCATGGTGGATAATGCTTTTGTTGTGTTCTTGCATTTGGTTTGTGATTAGTTTATTGAGAATTTTTGCATCTATGTGTATCAGGGAGAATGGTGTATGACTTTCTTTTTTGTTGATTCTTTGTCTGATTTTGGAGTAATTTAGAGTAATTAGAGTAATATTGGCTTCCCAATATGAATTTGGGAGGGATTTATTTTTATTTTATATGTATGAGTGTATTGCCTGCATGTATATAGATGCATCCATGTATGCAATACCTGTTGAGGCCAGAAGAGGGCATGAAACCTCCCGGAACTGGTGTCATGGGTGGTTGTTAGCTGTCATATGTGGGTGTTGGGAACTAACGTGGGTCCTAGGTAGGAACAACCAGTTCTTTTAACTGCTGAGCAATTTCTCTTGCCCTGAGCATGTGGGAATTTTAATTCTGTTGGAAATAAACTCCCAGTCATTTTGGGATATTTCTAAGCCAATCTGTCATGAAAACCACAAACTTAATGAACCGAGAATTTTGAGATATTTCATAGCTATTGTCCCCCAGCTAAGAAATTTTTTTTTGCTCGGTCACCATTCTTAACATAATATTTGGATTTTTTGCTTGGTCACCATTCTTAACATAATATTTGGATTTTTGGTTCAGTTTGAAGGATATAGATAAATATATATTTTAATACTGGATTCTGAACATAAGATAATTTGGATTACTAAATATAACACAATAAAATATCTGCAGTAAGTAATTTTTATACTATATAGATTAATATGGAAGAAAGATGATGCGATTATATTATTTTTGAGAAGTTTTAAATTATGGAAAAATGGCTTGGAAAGATGGCTCAGCAATTAAGAATACTGGCTGCTTTTGTAGAAGACCTAGGTTCAATTCCCAACACTCACATGGCAGCTAACAACTGTCCATAACTCCAGATCTGTATGATCTGACTCCTTCTTCTGACCTTTGTGGCCATTGCATACACTCATGCACATAAAAATAAAAATAAAATAAAGTAAATAAAATATTAAGTTATAGAAAGGGCCAACCAGAGTTACTGAACTAAAAATTAGCTATCAAATGAAAATCCCAATCTAAAAACTAAGGTTTTTTTTTTCCATCACTTGTAAACTATGGAGAAAAAAAAATGTTCTACTAATACATCTTTAATTTCCTTTTTCTGATACTCATGCCATAAAATAAAGCATGTTAATTATCTATATCATTATATCTTTAAGTAGGGATGGAATTCTGGCTGACTTAGATTCTTAATACACTTTTGAAAGTAATTTGGTGAAAGATTTTTGGTAAAATGTTTTATTTGAAAGAAGATATCAAGAAAGAACTGCAAGAACAGTATATAAAGGAACATACAAACAACCCAAAACAGAGCAGAACTAAACAGAGGAACAGTACTGCTGATTTGGTGAGGTTAACGAACAATGCTCCTGGGCTGATGTTTGGTTTTTCCCAAGTTTGGGTCAATTTTGACCACAAAACTATACTTGGCTGAATTATGGAATAGGTGGGTCTTGTCTTCTGTGAAGAATAAACTCTGTAGAAAGAACCTCAAGTATTTTTTTGTAAATGGCTCTCAAGAAGATATTCAAAATCAAAGCATAACCTTACTTGTGCTAATCTTGTAAATCATATGTGCACTAATCCAGCATATATGTCTTAGGCTAAAAACTTATATTTGCTGTTTCCAAAAATGTTACTATTCAACAAAATATTAAGTCCCAGTTTTCACCTAAAATATTGAGATGGACAGGTTTTTTAAAAAAATATTTTATTTATTATTTTATTTTTCATATGCATGAGTGTATTGCCTGCATGTGTTTAAGTGCACCTGTCTCATGCAATGCCCGTGGAGTCAGAAGAAGGCATTGGATTCCCCTGGAACTGGAGTTAATGATGGTTGTTAACTGCCCTGTGGGTGCTGGGACTTGAAACCAGGTCCTTTGCAAAAGCAGATGGTGCTCTTAACCACTGAGCCATCTCTCCAGCCCCAAATGGGCTGATTTTTATATCTTCAACAAGTAGTTATTTAAGAAATATTTCAGGGGCTGGAGAGATAGTTCGGTGGTTAAGAGTAATGGCTACTCTTGAAAAGGACCCAGGTTTAATTCTTAGCACCCACATGACAGCTAACAACTGTCCTTAACTCCAGCTCCAGGGGAATCTGATGCTCTCTTCTGATCACCATGGGCATTGCATGACACAAGTGCACTTACATACATGGAACCAATACACTCAGACACATAAAATAATAAACTAATTAATAAAATATGCTTTTACGAAGAAATATATTTTGACTGACTAGGATTTAAGCATCTCTTCTTATTACTCGGGATTTGGGAAGAATATGAAAGTCAACAGAATATAAGTTTTTCTTTCAAGACTATCCTCTGCTTATTGCACTAAGACATCTATAAATGATCATGTAAACAGTAGAAATTGGTGAGTGATAGAACCACAAAATACTAAAGAAGTAGAAAACAGCATGAACACTTGTGAGGGATATCCAATATAGGTTCCTTGAACAAGACACTTGTGAGGGATATCCAATATAGATTCCTCGAACAAGACACCTGTGAGGGATATCCAATATAGGTTCCTTGAACAAGATGAGAAATGTGAACTAAATCTACTTGCAATGAACTGAAAATGTGTATAGAACACTAAGGAAACAATAAGAAACTAAGTGGGCTAAGGACATGTGAGTGGGAAGTAAAATTGCTCAACCAATTTTTAGAGAAATTAATGTAGAGATGGCTCAACATAAGCCAAAATAAGGGAGAATCTCGAGATAGGGAAGCTTTTTCATTAAGAAGAGATTTAAAGGAGAAGATGCCCCAAACTTTGGTAGTAACTATTAGGGAAATGGAGACTAAGTGACATACATAGTCAAAATATATACTGCTCAGTGCTCCTCACTAAAAACTCAATTCTTCAATTCTTACAGGCAGGTGCATCTGCTCTGTGGCTGCCATTGCTTTTAGCACTCCTCAAGGACATGAGACACAGCTTTTTAACCTTCCAATGTGGACTGAGGTATGCTGAGACACCCAGCTTGCAGACTAAGCAGCTAAGGGGATTTCAGCCTCATCAAATTATGGACTGCCATTGTTGAACTACCTGGGCTGTATCATGGAGGCCAGTGCAGGGGATCAAGACAGGACACATTGTTCTTTAGTTCCAGGAATGCTTTTATTTCTTTCTTTATTTCCTCCTTGACCCATTCATTATTCAGGACTGTGTTGTTTAGTTTCCATGTGTTCGTGTAAGTAGCAAGGCTTATCCTGGTGTTGATATTGAGCTTTATTGCACTATGGTCTGATAGAATGCATGAAATTATTTCAATTTTTTTTTGTATTTGTTGAGGCTTTTTCTATGTCCAAGTATGTGGCCAATTTTGGAGAATGTTTCATGGGGTGCTGAATAGAAAGTATATTCTCTGGTACTTTGGTGGAATATTTGGAAGATGCCTGTAAGGTCCATTTCCTGTGTTGAATTGTTCAGTTCAGATGTCTCTCTGTTTATCCTTTGACCACTGATCTGTCCAACAGACTCAGTGGGGTATTGAAGTGCCCTACTATGAGTGTGCTGGGGTTAATCTGTGCCTTGAGTTCCTGTAGAGTTGTATTTATAAAGGTCAGTGTACTGGAGTTTGGTGAATATATATTCATGATTGTGAAGTCTGCATGGTTGATTTTCCCTTTGATAAGGATGTAATGGCCCTCTTTTTCTCTTCTAGTTGCTTCTACTTTGAAATCTATTTTGTCTGATATTAAAATACCAACTCCTGCTTGCTTTTTGGCGCCATTTTCTTGGAATATTTTTTTCTATCTTTTCACTTTAGGTTGGTGCCTATCCTTTAGGGTGAGATGGGTTTCTTGTAGACAGCATATTGATGGATTCTGTTTCCTAATCCATTCTCCCAATTTAGGCATTTTGATTGGGGAGTTTAGTCCATTAATATTTAAGATTATAATTAAGAGGTGTGTGTTGCTTCCTTTCACCTTATTATCCATTTGCATTTTTCATCTAGGTTTCTACTTCTGCATTTCTGCTTTTATTAATTTCTTTTTCAAAGTTCCTGGGGGTAGTTGCTTCTCTCCTCTGTCCTATGAATTGCTTCAAGTATTCTCTGAAGGGTTAGTTTTCCATACATGTATTTTTTCATCTTGTTTATGTCAACTAGAACTGACATGTTTGCTGGGTATAATAACTTGGGTTGACATTTGTAGTCATTTAGCACTGGGAATGCTTTGGTCCACATTCTTCTTGCTTTCATAGTTTGCACTAAAAAGTCAGCTGTAATTCTGATAGGTTTCCCCTTATATGTAACTTGTTTTTTTCTTGTGGCTTTCAGAATTTTGTCTTTGTTTTGGGCATCTAGTGTTTTAACTATGATATGGCAAGGGAAGTTTCTTTTCTGGTCTAGTCTATTTGGTGTTCTATGTGCTTCTTGTATTTGTATGGGTTTGTATTTTTTTAGCATGGGGAAATTTTCATCTTTTATTTTGTTGACAATCTGATGAATACCATTCTCTTGGGATTCTTCTCCTTCCTCTATCCCTATGATGTGGAGGTTTGATCTTTTCATAGTGTCCCACATTTCCTGGTTGTTCCACTCTTGTGTATTTTTCAAATTTTCATAGTCTTTACTTGAGCCTTTTAGTTGTTCTGTGTTATCTTCTAGGTCTGATATTCTTTTTTCTGCTTCCTCTATTCTGCTTCTGAGGCTTTTTCCCATTCTTTCCTTTTGATTGGATGACTGTTCGATTTCCTTTGTCATTTCATCCTGTATTTTCTTAGTATTTCCACTTCCTTTTGGAGCTTCTCAATCTTTTCTTGTAGCTCCTTGTTTGGCTCGTTGGTTTCCTTTTTCATTTCAGCATGGGATCTTTTCAGTATTTCCACTTTCTTCTGGAGTTTGTCATTTTGTTCCTCTAGCTCTTTCTGGAGTCTATCATTTTCTCCTTTTAGTTCTTTCTGAAGTTTGTCCTTGTCTCCCTCTAGGTCTTTTCTGAGGTTTTTATTCTCTCCCCTTAGTTCTATGATTTCTTTGAATATATCTGTGATCGTTATTCTATGATCTGTGTCCTGGTGTCTCTAGGGAGATCCCATTGTAGGAGTCCTCCACAGGCTCCATAGAGTTTGGTGTGGAGTTATTCTGCACTTTTCCCATATTGTTCTTTCATTGTGTTCTCGGCATGTGGTTTGCTTTTTGCCTGTATTCTGACGCGAATCTTGAATGCCTCTTCACCTTGTTGAAGGATTGCTTTCCTTGATTCCTTCAGGTGCCTTCCTTGTATTCTCCTTTTGCATAGAGTGTTGACTTGTCTGTTTCAGGCTTTCAATTTTGGTTATATATTGGAAGGTATAGTTCACTTTTCCCTTTTTGTTCCTCAAGAACTGGGTGGGTAACAACCCAGATGACACCTGGACACCTTGTGAGCACTTTATTCCCTCTGCTTCCAGCCACTCTCTCCAGAGTTCCAGTTGGCGGGAGTTGGGGGGGAGTTGCTTGCTTAGCCCATGCATCAGTACCCTCTGCCCCAGCTGCTCTGTGTTTGAACCTCAGCTCCCAGCTCCCAGGATCCTCTTGGCCAATATGTCTGTCCCCATCCTCTGCCCAAGCTGCTTGCAGCTGCCTGCAGCCTTTGTTTTCGAACCTCAGCCTGTGTCAAATTCTTAAGAAAAAATTCAAAATATACATATTACTCAGTTTACCTGAGAGTTGTCACGTTTGATCATACTCATTAAAATCTAAACCCCAATTTAATACTGATGAATGCATCTTGTAGCGTAGATCCTTCCCATCTTTTGCTGTCTAGAAGCTGAAAAGGTTATACAAATCCTTTCTTCTTGAAATTAAAACAACCTAACTATGGGTCGCATATCAAACTATTAATTTCAGACAGTTTTTACCATCTCAAAGCTCCTAATCTAAGTAAAGACACAAAACCATAAAAAGTTAATATTTATGCTACAACATAAACAATGTTGTAGAACACAGAAGTTTTGTTGGTGTGTTACTTTCACTGAGCATACTGGGTTCCAAAGAGGAATGCAAAGGCAAA
Organism: Rhizomys pruinosus; assembly: GCA_009823505.1. Taxonomy (NCBI): domain Eukaryota; kingdom Metazoa; phylum Chordata; class Mammalia; order Rodentia; family Spalacidae; genus Rhizomys; species Rhizomys pruinosus. The sequence continues at coordinate 231,105 of VZQC01003726.1, read as the reverse complement.
GTTGAAAAGTGAATTGGGCCTGGCGTGGTGGCACACACCTTTAATCCTAGCACTTGGGAGGCAGAGGCAGGCAGATCTTTGTGAGTTCAAGGCTAGCCTGGTCTACAGAGTGAGTTCCAGGACAGCCTGGGGCTACAGGGATACCCTGTCTCAAAAAGCCCCCCACCCCCAAAAGTGACTTGGGTAAGAGAGACAAATAGGTACTTAAGAGAATTCCATATACACACATCATGTATGTGTTTCATAAATGTGATGCTGGATAACTGGGAAAGACTTAAGAATATGCAAAGGAGACAAAGGTCACAAATTTTTTTGGTAAATAACTGTAGTAAGCCAATGCTAGCAAGGAGAAGAAAGACCACAAATTTAAATTAGAATTTTATTTATGTTTATTTTATTTGTATGAGTGTTTTGCGTATATGTATGCAAGTGCACGCATGTCGGGTAATGCCCACAGAGGCTAAAAGAGGGCATCAGATTACCCTGGAAACTGGAGTTACAGATGGTTGTTAGCCACCATGTGGTGTTGGGAACTGAACCTGGGTCTTCTGCAATGACCCATCCCTCTATCCCCAGAAACTTAATTTTGTAAAGATGATTTTGAGCTGTCTGTGGGATGCATCCAGGTATACATAACCCTCCTGGAGCTATAAATACTGCTCTGAAACCCTGGAAAGAAATGAAAAACAAAATAGATTGATTGAAAATCTTCACTGGTCAAAATCTTGAAAGTGAATGAAATAGCCCAGACTTCAAGAAAGTTTTTAAGCTTGAAATGTCAGAGACCTCAGTGCAGGTGACTAAGTCGGGGAAACAAACAAACCAACCAACCAACCAACCAACCAACCAAATAAAACTTAATCCAAACCAAACAAACAAAAAAATAGGCGAGGTTGAAGTCAGGGCAGCTGAGGAAGTTCTCAGGAAGTTAATACTGTCAATCACTCTGGAGTGTACATACTCCTCAAACAAATTAGCTGTGATATGGCTCCATACCAAGTATTCATGCACTATATATATATATATATAGATATATATATATATATATAGTGCAGAATAGAATCCCAAGGGAAGCTATTTATCTCCACATAGTCTGTTAACTTTTCCCAGGATTCATGAGATGTCAGTTTCTCACTTGTGTTGTCTTTCATTGCCTTCCCAGTCACTCCTTACTTAATGCAGACTGCTGTTCTCTAAACATCAGCGTTTGGGACCACCTCCAATTCCTCTCAATTCCTTTGGTTCCTGTCTCCATGGAGACCTTTCACTCTATTAACCCAATCCGGGAGAGGGCACTGCAGGTTGGAAGTTGGCAAGGCAGAGCTGGAGCACATAGAGGGAGGCCAGCAGCAAGGTGGGCTGGGACCTGGGCTGCATTGGTTAGAGTCAAGTTCAGAGCAGAAGATAGCTGAAGGGCTTCCCAGCACTTGAAGGTTTGTCGGATGTGCATTTCCCACGCGTTGAGTAAGTGTATTTTGGGTTTCCATTCTTCCCTTCTTTCCGCCATTCTTCCCTCCTTTCCGCCATTCTTCCTAACATTTCAGCCTTTTCATTTGCTCTCCTTCTCTACCTGCCTCGGTCAAAAATTAGCCCTCTTGGGAGATTTCTGAAATAGTGCCAGTCAGAAAACCCCTTTCTCATTCAGAGGAGCAAAAACTGACTCAGTTGTTCTGAGTCTTTGCACCACAGAAGAAGGCTGCTCTTTTAGCACCCTTCCTTAGAGCAGAAGTCCAAGTATGCAGTTAGACTTGGGGAGGAGGCGATTATACTATGACCCTGAAAAACAAAGCATTGCATTAGATGGTTGGATGCATTAGCTGAAAACGTGGTTTTGTGGCAGGATCTGGTGATTTGGGGGTTGATATTTCTTTTTAACTAGGTTTTACTTTCTCTGAGGCAAGCACCTCCCTAATAAGGGCCACAGAAAATTTCATAGGAAGACTTTTACTTTAGAATGATTTTTTTCAATGGATCATAGGAACTTGTTACTATTAAAATGACTTGCAGCTTTAAAAATATGTACACAAACCGAGCCTGGTGGCACACTCCTTTAATCCTAGCACTTGGGAGGCAGAGGCAGGAGGATCTCTGTGAGTTAAAGGCCAGCCTGGTCTACAGAGTGAGATTCAGACCAGCTGGGACTAAAGGGAGACTGTCTTAAAAAGACCCCCCCCCAAAAAAAAGAAATACACAAAATACAGATATTCATTTGTTCTTATTCTCTTTTTTCTTTCTCCTTTTCTCTCTCTCTCTCTCTCTCTCTCTCTCTCTCTCTCTCTCTCTCTTTCTGTCTTGATATTTTGAGGGTCTCATTCTGTAGCTTATAGCTCAGGTGGGTATATTTTTTTCTTTTTAAAAATTTAAACATGAACTTTGGGTTCCTAAAGATTGTTACACAAACTTTGTAGATGAAAGTCTTTTAAAAGTAAATTAGCTGAAACCACATGCATGTTTTTCCACTTAAATTTCAATTTTAGCAGTATTTTGAAATATTTTTCCTAATAATGGCATCATTTTAAAATGCAAAAGATTACTTCCAATGAAATAGTAGCGTGTAGGTGTTCTAAATGTCTCTCTGTTGAGGTTAAATAATTTTGAAAAATGCAGTGTAATTTGTGCAATTACCTGATAATTCATTTAATTTCTAACATGTCTTTATATTCAATTAAAGCAGATTTATAAGCAAATTATTTTCTTATTTATTGGATAGTACTGAAGTTTCAAATGTTTTTACATGGAGAATATTGACACCATGTACTTATTAATACCTTCATTTGATAGGATGAGCAATCATCCTATCATCAATATTAAATGGCAGGACACTGAAGTGATATTGTACACACACACACACACACACACACACACTCACACACACCAGTAAAAGAATACCAAATAGTTTAGTTTTGCAGCTGAAATATGCACATTAAAACATTTTTAAATTTTTCTTTAATTTTAATTTTTTTATGTGTATGAATGTATTGTCTGCATGTAGGTTTGTGCACCTGTGTCGTGCAGTGCCACGGAGGTCAGAAGAGGGTGTCGGATTCCCCTTGAACTGGAATTAAAGACAGTTCTCAGCCACCATGTGGGTGCTGGGAATCAAACCTGGGTCCTCTGCAAGAGTAGTCAGTGCTCTTATCTGCTAGGCTATCTCTCCAGCCCCTGAAATATGCATGTTTAATTGAACTGAATATACTTTTCCTGCCAGATGGAAAAAAATCAATTATGCTGCAGCTCTGGTTATACTGTGTTAAGTTGAGACATTTTAAATATACCCCTTTTTCAATAATTAACTCATGGTCAGAGTAATTGACTTTATCTGACACTTTAAAAAAATAAAGGATATGGGCCTGGAGAGATGGTCTAGCAGTTAAGAGCGCTGACTGCTCTTGCAGAGGACCTGGGTTTGATCCCCAGCACCCACTTGGTGGCTGAGAACCGTCTGTAACTCCAATTCCAGGAGAACTCCAGTTCCAGGGGAATCCGACACCCTCTTCTGACCTCCGCGGCATTGCACAACACGGGTGCACAAACCTACATGCAGACAGTACATTCATACATATAATAAATAAATAAATAAAAATTAAAAAATAAAGGATACATTGAAAGAAATGATATCAGGTTTAGGGCATGTTTTATTTTGCTACATATTGTATTCATGTATGAATACATGGCACCCATTACCATTTCTAACGCATGGAGTGCAGTTAGTCAGCAGGGAAGATCATGACATGGTAGAGTGAAGCATTTCAAGGTTGCTTCATTGTATTGTGATGAATACAGTTCTGTCCTAGTGTCTGTGGATATTCACTCTGGCACTGTTCTGGATGGTCAACTCTATTGATGCTCAGATTCTTTACATAAAACGGCATGGTATTTGCATACAGCTTGTGTGTACCTCATCATCTACTTTAAATCACGTCTAAATTAAGTAAAATACCCACTGCAATGTAAATGCTACATAAATAGTTGTAGAAGCTACCTAAGAAGCAATGCACCTTGTTGCAAATATCTTAAATCTGAGGTTAAGTCACAAATATGGAACCCACAGATAAAAGAGCTATCAATCTCTTGAGACTTGAAACCTTTTGTTGCTGTTGTCATTTAAGGAAAATAAATCTGCCTGATTCTCTCGTTTATTCAAAACTTTCATGACCTATACATAAACCGAGGACCTAAAATTACTCAAACTCAACCATTTTCCATGCAAACATTGTTACCAAGGCACATGATTGACATTCCAGAAGGATGTGCTACCATTTTCCTTTGATTCTGAGTCAGTTCCTCTATAACGTCAGAAACGTGAACAGTCGACATAATCAAAGAGTATTATTCATTTTTAGAAATTGATAGGTGGAAACATTTAAAATTACAATTTAGCATATTCTTTGCCAAAAGGGAGTGTTTGTAAATTATATGTCTTTCTGGCAAAGGATTATTCAGAATATGTAAGGAATTTCAAATTCTTGTCAGCATAATCTGAAAAACCTGATTAAAAATGGGGAATAAAGGTAATCAGATCTCGGTGAGATGGAGGGCACCTTTGTCAACATAGTGATTTCCAGGCAGGCTGGAACTAGGGAGATGCGAGAGAGAGAGAGAGAGAGAGAGAGAGAGAGAGAGAGAGAGAGAGAGAAACATTTCTCAAGAGAAGGTATATACATGCAAGCCCAGAATGTATGTGAAACAAATCCCAATGTCAGTAATCAGAGTAAAATAAATAAAAGCCTTTAGAATGGGAACGGCTCAGATCCTGCTGTGACATGGGGCCTACGCGCTTCTGTGGCATCTGCCGCGAAGCATGTGATGCTTTATTTATTGTAGAAAGTGACTTTGTTTTCTAGAATTGTTTATAACAGGTGGTGTAAGAGAGGTAATAAATAGAAAAATCTATGACTGTAAATAATACAAGAGTTAATTTTTACCTCCTATAAAATGACTGTCATAAATATATTTTCTCTCTGAGAAACGAATGTTCTAATGGGCAAAAATAAATAAGTAAATAAGTAAATATATAATAAATACCACAAGATATCAACTCACTCTAGTAAAAGTTGATGATATTAAAAAAGGAAAGATGGGGGCTGGAGAGATGGCCTAGCGGTTAAGAGCACCGACCACTCTTACAGAGGACCCGAGTTCAATCCCCAGCACCCACATGGCGGCCGAAAACCATCTGAAACTCCAATTCCAGGAGAACTCCAGTTCCAGAGGAATCCGAGACCCTCTCTGACCTCTGCGTCATTGCACGACACGGGTGCATAAACCTGCATGCAGACAGTGCATTCATACACATACAGAAATAAATAAAATTAAATAAAAAAAATTAAAAAAGGAAAGATGAAAGATGCTGGTTAGGATGTTCACAAAGGAATCCCTTAAACTTGGTTAGGAAGTATTAAAATTAACAGTGCAAAAAATACACCTCACTCTCATGTTTGTTGCAATACTCTTCATGTTAGAAAAGAAATAGAAGCAACCAATATCTATATATTTCTATAATTGATATCTATATATCAATTGATGAGTAAATAAAGAAAACATGACACATATTCACAGTAGAATACTGTTCGGTCAAAAGAAAAATTAAATCTTTTCATTTGTGACAGCACAGAAATGGACAAAGATAGAGATCATTATTTAACTGGATTATTTTGCATAAAATCTTGCCAACACATGTGAATAAAATGTTTGCTTGCAAAATGGTTGATTTTTGAGTCACTTTTGATCATTGGTTTATTTATAAGTAATTAAAATGATCAGTGAATCAGAGAATCAGACATAATTTATTTTCCTTAAATGACACAGATTTCAAGTCTCAAGAGATTGTAGCCAGCCCTCTAGATCCTTGGGTTCCATATTTGTGAACTCAACCAACCTTAGATCACAAACACAAAAACAAAACATTATCTGGCTCACATGAAATAATGCACAGCTTCTCTCAGAGGAGTTGAAAGTAAAATGAAGGTTACCAGGGCTGGGAAGGATGAAGAGAGGAAGAGACGGAGAAAGGCTGAGCAGCCCATGCAGAGTTGCAATTAGGTAGGAACGAGAAGTTAATGCAGAAGCCATGTGGGAAAATGTCTATCCACCATGATTGTGCACTGTATTCTCAAAACTGTAGAAGAAAGGACTTTGTATCTTTTTACCTGAAAGAGGTGATGGATGCTTGAGGTGGATCTGTTTAAACTGATTATATAATGTATACATGTAATGAAATAGAATACCCTATTGATATGTATAATTTTTCTATTAGTTAAAAATAAATTCAAAGAAAACAATGACTAGCTGAATATACCCCTGTCCTTTAAAGAAATAAAATTAAGGAATTCTAATCTGACACATTTTGTTTCTCACTTTATAAATTAACTCATACAGTAATAATAATGCAATTTTATCATTTTTTTCACAGTAAATTTTCCATTTCAGATCTCAAAAAGATTACATTGTTCATCAATAAATAAGCAGAGGTTTTTATTGAATGGGACAAATTTCTTAAGGGAGGAAATACCGACTTTTCTTTCCTTTGTTTTTGGCAAGATTTCCCCAACCCAAGACTGCCTGGAACTCACTATGTAATCTGACAAAGATTTTCCCATCTCTTTCTCTTGAGTGCTGGCATTAAAGGCATGAGTGACCACCTCCAGACCAGATTTTATTTCTTAAATTATCAAATTGCTATTAGTTTTGCTATTAAAGTAAGTAATCTTATTTGCTTCTGAGCATAGTGCATATGTGTTCTATAAGTAATTGTATAAACTTTTAACTCATTTGGAATGGCTCTGTAATTTTGTCTGTAGAACAGAGAAAATAAAGTAGAATAATTATTTTTAAAGTTACCATTTAACAAAAAGTCAATATTTCATGAATATGTTTATATTTCATGTTAAAATTTCTTATGAAGGAGATTGTCCAATCAAACCTTCATTAATGTACATGGCATAAAATAATACTTTATAAGCATGTATTAATTTTCTGATTATAATTATTTACAGAATATCAAAAGCATTATTGAAGTCTCACAAAAATATAAAGAATTAATAAGAATAGAGGAAAACAAAGCCTGATACATCCTCATACAATCTGTAAAATAGGGAAAAGTTTTCAGTGAAAAGTCATTTCAGCCGGGCGTGGTGGCGCACGCCTTTAATCCTAGCACTTGGGAGGCAGAGGCAGGCGGATTTTTGTGAGTTCAAGGCCAGCCTGGTCTACAGAGTGAGTTCCAAGACAGCGGGGACAAAAGGGAAAAAAAAAAAAAATCAAAAGACCAAAAAAAAAAAGAAAAGTCATTTCAAACCAATTATATATATTTATATATCTATATATATATAATATATATGCCCAAAACTATATCTACTACTCCACCTAGTTATAAAAGGTTTGTGTTATTACTAGATAATATGAATTTAATAGTGATAAATATGTATAAATAATACTCCAAAAATTGCATCTTTATAGTATTTAACCGCAATATAAATTTCAAAGTTACAAACTAAAGCCTAGATAAAAATTTTAATTTTGAAATTCAATGTGTAGTAGTATGAATGGATAGCTATACTGGAGATTGCTTATAAAATCCAGGCCATCTAAAATATTATAATGTAGAATTGTAATCTAACATTAATTTAATATACAGTGCAAGAAACTGTCATGCAGTCTAGAAAACAAGTTTTCTATCACGGTGATCCTGTAACTTTTGTAACTTGGTGTCTTTTGTGTTTTATTCAATTTTATCTGAAAAGTACTAAATATTTCCTCTATTTTTTAGGTGGAATCTCAGCTAGTGGCATTAAGACAATAGCAATAAGAATGACTGTTTCGTTTAACTGGACTATGTTGGCAGCCTACCACACAATGTGTGCTGTACCACGCCCTAAGATGGCGCTGACTTTCTGAGTTGCTAGAACAACTACAAGCCGTTTCCCGCCGTGCCTTTGCATTGGGCAAACTGGCTCCCAGGCCCGCGTTCTCTGGGCCCGCGCCTTGGGCATGCTAACTGAGGCATCGGACGGTGCACCAATCCAGAGCATACCCGAACCCTCTGGACTGCTATATAAACGGTGCTTCTGCCCCATTTCGGGGTCCTTCTCACAAAAGAGCTGTGCACAATAAATATTCACCAAGAAGAATCCTGTTGTCCGCGTGAAGTTCTTGCCAGCGGGAACACAGCGTGCGGGACAAGTGGTGCCGAAGACCCGGGAGGACCTGACATTGCTGGCGCCGAGAGGACCCTTCACTTCGAAGAGGGTTCAGAACTGTGGCCAGGTATAATGTTAGTTCTGAGAGATATGCTTTTCTCTGACGATCTAGAGGGATTGGAAGCTTGCCTAATTATTTTATTGCTGTTGTAATTGATCAAAACTGTAAAAAAGAAATTAGGAAGGACAACAAGCCCTTGCGGACCTTCAGGAAGCATGTCAGAAACAGAACGGAGTGAAAGGTTAGGTATCCATTCAAACAAAAAAGAGGATGCTAGCGAGATTATTAATAAAGTACCTTATACCCATTTAGAGACCTACAAGCCCTGACATTAAATGATTCAGATTCTAATGAAAAATTACCGCTATCTGAGGAGGAGAATTAGAGGAGGAAGCAGCCCAGTACAAAAATGAACATTTTCACCTCCGCCGGCGGAAGGACAGGTTAAAACTGAAAGTAAACGGGCCTCATAACTCTCCCGCTTCCCTGCCTTCCGCCCCGCCACCTTATGTGCCTAAAAAATGTCTACTTCCTTCTGCTCGCCAGAGGTGCGACATGCCATGAGGCAAATTGTTCCCAGTCATAGAAACGCTGATGGTGAGCGCAGTATCAGAGCCCGTAGAAACATAAGCAAGTTAAAGAATTTAGAAGGAGTCGTCCGCGCCTAATGGAGTTATGCTAATTCATCACTGTGCTCAAGTAGAGCGATTAGCCACGCACTAAGCCCGATGACACCACAGACTGGCAAATATGGTTTTGTCTAAGCTTCCTCCTCTCCATGGACAATATCTAAATGGAAGCGCTTTGGCATGATGCCTGTCAAGCGCAAGCCCGCTCTAACGCTACAACTGGAAGGCGAGGCAGCCCGATGGACATTCGACATGCTTACTGGTCAGGGAGAACATGCTGCTGATCAGACCGGTTTCCCGCTTGCAGTCTATGGTCAAATATCAACTGCAGCCCTAAGAGCGTGGAAGGCGTTAACAAATAAAGGGGAAGTCTCAGACAATTTAACAAAGATAGTCCAGGGCCCGAGTGAGCCCTTCTCTGATTTTGTTGCTAGGCTCCTAGAAGCTACAGGGAAAATTTTTGGGGACCAGGAACAGACATTTAGTAAATCAATCCAACATTTGTGACTTTGAGTACAAAAGTGTTTTAATGGAGTTAACTAAAAAAATGTCATATGTCTATGCTAGCTTTGTGTCTGTGTGTTAACTGTTCTCTCAAATGTGTCTGATTTATTGTCATGTGTGTTCCTCTGTGTTGGTTTCTGTTAAAAGTGGCCACTTCAAAATTCTTTCATTCTATATTGTACACATAAATTAAACTTACTTTCAACATGCCTCTTAAACTTTTTCAAAGGCCTAATTTGAACCCGGGTTCCTAAGTTTCCTACAAAAACTTCTAAACTGGTTTTCAAAGGTTTTATTTGTTATCTGTTAAGACTAAATAGGGCTGGTGCGTGGTGGTGCACGCCTTTAATCCTAGCCCTTGGGAGGCAAAGGCAGGCTGATCTTTGTAAAAGTCAAACTGGTCACCGAGCTGACTCCAGGACAGCCCGAAGCCAATGTTGTGTTTTAAAAGTGCAGCTTTGATTCCAATCCTCTGGAGACAGACTGTGGACCTCCACCCTAATTTTGGTTTAATTTAAATAAGAAATTCTTTAAATAAAACTGTTTTATGTTTCTTTAGGCCCATTCTTCCAGTGTGTGTATGTGTGAGTGAATGGGATTTCCTGCTTTCAATTCATTATATCCTACAGGTTTAAATCTATTTAGCTAACTATACGGTTCATAAAAAATGTTTGCTTTATACCCCTAGTGTTAACAATTTTAATTGGGTTTATAGTATGCCTACTATTCAGTTTAATGATAGAGTATGGTTAATTATTAAACAACCAAAACATGGTTTCGATTTCAACAAAAGTTATAGATATATGGATATCAAAAAATTTAAAATAATAAATCTACACTGGGTTACACTCTTTCAACATCTAAAAAAAATGCAACATCTAAATTGTTTCTGAGTTTCCTCACAACAGGTGATAGTTGTTTGTGGAAATCAGCCTCAGAGCTGACTGTTTTAAGATCCCATTTTGGTTTGTGTTTGCTTTCAACAAGAGTAACTTACTTGCTTGAAATTATCTAGCTTTTGTTTTGGGTGGGGCAGTTTTGTTGACCCTTGGGACCAGTTGTGGCGGCACACACCTTTAATCCCAGTACTGGGGAGGCAGAGGCAGGCAATCCTTTGTGAGCTCCAGGCCAAACCGATAATTCAAACATATTGGAACAGAAAAAAAAAAAAAAGTGGGCAAGATGAAATGTGTGGTCTGAGGGCTGTTGGGTGATAGCGCAGGCGTTAAAGGCTGAGGCTGAGAACCACAAAAAAAAAGAAAAAAGTTCGATCCCCAGCACCCACAAGGACAAGACATCGTTGAACACTCACATCACACCCTTAAAGCTACATTACTAAACAAAAAGGGGGATTGGAAAATGTACCCCTTGAACCAAAACAATTATCTCAGTAACCCTATTTACTCTAAATTTTTAAATTTGGACCAAGGCCGCTCCACAGCTGAGCGTCACAATTCCTGGCCAACAACACAAAAAGAATTAGTAAAGTGGAAAGATGTAATATCTGAAAAATGGAAAGGCTCGGATCCTATTTTAATAAGATCCAGGGGAGCTATTTGTGTTTTTCCACAGGAAGAGAGAATCCAATTTGGGTACCTGAACGGCTGACACGAAAAGTGTTGGAGGAAAAGGATAGAAGGTGCCCCTGCTACTGTCACTCATGATCCTGACGGAGATGATGGGGGCAAAAGGGGAACCGCGCTGGGGAATCTTATCAGCATTCCCGAGACCGATGCCAGTTCACCATAATAGTAAAGTATCCCCCCACCTCTTCACTACTAATTCCTCCCTAGAGTTACCTTATCTGCCAATGGATAAAAAGATTGCTAGTATTACTAAGAATAGAAGCCTTCTGCTCAGTGGCAGTCTATGTTTTTTCATTCCAGCATTCCTTAATCTCTCAAAATATACCATTAGTCAATCAAAATGTATTATCCTAGGCAAACAAACTGCAGTCTGGACAATTACCCCAGACCTATCTGATAATCCCTCTTCCTATTATGTTGGTATGTCCATGATTAATGGGTAGTGGCCATTCAAACATATTGGCAACAGACCACCTACCCAACCAAGGTATTCTCCACATTGCATGGGCGCCAGGCCGAAAGGCCTGTGGCCATGGACAGGATGCCAGTCACAAACTAACAAATGGACAAATAAGAACTTATCCTTTGCCTTTTCCCCTGGAATCTCCCAGTAACTTGGAGATGATAATGCCTCCATTCTCTCCCTGACCTCGAACTCCTCCAAAATGTACAAACAGCCCAATCACTCAACAATTTATCCTCCTCTGTAGCACAAGCCCTGGATTTACAACCCAGGCTAATGCCCAGCTAAAGGGCGGACTTATGGTAGTAAACCAAAGGATAAACCTAGTCTAAGAACAAATAGATGTATTGTGGTAGCTGGCCCAGCTTGGCTACGAGTGGAAATACCCTGGCCTGTGTGTAACCAGCATCCAATATCATAATTTCACAAGGGCAGCAAATTTTCTAAACAATTGTCCAGTTATCTTTTAGGAAATTGGACTGGAAAATTTGACAGCTTGATGAATCAACTCCGCATGGCGATTGTCACCGTAAATTCGCTAGAGTGGATGCCTCCCTTGTGCTAAGGACTGGCCTCCTGGATTACTGCTGCCGTCTCACATAAAGAATGGGCAGGTGGTGCAGGGTTTGGCTACTTTCTATGTGGAGGGATTATAATTATGCTCTGGATTATGTGTAGGCTCCGTGCCCAACATCAGCGCGATAAAGTAGTCATTGCACAGGCCCTTGCGGCTTTGGAAGCAGGCTCCTCCCAAACATTTGGCTTAGTATACTGGAGAAGTAGTCAATGACGGGTAAGACCTGCTGCAAGTATTACCAACCGAAGACAGGGAACAGACCAAAAGCTGTCTGTCCACCCCATGACGGGTAAGGAATACCTCTGCAGAGGCAACCTAAGACAGGCATTCTCCCAGCCAATTTTAATAGAGTCTCTGACAGGTCATGTCGCAGCTGCGGCCCAGAACCTTGCTCTATTAAAACAGAAAGGGGAACTGTTGGCAGCCTACCACAAACAATGTGTGCTGTACCACGTCCTAAGGTGGCGCTGACTTTCTGAGTTGCTAGAACAACTACAAGCCGTTTCCCGCCGTTGCCTTTGCATTGGGCAAACTGCGCTCCCGGGCCCGCGTTCTCTGGGCCCGCGCCTTGGGCATGCTAATGAGGCATCGGACGGTGCACCAATCCAGAGCATACCCGAACCCTCTGGACTGCTATATAAACGGTGCTTCTGCCCCATTTCGGGGTCCTTCTCACAAAAGAGCTGTGCACAATAAATATTACCACAGAAGAATCCTGTTGTCCGCGTGAAGTTCTTGCCAGCGGGAACACAGCGCGCGGGACAGGACTATGCTATCTTCCATGACATATTGGTGTTAGTATCTCTCAGTAATTCTTCAAAAATTATACAAAATTATGTCATGGTTTATGAGTGGGGGAAACTGAAAACTGAAATATTGTATGTGTTCACATTTGAATTTAAACAGATGCATTTGGGTTTAATAAATTTATCTCAGAGACAGGATGTTCATGTTGAAACAGGTATTTATACCTTTACTTCATTGTTAGTTGACAAATGTGTTATCTATTTTGAAGGATTTCATCGATTGTTTGCCAGCTGTATTTTTTTCTTCAAATAATTTGCAAAGTAATAATCATTTCAAATAATACATGGATTTAAATAGCCTCCGTTTTTCTTTTGTTTGTTTTGTGTTGGCGTGTGTTAATGTGAACATGGGTTGCAGTGTCTTTCTCAGGCACTCTCTCTTCTTTAATTTCCTGAGGCAAAGTCACTGAACCTGAAGATCACCAACTTAGTAGGAGTAGTTGGCCAGCAAACCTCAGAGACCCTCCTTTCTGTCTCCTTCCCCTCTTTACCTCCTCAGCACTGGGATTACAGGCACTGACTGCTGTGTGCAGGCTTTCATGTGGAGACTGAGGGTCCTAACGTAGGGCCTCATTCAGCAAGCACTTTACTTAATGAACCATCTCTGAGTCTGTGCTCTAATCCCCCTTTTTCTAATTAAATTATTCTTGTGTTGAACTGAATTATTGAACACAATGGACTTGGCAGAGTGAACATAAGAATCAATTTTCCTGTTTTATTTTCTGCTCAATATTTTCTTTAAATTGTACCAAGTAAATAATCTTTTCTTTAACTCTTGCAATAATTCCCATACATTTCATAGCATTTAAGATGACTTTAATGTGTCAATAAGCAGTATCATTTTCAGATAATAAAATCTCCACTATGGTCTATCATATCAACTTTTCATTCAGTTGGAGCTTCTCATCTTTCATCTCTGATTAGATGAGAAAGGTTTGGAAAACTTCCAGGAAGAAGGAGAGTGTGTAATTTGGGGGTTATCCCAGTTGCATATCCTTCAATCACATGGTGGGTATCAATGTAGGAGATCAGAATCTAGATGGCTGTTGAGCACAGTTGAGCAGTCTCATTTAAATATCCCCTAAAGGAATAATCAATCAATATACCTTAGTACAAATATGTATTTGCAAGAGAAGTACAGAAACACTTAAATAGTAAGGAAAATTGAGCAAAGGTAATTAGTGTCTTCTTTATCCTTCATCCTTCTGCCAAGGAACAGCAATGCATCATTCTCTTTTATTCCTGATATGTGGGCATAAGGCGCAGTGACGGACCAGCATGTGTTGATGGGCATGCTTATTCAGAACAGACTGTTGACTCTATGCTTTCTTATTGCACATCTTGGAAGATAAAATTATTAACTAGCATTTTTCTAGAAGATGAAGTCTTTCAAAACCATGAGATAAAGTACAGAATTATTTTTGAGATTATCTAGTACTCTAAAATAAAAAGAAACTTGAAACAATTAAAAAGAGGGGAAATAAATCTAAAGTTAGGTTTCCTTTAGAAAGTAAAACATCTGTGTCTTGGTTTAATGAAGTTTAAATTACACAGTTATTCTATGTAAGCAGTTATAACAGCGAATTCAAAACTGTTTTAATTGGTGGTAATTCATTTCCTACTTGATTAACCAAAGTGTTAACATTTTTATTGGTTTGGAAGACTGAGTAAAGTGTACTGAAAGCAGGAGGTTTTTCTTAATTAAATCTCCATACATGTTAATAAGAGTCCTTGTATTTCTGAATTGATCTTCAGGATCATGTTTTTGGTAGGATCATCCTCATGATGATGAGTGGCTTTAAAAAGTAACTGTTATCCAGGTGCGTTGGTGCACTCCTTTAATCCCAGCAGTTGGGAGGCAGAGACAGGTGGATCTCTGTGAGTTCAAGGCCAGCTTGGTCTACATAGTGAATTCCAAGCCAGCTGGGACTAAAGGGAGACCCTGTCTCATAAAGACCAAAAAAAAAAGTAACTGTTAAAGAATTAGAAGTAATATTAAGCCATGGAAGACAGCCCACCAAAGTTTAGGTTATCTTCATGTTCTGCACATCCTTGTGGTCACAAGGAAATAAAAAGAAATGCATGTTTTCATGTCTTAGGTCAAAGTATCAGGTAATAATATGGACTGATCTTCATGATACAAAGGTCAGTGAATGTAAAGAAATGCACACGTGATAAATAAATCTTGCCTATGTTCATCATTCTTTATCCTTAGTTTCATTAATTTAATGTGCTTATTGATTACTTCTTATAAGGTAGATATTATTTCTATTTCTATAGAAAAGTCAATTTTAGCTTCTTTTGTTGACATCTTATTCTTGGGCTAATTGTTATTTGATTTTTAGTCTTCCCCAGACCCAGCCTAAATTGACATGGGTGGCCTCATCTCATCCATTTCATGACTTACATCCTAAATCCTCACAAGCCCTTTCCTACTATGAGATGTATGTTATTTTCTTATGAGCTGTTTGGCCTTTGCCACAGATATTCCAGCATGACTTAGACTGAGTGTGCAGTGTTTTCCCCTTCAAATTTGTTCCATTTCTTTACTTGTTCTAACATTTACATATAAAATAATACAAACCCATTCCATAGAATTTTTCTGCATTTTATTCCTTTCATTCCATACATCTAAGTTTATAATGTTCATTTTTACCAAAAGACACAAATACCTGAAGGCTTTATTTAGCATTACTGAAATAAAGACTGTGTGACATTTTTCTTCAATATTCCTTAAGTTATGGAATATCTCATAAAATTTCATTTTGGTTAGTGGATTTGTAGACAAACCCAACTTGTAACTCATGACAGAGTAATGAAAGCCTAGTTGACTTTCTTCTTGATGATAATTCTGCTTTTTCTGGTACTCAAGGATAAATCTGTCCTCCATCAGATGCTCTTATCTACAGTGATCCAAAGCAGTACTCTGTATTTGGGGTTGACTTTTCTATAGAGCTTTGCACATGGTTGTGAAAACTCTTGACAGTCTTTACATTTTATCATTCATTTATTAAACTTTCTTTATCTTTTATAAGCCAACGAATTAACAAATTAACTTCTAATTAAAATTCCTCGAACAACAGTTCATCTTGGGCTCCACATTCCACTGCCTGCATATATTAACCTCTTTCCAGGTGGACCAGATAGTGTGCATAGAGAGTACCTTGCTCTGTTGGCAAGATACAGTTTAGATTACACTCTCCCAATACTTCTGGTACTGGTTTCTGTTAGTAGGCTCAGATCATGTGGGCAGACCTGAGCTTGAGTATGTGTGGGCTAACATTTCAGCCAGCATGTTTCAGAGTCATAAGTAAGGACCATATGACCTCTCTGTTTATGCCCACCTGTTGAGATGACATGGAGATTTAGTATTGACCCCTGGGAGGTTATGTCAGTGCAATGTATGGGCTGCCTGTCCCAAACCTATATAAGTTACCTGGTGCATAGAATAAATGGATTTGTACCCCCTGACGTGGTCCGCGGGATGTAATGTAGTAATACAGTGCATGTTCAACTGTAGGAAGCCTCACAACAGCATATTGTTATGATACTGAAAGAGATACTTAAAGGCTTTTTTTGTGTGGCTGCAATGAATTTTTCAAAGATGTCTACTAAATGGTCATAGGAAGTAAATGAAAGAAGTTACTACAAAAAGTTCTGTTATAGTAACTTTATAATAGTGTGTCATATATGTTAAGCACCACTCTATGTTTTGCTTGTATGACATGCAAAGAAATTGGCATACAGGAAATTGATTTGCCTACAGGTTCTTACACTTCTCTGCTTGTAATCACTATTGAATCACTAATCTTCTAGGACTTCTACAGTAGGCTAGTCTCTCGACTATGAGGTTGATATCAAAGTCATGTGGTTACTAATAATCCCCATGATGGCTTGAAAAGTAGCACTGAGAATGTGCTCAGCCTTAAACCTATGTTTAATAAATATGTACATGTTTCTGGGCTTCAAGGATAAGCAATGAGCCTCACTTATGTTTCTAACATCTAACTTGAACCTGACACTCAATAATGTAGTGGATAGATGATTAACTACTTTCCTATGGAGGCACAGTTATATGGATAACCCTCATTTGGTTCATTTTTAAAACACATATTTTTTAAACATATTTTAGTGATTCTTTAAAAATTATGTGTATGAGTACTTTGCCTGCATGTATGCACATATGTGCAATGCCCTGCAGTGGCCAGAAGAGGGCATTGGATTCCCTAGAACTGGATTTTTCAAATGGTTGTTAGCTGCCATGTTAGTGTTGGGAATTGAACCCAGTCCTCTGGAAGAACAGAATGTGTTCTTAACTGCTGAGCCATATCTTCAGGCCCCTCATCATTTAGAACTTACAGTGATATTTTAAAGTAGGGACTCTTATTAATCCCTTTTTAGAAACAAAGAAAATAGATTTCAAACACAATCTTATGGGCCAAACAGCAAGTGGTCATGGGATGCCTTGAACTTTGATCTAATACTTATGCACTAATCATGAGCAAACTCCCTCCAAGCTTATTTAATTTCATAACTTAAGTGATACATATATAATAAAGTTTGAAGAAATGATCTCCATAATGTAAGGTAAACTTGGAGTATTTAAAAAAAATCTCTTTAGCATATCTGGAAGAAGCTGGTTCTTCTAGACTGAGATAACTGCTCATGAAAATTGGATTAATGTTGTTCACAGGGAATGTTGGAAGTCATCCTTTAACAGAAAGACATAAACTTTTCCTCTTCCTTGTAACTTTTTGAATATTTGAGGTAATACAATTAATATTTAATGGATATTTTCTCTGCATCTTGTTTGTGCTGAGCTTTTTCAATATAATGATTTTTAAATCTTCACGACAACCTTAGGATATTATACCTATTTCGCAAATGGGAAAATTAAAGCTCAGTATGGGATTTGGTATTTTGCCCAAAGACATATGGGAAATGAGGGAATGAAAACAAACTATTTCCTGCTCCTTTTCCAAAAAAGAAATATGAAAGTATTAACACTGTTTATTATTTTCAGCTTTTACTTATTTTTACTTTATGTGTATGTTTACTTTACATGTATTATTCCTGCATGTATGCAAGTGTATTTGTCCATGGAGAACAGAAGAGGGAACAGAAGAAGAACTGGAGTTACACTCAGTTGTTGTATTAGTCAGGGTTCTCTAAAGAAACAGAAGCAACAGGACGAATATATAGCTATATACAATTTATTGGTTTGCTCACGTGACAGAGTTCAAGGAGTCCGACAGTAGCCGTGCCGCACTGGAGAGGCTGAGAATCCAGGGAACTGCTCAGTCCGCAAGGCTGGATGTCTCAGTAGTCCCAATCTGGTACTGAAGGCCTGATGGATTCCAGGAGATCTGCTGGTCTCGGTACACGCTGGGATCCGAAGGGTTGATCACAGCAGCAAGACAAACTCACCAGTGAGAGAGGCAAGCCGCAGGAAAAAAGGGATCAGCTCCTTCTGCCATGGCCTTTTATACAGCCTTCCAGCAGAAGGTAATTCCCACATTTGGGGTGGGCCATCCGGGTTGAGGTAGTCCAATCTGAAGGTCCTTTTTCTCTTATTTGTTCTTTAGTCCAGTCAAGTTGACACCCAGGATTAACCATCACAGTTGTTAACCAACATGTGGGTGCTGAGATCTGAACTTGGGTCCTTTGAAATAGCAACCATTCCTCTTAACCCCAACACACGTTGATTTAAATCCTAGCACTTGGGAGGCAGAGGCAGGCGGATCTTTGTGAGTTCAAGGCTAGCCTGGTCTATAGAGTGAGTTCCAGGACAGCTGGGACTACAGGGAGACCCTGTCCTGAAAAGACAAAAAAAAAAAAAATCTCACAAAAATTTGTAACCGTGGTTATGACTGACAAAAATTTCATATATATTTTAACTTGGGAGGGTGCTGTAAATTGACCCTAGGAAATAAAATATATTAAGGATTCACTTATTCACCACTGATTCACATCGCTACTCCAAAATATATGTATTTGAAATGTGTTTTTTTCAGATTTTTTCTTAATTATTTTTCTTTTCACAGGAAAATAGAAACAATACAAAATGACAATGGGAAACATCCACACACATCAGAGGGACCCACAGGTCAGGAAGATAAAAACTCTTCTTAAAAGCAGAGGGGCCGGGGCTGAAGAAATGGCTCAGAGGTTAAGAGCACCAACTGCTCTTGCAGAGGAGCTGGGTTTGATTCCCAGTACCCACATGGTGGCTAAGAACCATCTTTAACTCCAGTTCCAGGGGAATCTGACACCCTCTTCTGACCTCTGCGGCATTGCACGACACAGGTGCACCAGCCTACATGCAGACAGTACACAATACACATAAAAAGCAATAAATAAAAAAAATTTGGGGTGAGGTCCTTGCAGTAGCCCCATGGATGTCCTCTGGGCATCTCTATGATCCAGATGACTGGACCCGGGTTCATGCACCTGGCCATTTGGCGGGAAGTGCAAGATAACTCTTTCTCCTCCCTCCAGTTTCTGCAGCTATTAGGTAATGCCTAGGTCCTTCCCACCAACCTGCCCCAAACAAGATAAACAACAGACCCCATCCCCTGTGGACTCTGATAAAAACTCCCCCAAGACCCGAGGGTCCTCTGAGAACTCTGATAAAGTCTGTTCCAAAACCCACCCAGTCTCAGACCCAGCAGTGTTGGAACAGGTTGTAAAAAACATAAAAACAGACCCACCTTTTCCTAAACCTAATTTCCTGTACCTTGCTGCTTCCTGATTAGAAACAAATGAGTCTGCTCTCCCACTATTAACTCTGGCTCCCTCTCTGCCTCTTCCAAGAAGCCCCCATTGAACAGGCAGCTTCAGTTTTCACAGATGGGGAAAAAGTGGAGCTGCAGCTATAATTTATGATACCTCAGATCAACCCCCCAATCCTATTTCACTCCTTTCCTGGCCATGCCCTACAATACAGAGGACTTTATGCTGTCTACTCTGCCCTCAAGGTAACCAACAAACCCCTCAACCTTTTCTCAGATATTATTTATGTTGTTAACCTACTGCCTTGGCTGTCCATATCCTTTGTCCGATAGGACGGCAACCCTCTCTCCCCTGTCCTCATTACTGTCTCATTCCTCCTACAGAAAGCGACCCACCCTCTTTTCATACAACATATCTGTGCACACAGCCTTCTGCCAGAACCTCTCTCTCAGAGTAACTCCCTCACTGATATAATTACCTCCACTGGGGTCTATGTCTTATCTCTCTCCAAGGTGGAAAAATTCCATTCCAACACCCACACCAGCCTTAAAGTCCTCTGAGCCTGCTTCCCCCAGGTCCCCACTGCCCAACTTCAGCGTATCCTTAAAACATTTTCCTCCTGTTCCTCTTTAATTAAGAAACCAGCATTGCAGGCTCCAGGAACCAATCCCAGAGGACTAAAAGCTACTGTCCTATGGCAAACTGATGTTACCCACGTTGCTTACCTTGGTAGACAAAAATATGTCATTGTCACAGTATATACTTCTTCTTTTTCTTTGGTCTTTTCGAGACAGGGTCTCCCTGTTTACTTCTAAATTTATATGGGCCACAGCACTCATGGGAACAGGCTAAGGATCTTGTGATCTACCTCCTCTCCACTTTTGCCATCATGGGCCTCCCCAAACAGCTTAAGATAGACAATGGACCTGCATTCACTAGTTCCCACTTTTAGTCCTTTTGTCAGTTATGGAGTATCATACATCATATGGGTATCCCTTATAATCCACAAGGACAAGACATCATAGATCATAGAAAGAACACACCAACTCCTAAAAAACAATTATTAAAACAAAATAACAGGCAAATATCCAACCCCCCCCACACCATCCAATTGGCCATGGCACTAAAAATGATTAACCTATTCAATATATATGGGAACTCAAAATATCCACCAATGATCAAACATTGGCAGACACCAAGCACTCTCCCTCAGATACTTGTCAGGTGGAAGGATCCCCTAGATAGCTAGTGGAAGGGGCCTGACCGACTGTCGACATCAGGGAGGAGCTTTGCTTATATCTTTCCACAGATATCTTTCCACAGGACTGTCCACCGGCCTGTCTTGACCACCCTTTTGCTTCTGCAAAGTCCATGTGCTCTCCCTCAGCCCCACTTTCTGCCATCCTAGTAGCTGCTCTAATGATAATTCAAACTAATTCTGCTTCTGCCCAACCAGCGGACAGACCCCACCCCCAATATCGACTCACATCTGGTGCTTTTTCAACAGGGAAATCTGGGAAAGAAGAAATCAGGTGATAGGGACTTGTGATTGCCCCCCCTCCCCCCACCCCCCACCCCGGCCGCCTACAAGGCTGCCAGAAGGCCTTCATTGTCCCTGTGTTTCCTAATTCCACTTCTAATACCCTGGCTTCCTTTGTTTGCTTCCCATACCATAACAGAGGAGAATGTTTACAGGAAACTAACATATATGTAGGTTGTTGATATTGGTCTTGCAGGATGGAGAATGTACACAGCCCAGGGATCATGTTCGGATCAATGATAACCAGTTCGAGTTCGACATAAAGGACCCCTGGGATGATTGCTGGCAGGCAGGAGTGCAAGGGAAACTCTACCCTCACAGTTACTCCAGATAGCCCACTGTGGACATTCACATCTCCTGTCAGCTCGTTCATGCCTCTTGACCGGTTCACACTCAATCCTGCATTTTGTTGCAGGAATCCCAAATGGAGGAGAGATACATTCCACCTTGTCCTGGCTGCAGTATATTGAATATGCCAAGGGCCTCCTTAACTACACAACCCACCCCAACACCTCTCAACGCTTTTCCTGTGCATCTCTCACATGCCCACTGCTCGCTGCTGTGCCCTCTAATATTTCCCTACAGGAATGACACCCCTCCCCCACTGTAGTAGGGCCCATGCTAGGCAGCGATCCCCTCTTCGGCCGGCTCACTACCCTCCCTCTTTGTTTAGTGAGACCCTTGGTGAGCTCCGACTCCAGATGTCTTCACAGCGTTTCTCTCAACAGGACCCTGTGAGTCAAACCTCCATTCTTTCTTTGGTGCAATGGAGCTGCTGCCCTCTGTGGAAATGCTACTGGCTCTGGATTTTGCATGGCCATTGTCATAACTCCCCAGCTTTTTCTCTATGAAAATTTTATTCCACTTCTGATCAGCCTCAGCATCGTTCTCTCCACCCTGACAGCAGGAACTGTAGGAGGGGCCCTAGCAATCGCCTACAGTATGGAAGCGGACTTTCAGAATAAGCTTGAAGCCATGGCTTCCACAACCAACAGCCTTGAATCACTCCAGAGACAGAAAATTTCCCTAGAAGAAACGGTGCTGCAGAATTGACAGGCTTTGGACCTCTTAACTCAGACAGAACACAGAGGGACTTGTGTATTTTTAGGAGACGAATGTCACTTTTATCTTAATGAGTCTGGGGAAGTGGAGCACAAGGTAAAAGCCCTTAAAGACCTTAGGAAAGAACTTCAGGTCCGACATTCTTCCCAAGCATTTGTCTCCTGGTTCTCCAACCCTTTGACGACCTAGATGCTCCATTTTTTTAGACCAATCTTCACCCTAGGAGTTCTCTTAACAATTGCACCCTGTGTTTTCTGGTTTGTTTAAAAACCGAATTAATAGTCTCCCTGAGGTTGCAACCCAAAATGTCCTGGTCCAGTATCAGAGCATTCCTGAACGCCCCCTAGATGAAGGTGATGGCACCACCCCCATTTTAATAAAAACAAAGAGGGAGCCGTGGGGCCTAATATTTCATTTGGCTGGACAATTACGGGAGCTGGCTTTTTGCCCCATAACCTGCAAAGCCTGGGGGTCTAAGCCAATCCTTTGCTCGCCAATTGATAGACCGGCCCTGCAGCCCCGCTTTGAGGCAAAGGGTGTCACATTCCTGCATTATTTAAGAGCACATCTTGGTTTTAAGAACCAACTGGAGGGGCTGGAGAGATAGCCTAGCGGTTAAGAGCGCCGGCCGCTCTTACAGAGGACCTGGGTTCGATCCCCAGCACCCACATGGCAGCCGAGAACCGTCTGAAACTCCAATTCCAGGAGAACTCCAGTTCCAGGGGAACCCGAGACCCTCTTCTGACCTCCGTGGCATTGCATGACACGGGTGCACAGACTTGCATGCAGACAGTACATTCATACACATACATAAATAAATAAAATTAAAAAAAAAAGAAGAACCAACTGGAGCCGCTGGTGACTCTAGTAAACACAAGACATTGGGGATTTCCCATGAACCCCCTCACCTCCATTCTCACCCCAGAAGCCCACCAAATGTCAGTATATAAGAACCCAAACTCTTGCAATAAACAAGTTATTCCCTCTTTTGAAATTGGCTCCCAGATCATTTTCTCTTTGATCTGTTCCAGGTTCATTATGAATTCCTTCTCTCTCCCACCCGCCTCTGCTTGCCTCTCGACACCCAACCTGCTGAATACATGCTGAGAGATTGATTATGGAGAGACCAGTGACCTGGCCTGCTCACTGAACATGGAGGAAGCAACAACAAAACAAAGCAACAAGAACAAAAGAAAGGGGGGCAGATTTCCATGTCTTGTTCTGGTGGAATAAAGACTCAGTCTGTGGGGCTTGGTACGCTCTTCTCTTTTTTTTTTCCCCTTCTCTCTTTCTTTCCTTTCTTCTTTTCCTGCTCTTTCAGGGCTACTAGATGTATTTACTGGCTAGTCCAGGAAGCCTTGAGTTCTCAGCTGAGAAAGAGTCTGGTTAATTGGGGGGTGGGGTCTCATCTCTAAATTGCCTAATCAATTTCTAGCTCCTTGTTACCTTCAGAAAAGGGTCACCACAATTGCCAGAAGGGAATCTGGATGCCAACTGTTCTGACTTCTTCCATGCTGAAAGGGATGTTGGGTGTGGCAATTGGGGTATCCCCCATTCAGAGGGTCATTCTAAAAGACCTCCAAGCCTAACTATAGGGGAAAAAAATCCTTGACTCTTGCCTGTGAAAGCGAAATAAAGGCAGGAGTAGTTAGGTACATGATCTAGGCAGGGGACCAGGAGAAGTAAGCCAGGGTGAATTCCAATGTCCAACTTGAAAGTCCATTTGAATTTCTTGATCAGGGGTTTCAAAGCATCCATTTATTAGGTTTCCCCTTCCGTTCATTTGGCCATGATGTCTGGACTCAGGATCTGCTTTTGGGGCTTTTTAATAGTCAGGATATTAGTTTCCAATTAGATAGCTGCTAGAAAGATGAAATTTGATTATTGAGCATTAATTAACAATAATAGTGGACTCATACTTTGGCTACAGGTGACTTTACTCTGTTAATCTAGGGCAAGATCTAAGGTTTTTACACGTGTTTAACATTATTTCATATAACTTTACACCCAATATGTGGAGGCACAATTTTTCAGGCTTTAAAAGAAATATATTGACTACTTATATTTCGGTTATACTTTCTTTGTGGTGCTTAAGTGTTGGCTTCCTCTGTGTCATGAGGTTCCTGCCTCTCAAGTCCCCAGTCTCATGGCCTTATTAGGTATGGCAGTTGTGCCCAGCCATTGCTTGATGGCCAGGCTGCAAGGAGGGAAGCAGGAAGGAGCAGGAGACAGTCCCCATGACGGCGAGGGAGTTGCATCAGCAAACAAACTCATCTATTGCAGGGTATTTAAGCACTTATATAGAGTTTTATATAGGGGTCTTTGAGCAGGAGGTGGCCAGGACAGAGTGGAAGCCTATGTGCTTTCTGCAATGGTTTAGTTTTATGGCAGGAATACCATAACCCCCTGAGATAAGCTTATGGCTTGAGCCATTTGCCTCCAGAGGACAGGGTGGGCATGCCTCAAGAGGGATAAGCTTAGGAATGCTACACTTCAAGCTACACTCTGCTGGGGGGAGGGGCTGTAGGTGCCTGATGTCCAACATGACAGTGGGAGTGGCTCTCATCTCCTGCCGGCCTTCTAGGTTATTGGGGAAGAAGACATCTGTCTTATACTCAGCCATAGTGGATTTATCTGGCCCCACATTTATGCCCACACCATTAGCCCAGACTAACCAAACTTTGTTTCCTCAATGTCATTTGAGGATCTGGTCTTCAGGGGCCACTTGTTGTTGTTGTTGTTGTTGTTGTTGTTTGGGTGTGGGGAGGAGTGCCTGGCTCCCTCTCGCCATTCTTAACCAGTTCCATATACCAAGGACAAGGTCTGGTCTTGCTAGACTGGGCTTCCCTTTGGAGCACAAGGCAACTTTCTTCTATATTGAGCTTCCTCTTTATAGACTGGACACTGGCTAGGGCTCCGTTGGTGGACCTCCAAGACCTCCCTTCACAGGAAGCCTGGTGACTCACAATTGAAGAACATTTTAAGAGATACCCCTGTACAAAATCCCCTGGGACCAACTGACCTCAGAGGATAAGGAACAAAATTGTCCCTTAAATCCCTTGGCCAAATTGGTATGGGTATTAAACATCCAAAAATGTTGTTACACCAATCTGATACTTTTAATTACTGTATCATATTTAGATAAAGCTTGAAGACAAGCCTAAGAAACCTTGCATTAACATTGACTGGAAGAAATTTAACACCATAGGATAAACAGACAAAGCCAATAAGAGAAATTTAAACAATTTTAGTCATATCTTAAATATAAATTATTTACTGCAAACATAAGTAGTCACTTTACTTTCCCAAACCCATATCGTGGTTTGTAGTTTTCCATTAACAGGGAACATACCTGTTGACCAGAATTAAGCTGAAAAAATTTACCAAGTCCATTCAAACTGTCTCCTTCTGTGGCACCTGCTATTAGTTCAGGGAAGTAAACCTAGCTTTTCATGAGTCAAGTTATCTTGAAATGGGCAGAACAGATATCAAAAGTAACACTTGTACAACAGACAGAGACAAAAAATACCTTTCAGTAGTCAAAGGTAACCCATTACTTGTCTATGCCCCTTTAATCTAAATCTACAACTGGAAGTCTAGTACAAGCCAGAAATGGACTGAAAACCACCTACAACCCTGTGTGGCTTATAAATCCCATTTAGACCATTAGTAAACTGGCTTTAATGTTTATACCATTCCACCCTAGAAACATTTAACCACTTCAATCCAGTACAAGACTTACTTTCTACTAAACTTTGCAATATTTATGCCCATCCAGTCAAAGAGAACAATTCTCCCAAACATATCACCACAAAATAAAAACCTTAAAGTGACCCTACAAGTCCCAGGGTAGGCTCTGGCCAACCAAATCTTTTCAGATATTCAGAAACATACCACAAAAGCCTGGCAAAAAGCCTGTCTATCCACCCCTAATATGTTCTACCTAGTGATAAACTATCCCTACACAAAATGCAACCAAAGATCTTGAATTCTATTTAATCTAGTATTAGTGCTATTTACTTATATTATTTTTTACCCTCCTTTCAACTTGGGATAATATCTATCTTTAAGGGTGAAGTAACTTTCTTGGAGACAAGAAAAAAAAAAGGATGGGTTTTGTTTCTTAATCCATTCTACTAGTCTCTGTCTCTTAATTGGAGAATTAACTCCATTGATATTTAAAATTGTTGTCAAGAGAATTAAATTGCTTCCAATCCTTTTGATTTCTAGTACGTTATTACTGTTTTTATTTCCATAGTGGTAGTATCATTTGTTTTCTGGTGTTGGTTGGTTATAATCATCCCTGCCCTCTGATCTTTGAATTGCTTGACATATTCTCTGCAGGCATGGCTTATTGGAGAGGAATTCTTTCAATTTGTTTGTATCATGGAACATTTTCTTTCCTCCTTCAATTATAGTAGAATTTTTTTCCTGGATAAAGTACTCTGGTTCATTTTTAGAACTGGGAATATTTTAAACCATCCTCTTCTGGCTTTCATTGTCTGCATTGAGGAATCAGCTGTAATTCTGATAGGTTTTCCTTTGTAACTAACTTGTTCTTTTGCAGCCCTCAGTATCTTTTCTTTGCCTTGAACATCTACTGTTTTTAATACGATATGGCTTGGAGAATTTCTTTTCTGATTCTGTGTGCTTGGTGTTCTATATGCTTCTAATACTTGTATAGGCATCTCTTGGTTTAATTAGGGAAACTTTTCCTCTAACATTTTGTTGAAGACCTGGGCCATGTCATTATCCTGTGAGTTTTCTTCTTCTTCTATCCCTATAATTCATAGGTTTGGACTTTTCATAGTGTCCCACAGTGCCTGGTTATTCCATTCTTGTTTTTTTTTTTTTCATAATCTTTACTTGGTTTATTCAGTTCTTCCATATTGTCTTCCAAACCTGATATTCTAATTTTTTTGCTTTCCTTTTTTTGATATTCTATTTTTCTACATTATCCATTCTATTATTAAGAGTTTCTCCCATCATTTCCAAGTTGTTTGTGGAATATTACATTTCTTTTTTCATTTCAACTTGAATTTTCTTCAGTGTTTCTATATGTTTTGTAATTTCATTTGTCAATTTATTGTTGACATCTTTCAATATTTCCCTGTCTTCCTATAGGTACTGGACTTCCTTGTTTATTAGCTCTATAAATTCCCTCAACTCCTTAATTTCTCTACTCATATTCATAATTCTTCTTTTGAGATCTGTATCCTGAGTTATATCTATGGTGTTTGGTGGAGATCCAACAGGCATTTGAGTAGCTTCTGTTGGGAGTGGTTGTAATGTGAAGCTTAGGTTGAGCTGACCCTGATTTTGGTTATAACAGAACACGCAAGCCAGCCTAAAACCCCAAGGGCCCCAGGCACTCCCTGTGGTCCTGTGGGCTGGAAGGTCACAGTGCTTGAGCTGGAATGCAGCCAGAGTTCCCCACATCCAAGTGAGGTGAACCCCAATCACCCACCCAGTGACATGTTCTCAGGGAACCAGTGTACACCACCCTTAATCAAGCAGCTGATCCTCTAGGGTCAGGAGCCAAGATCTGTACCTGAGTTTAGTAGGAGAAAGGCTCAGCAGACACCAGGGCTTTCCTTATTGTCTCCTGACACCATGGGGTGATGTCTATAGTGCCAGACTGTAGTCTCTAAAGATCCAAATACCCTCAGACCATCTCCAATGCTTCCCAATGCTCTTGGGGAACCCCAAGTCCCCTCCCCAACTTTTCTCTTAGCTGCTCAGAATGCACCCACCTCCTCAGAGGAAGCCGCCATCTTGGAAAAGCCATGTGTTGTTTTAAATAGCTTAATTTGTGTAATTTTAGAAAGAAAAAATAATCACACATAGACAGATGCATCATCTTTTAGACTTAATAAAAGTAAGATCTTTTCTTTTTACTCCCCAAGAATGAGATAGTTGCTACACATTTCTGCAAAATACTACTGGATCAAACTATTTTTTTAATATTTCTGTTACATTCAATTGCCATATGTGAATATGGCATCCATTAGTTATGGATTACATTCATTTGTGAATATGAATGTAATTATTTTATTAGTTATTTCTTATATTCATAAATAATTCCTTTTATTAATTTTTATTTTAAATGAGTTATTTTAATTATTAACATTTAATATTGAAGTTGACTAAAATTATTTATTTAATTGTCTCATTATGGGATTATTTATAATTAAAATAATTCTCTTTTATGTTTTACAGAGACTTTTTTGCAAGAACACTTTCATTCTATATAAAGAATGTTGAAAAACACTGAAGTTGTATTCAGGTGGGACCATTTGAGTGGCTAGAATAATTTGAATAAGTGGTTGAAAGTGGTATATAAGATTGACATTTAATATTATTTAGATGACATAGAAGAGCAACATTTAGAAAGCATGTACCTAAATAGCTCAGCAAAAGCAATTACTCAACTGGCCCCTGGCTATATTTGCAGTTTTAATATTTTTTTGCAATTAATGAATGTGAAGCTCTATCTTAAGTCCAATATTCATTTTAGACACATATAATTTACATGATCTGAAAATAAAAACTATCAAGCATCTAAAACTGCATGGCAGATAGTTCCTGTGTATTTGGAATTTTCTCATAGTACTTTATGAAAGCCTATAGTCTAATCATTTAAATTACAGTGAGTCTGCTTATGTTTTAGACTCTCCTGTTAAACCTTGAATCCTAAAAATCCAGGGGATAATCTTATTTGTGAGATAGGACCACTTACATTGGTATTTAGTTCAAATAGATGATCAGTAAACATTTATGGAACTAAATTTTTGATATATTTTAAGAGCAGGTGGTGAACAGACATATACCCTTCTTTACCAGAATCACTACAGAGAATTAGCAAGGAACACAGCAACAGCATAGTAAAATACGATACATCAAGTGCCTAGCCAGTGGGCAGTTAATCCATACTTAGCAATCACACCACACAGGGCAGGAGAAGAGCAGAAGCTTCAAACCTGGAGGAAGCAAAGGACCTTGTGAACAAAGTGTAGACTTGGGAAGTGTGGAAGAGCGCAGCAGGGGCTCTCCTTCAGCAGGAGAGTGCAGTCAGCTTCACTGGAAGGTTGTGTGGCATCTGTGAGTGCTAGGACGTCGGTCTCAGGAGGTTAGACTTGACTTTAGCAACTGGAAATCCATTATGACTTATTTCTTTTTTATTTTTTTCATTATGACTTATTTCTAACACTTGCTTTACATTTATAAAGTACTTTGAACACATTAAACCTTTGAAGCAAGCCTTGAAGAATAAATATAGAAATAATATTTTGCTGGGCATGGTGGCTCACACTTTGAGTCCCAGTACTTGGAAGGTAGAGGCAGTCAGATCTCTGTGAGTCCAAGGCCAGCCTGGTCTACATAGTGAGTTCTAGACCAGTTGGGGCTGTGGGGAGACCAGGTCTAAAAATACCAAAGGAAAAAAAAAGAAAGATGAAATTTTAAGTAAAATAATAGAAATTTGGGTGGTTTTATTTTAACCCATTAGCTATTGGTCTAAGGAAGAAACAAGGAGGATATGTGTGTGTGTGTGTGTGTGTGTGTGTGTGTGTTGTGACAGAAAACATATAGTGTTGTGAGATTGAAGTGTGCAAATACTGTTTTATCAAAATTAATCTGGAGATATTAATTAAGAAAACTAATGTCACAGAGAAAAATGTTTGAAGTAGGAAAATATTTCCAAAGGAAAATAAGGGCCTATGTTCGAGTGATAACAGGAGGGAGGGTGAGTCATACCAAGTCCTTGTCCTCCACACTGACCAAGGCAGTGGACACAGAAGGTAGGTGCAGTGTATGGACAACAAACACAGCAAACACCACTTTGAGGGTGAGGCTAGCTAAGTAATGACGGAGCAGTAAGTATGCAGCACATACTGCAAACGCCTTGCATATTTTCAGTCTTATTTACTCTTCATAAGTCTACTACGTTGCAGCTACTTCTATAATTCCATTTTACACTCAAGCAAACTGAAGTTCAGAGAGGCTAATTTGCTGAGCAAACAGAAATAGAAAATGGAAGACACAAGTCTCAAACCCAGTTTTCTTTACTTTGGAGTATCTGGAAATGCTGAGAAGAAAAGAGATTATTCTGTCGAACTATGTCACTAATACGATGCATTTTAAATGTATTTTTAAAATCCTCCAAGTTTTTTGTGACTCCAAAATTTCAGATTTACTTGTGCTATTCGAAAATCCTTTGGATTCTATAGCTTTTCGTCATTATCTCATAACTACTTGGGATGTTGAAATGGAAATATGACTCGACAATGATGAGAAACCACAAGTCTTTTAATTGTCACTTAAAATTCAGTTTGTTAGAAAGAAGAACTTTAAGTTGCTTTGAGAAACCTATTACAGCTGTCACAGGTGAGCATGGGTGGTTGAGGGTTGTCTTAAAGAAACTGCATATTTCAAAATATTAGTTTGTTGAAGTATATGTTTAATCCTTCATAGTAATACATGCCAACAGTTGAATATGGATTTGATTGATGGATTAAAATTTTAAGCCAGGATTCTAAATTTCAAGTTTATGTAGACCAATCAAATGCTAACATTATTCTAATCTGTATTTTTCCTTACTGGAGTTTCTAGAATCATCTGGTTTGTAATAATCAAGGGAGGGCAAACAACTTTATTACAAATTTTCCACAAGACAAATAAATTATCATCTGAATATTAATTCACTCAGTTCCCTAGAGTAATATTAGATCAACAGAAATGTTGACTGACACATTGTAGTTTTATTTACTGGAACACTGTGGTTAGTTGACCTCTAGGGGGCAGTCTCTTCCTAGGAGATTTGGAAAATGGACAGCCACTCAGTATCACATGGCACTTTCTCAGTCCTTGTCTAGAACACAATTACAAATCTATTGTTTGATTAATCATTTTATTTATCCTCTTGAATATAATTCTGTATTTTTCAAAGATAAAACACAGGAACAATGCCTAATTACGCATATATGCTCAGTGCAATTTAGATTATATATAGAGCAGCTTTTAGAAAGCACACTTGTATTTCCACAGCCATATTAAGCATGCCCTATGTTACTTTATTAATAGTAGAATTTCACCAGCTGAATTTCAAAAGTCTACAACAAAGGTAAGAGGAATTCCTATGCATGTGTATAATGCACATCTTATATTCACTGGAAATATTTGACATTCTTTGAAAATAACAAAATATATAGTTTAATGTTTACCATTAATAAATAAATGTACCCAATACTAAAGAAAATATTTTTCCAACTGGATACTCGGTAACAGGTGTTTTCTCATCATGGTGCTTAGACAAAGCACCCTTTGATTGTCAAATGCTTGGCTGGATTGCTTACATTTTAAGAAGGTGCTTTCTTTATAACTAGCAGGTGGACTGGAAATAAATCTTCCCTGGTATGCAACTATCTGCTTAATTGTGGAATAAAAGAAATGTACAATGTGGGTCTGTGTGCATAACTTGGGGGTCATTTGCTGTGTATAGTACTGTAACCAGAAATACATTCGTCCGGGTTTTAGAAATGCAGTGCTTCTGTATTCTCTTAATGGTGAGACAATAAGCTTTTTTTATTATGTTAAGTGTCAGGAACCATGATAAGCACTACAGAATCAGAGATGAGAAAGACAGTAATTGAATGGTTGCCATAAGAAGGGATTTACCCTGGATACTCTTGGAGCATAGAGAGGGATAAAATAACCAGGAGTCAGGGGTCTGGCATATCACAGAACACTTCCTGAATGAGTGGCTTGCTGGATCACTAAGGACAAGTAGGATTTAGCCAGCAGGTGGGGATAGGAAGGAAGAAGAATGTTGCAAGCAAAGCACGCAGCAAGAGCCTAGAGAAAGGTCCTTATCTGTCCCTCTTTGGAAAGTAAGAGGCTTTATAAAGAGACTAACAATTGAGCCTGGCATGGCCACAGTAGAGGCTAGTGTGTAGGGAGAGTCTGGATAGTTGCAGTATAGAAAATAGTGAGGGTTGGCACATACTAGAGAATACATCTTATTCACTAAACTTTAATTTTAGAAGATCATAGAACTTTTGAATATATGGAAAAATTCAACTCCTTGCCATGAAATGCAAATGTATGCACAGAAAATTGTGTGAATAATTTCAAGGTTATCATATAGCCATCAAATTCCTTTGTTTTTCAGCCCCTGTATATGTGGTTTTCAATGCATTTTCTATAAGTTCCATATTATAGTAAACATTTATAACAGGATTTAAAACATTTTAAAAGTATATTAGAAAAAAGGTCAAGTTATTTCATTCTAGAATTTTGTGGGATCTTTCTAACTGGATTATTCTTTCATTTTCTGATAATTTTATATAAATGATAACTTTAAACAATGGCTGCACCTGTGATATTAAAATATAGAGGGGGAACAGACTAGGTATCCCACCCTGAATGACATATTTTTGAAAAGTTAAAGTGTGTTGTTTATATTAATAACGACATGAACTTCATGGCTGGAGAGATTTCTCAGTGGTTAAGAGTGTTACTTCTCTTACTGAGGACCTTGGTTTGATCCCCAGAACCCACATGGCAGCTAACAACCTCTGTAACTCTGGTTCCAGTGTTTCCAACACCTTTTTCTGAACTTCTGGGACATTGCAAGACATGGGTGCAGTTATATATATACATGCATGCAATACACTCATACACATAAAAAATTAAAAATAAAATAAAAGAGAAAGAAATTAACTTTAAAAAGGAAGATCAAATTATAGTTTCTGAAACTAGTTACATGAAACACAGAAAATTCCTTAAAGATTAAAGTATTAAACTGTTTAATTTCATAACTGTTATTAGATACATAAGCTAATGATTTATTGTTGTGTCTGAGACCATAGTAAGCTCAGCACATAAGGGATGATGCAATCAAGACCGTCAGGAAGGCATTATTATTATTATTATTATTATTATTATTATTATTATTGTTATTGTTATTGAATCGTCATAAAAATCACAAGGCTTGCTATTCAGATAAACTGGATAAGGACATAAGTTTCAGTATCACTAAATAACCTGCTAATTCCTTCTTTATTTCTAAACATTTCACACAGTTCTTCAGAAATCAGAGAAGCAATATAATAATTCTAAAACCTTAGAAACATCTGTCTATCATGACTCCTAAAGCTGTATCTCTAGTGCAGACCTATATCCTTAATTCCAGCTGCTTCTTCCTTCTTCTCATCTCACTGGACTGTCCAGAAGATGAGTTTATGATGTCTTGAATTCAATATGTTCTAAAGTAGATTTCAGGTACTTTCTACAAATCTGCTTTATCTACAACCCTTTTTATATAATCCTTTCATTCACGAATTCCATCCATCCAATTGCTTAGCTTTTCTTAAAAAAAATGCTTGAAGTTACTCTTGACTATTGTTTATCTCACAACTCATACCCAACTGAACAGGAAATCAGATCCATTATATCTTCAAATTAAATCCAGAATCATACCATCACTACCCACTTTCCTAGGTACTATCCGGTCTACCTTTCCATCCCATCGTGGATTACTAGGCTTGTGGCTCATGTACACTACTGGCTCTCCCTGTCATTGATTCTTAAAACTTAGGGTCAATCATGCCTCCGGGAATTAACTAGTAGCTGCTATCTGATTGGGAGTTGTGGTGGTTTGAATGAGTGTCCCCCATAGGCTTGTTAAGTATTCAGACATTTGTCTCCAGTTGGTGGCGCTGTTTTTGGAGGTCTTGGAAGGTGTGGCCGTGCTAGAGGAAGTGTGTCACTGGGGGCAGGCTTAGTGAGTTTTAACAAGCCTCCTG
This sequence comes from Rhizomys pruinosus, assembly GCA_009823505.1. Classification (NCBI taxonomy): domain Eukaryota; kingdom Metazoa; phylum Chordata; class Mammalia; order Rodentia; family Spalacidae; genus Rhizomys; species Rhizomys pruinosus. The sequence goes on along the minus strand of VZQC01003726.1, from coordinate 197,203 downwards.
GTCTACAGTTGCTCTCTCTCCTTCCTGTGCTCTTTGCGAGATGTGACCCTTGGCTTGCTGCTCCAGCCGCCAGGCCTCTCCAGCCGCCATGCCTCCCGCCACAATGGACCCTGGAACCGTCAATCGTAAGCTCAAATAAACTCTTCCTTTTATAAGTTCCTTTGGTCATGGTGTTTTATCACAGCAACAGAAAAGTGACTAATACAGGAGTCAAAGCCAGAAGCTTTGAAGGATGAGGCTTTTTGTTAGCTGCCTCCCTTTTCTTACATTTTCCTTCCTTCAATCCTTGACTATACCAGAAAATTCCAACTTTAGGCCTTTTACATACTTGTTTCTTAGCTTTAATACTTTTCTTCCAGAGTTTGTGTGCCTAACCCCTTACCTCCTTTAACGCTTTTTAAAAATCCGATTGTTTTCAAGGACTCTTGACCTAAGAATCCCTACCTAATTCCAGAGCGCCACCCTCAAAATCACCATGTTTTTAATTTCCTTCACACTGATTTACCTTTTCTTTTTGCATTAGGAATTGTGCCTAAATTACAATATAATACAAGCTTTTATTATGTATATTATTTATTATTTCTACCCCTCAGAATATAAATGTCATAGAAATGAGTTTTTATTTTTATAGATGTACTCTGCATGCTTGGAAGGATGCCTGGTAAGGAGCAGATGCCCACATATACCTAATAAAAGAATGACTAATCTCCACAATGGGAACATTACTCTGATGACACTCCTAAAAGCTGATGAATTTGCCAACGACTTCAGGATTTATGGTTCAGCTTTCCTTTAAATCATGATGCTTGTGTTTAGTCAATGTAAATAAATGTTCTGCATAATAAGATATTTTCTCTAAAACTGAATCTTTTTCCAGACATGATGGTATGTAGATCTGTTAAGTGTACCTTAAATATCAATTAATGCAGAATTAGGGTGTTTTTCTTAACAACATGGATAATGAAAACCCAAGAAGCCTGAACCTTTATATTTGTTTTTGTAAGTTTTTTTTTTATTAATTTTATTTATTTCTGTATGTGTGTGAATGTACTGTCTGCATGCAGGTTTGTGCACCCGTGTCGTGCAATGCCTCGGAGGTCAGAAGAGGGTCTCGGATTCCCCTAGAGCTGGAGTTCTCCCGGAATTGGAGTTTCAGACGGTTCTCGGCCGCCATGTGGGTGCTGGGGATCAAACCCGGGTCTTCTGTAAGAGCGGTCGGCGCTCTTAACTGCTAGGTCATCTCTCCAGCCCCTGTTTTTGTAAGATTTTTAATTGACCTGAGAAGGTTTATGGCAAACCTGAAGATGCAGGAGACAGCATCGTCCTTTAGTGAGAACCCCCACAAGATGCCCTTTAGATCTACATTGAAGTCAAGTGTCTGTCACATTCAAATGATGTAATAACTTTGTTTTTATAAAGGGGGTGGATAGAGCCAAGATTGATCATCTAATCTTTTGAATAACAAGTGACATTAGAGTACTAACGGTGATTCTTGGCAACCAGAGTAAGTTGGTAACTACTCAACATACACTAGGTGAAAGACAAATGGTTTCCATTCTAATGAGGTCTATTGAATGGAAGACATGATGGATATTCCTCAATATGCTTTTGCAGCAGCATGTTGCATGTGTTTTTTTGTGATGGATTTTTGAGGTGGATCTTGGAAGAATTTTCATTTTTCCCTGAAAAATGTTGCACAGTTCTAAAGGTAGCATTATCGTGCCTAGATTTGAATATGAGTCTCCCTCTTTAACTGAGCAATGTATTTAACCTGATTATACTTTAGATACTTTATAATAATATTTATTTCATTAGATTGTCCTGAGAAGTTTTGATATCTATGTAGACTCAGAATAATGCAAGGCTGCCAGAGCTAATGCTTTTGAGATTGTTCCTGGGGGCGTGGGAAGCCTTCGAGGGTCTTAAGCAAGTTGAATTATGTTTTGAAATATTCCCTCCATGTATAAAGAAAATGAACTTAAAGGGGTTAAATAAGCAAGCAGAAGAACTAACTATGATAATGTTTTAGAAACTCAGACAAAAGGTTGTTGTAAAAAAAGTTAAGGGGAGTACAGGAAGAAAGGGTTCAATCCATTTTCCAGTGTAGAACTAGATCAAGGGTTCAGTCTTTGTGTTGAAAGAAAGAAGAATGGGAAAGACCTAGGGTTTTAGCATTAGCAATTAGGAGAATGTTGGTGATAGCACAGAAGAGAGTATTGGGATTCACAGGTATTATGAATATTTGGGGCAGGCTTATTTAAAAAATTTTAATTGATTCACAATGTTTTGTGCCAATTGTGTCTGCTCATTGCCAGCTGTGTCCTTTTTACCACCTAACAGTAAAACCATATTCATACCATGCACCTCCACTCTTCCATCTTTAAGTCTCTAAGAAAAACTACCTAGAGATAATTATAGCCAGAAACAGTTACAAAATAAAAAAACAATTTTGAAAGGCATCATCTAAAAGAATTGTTTAATGACTATGAAACACACTACTAATTAAATACTTATTTGCAGAGGAGAATAAAATGATAAAAGCAGAAAATTATTTCATTCCTTAAATCTCTCATTTATTGGCAGTATGAGGTTAGAGGTAGTAAATATTAACCAAGGACAAAAATTTTAAAAAAAAAAAAAAAAAAAACAATAAAAAAAAAAATTAATAATAAAAAATTAAATTAAATTAAATTTTTCAAATGTCCTGCAATATATGTTGACTATGTTTAGATCCCCTCCCCTCTGCACAACCCCTTCATAGCTCTCCCACTGGGGTTGAATTCTGTCATGTATGTTAAGTCACAGTGAATCGAGTTTGTGTACCCAAATGTCTTTTGGTGTGAGTCTATTTGCTGGAGCCTGGTCAACCTATCAAGTGTCACTCCCTTAAAGAAAACCAACTCTCCCTCTCCTAATATGGATTAGTTGCCAATATTTTTTTTAACTGTTATTGGAGTTTCTTGCCATTACCTCATTTCTATGTTCAGTTTTTGTCTGGTTTGAGCTTGCATAGGTCTTGTGCATGTTGTCAGCAGTAATGCAAGCTCATATGAGCAACTTCCCAGCCAACTGTAAAGCTCTGTTTCCTCGGGACCATTCACCACCCCTGGCTCTTGCAATCTTTCCACCCTCTCTTCAGCAGTGGTTCCTCATCCCTGAGTGGGAGAGGTTTGATATAGATGTTCTACCTAGGGAAAGTACTCTGCACTATTTTAGGCTATGAACTTTAGCTAGCTGTGGCTTTCTGGATTAATCACCATCTATTGAAGGAGGAAGCGATGCTATTGAAAGTTGAGAAGTATATTCATATTCTTTCTGTCCCCTTCTCCTCTATGTTTCCAGAGTTTTAGATGTAGAGTTTGAGTAGGTGTGTCATTTAGGGCTGGGCACCTCCCAGATTCTTAGTCTCTGCATTCGACCAGTTGTGGAACTCTGCAATAGTCTCCATCTGTTGCAAAAGGCTTTTTTTGACGAGGGGTGAGGGTACAGTGGTCTGTAAATATGGGATAGATATTTATAATATGGTAAGAAATTACATTGGCTTAGGGATGTGACAAAAATAGGTTTGCTATAGGATCTAAGACCTCTCCAGCTAGCTGTATTTGGCTATGTTTATAGTACCACACATGAGTTCCCCCATTGAGCAGGCCTTAAGTTCAATTAGATAGCTGTTGGTTACTCCCAAAGTAAAATCCACTCTTAGACATAATTTGCTGGGGCAGTCTTTATTGTGTTTATTAAGCTTCGCAACTGGGTAGTATCAATGAGTGGTTTTCTCCATTGGCATCTTGCAAATTAACCTCGGTTCCAGCTCAGTTGCTCCAAGTCTTGTGTCTGAAGTGTAGCCTGTCCTCAGCAATAGGATCTTACCTTCAAGTTCTGGGAGACAATCAAGGCCACTAGCCTGTGTTATTTTGGGAATATCTTAGAATACACTGACTAACAAATCAAAGGATGGTTTATAGCCTTCAGATGTACATATGTATGTACTTGTATATATTTATATGTGCATTTTCAGTAGGCTTTTGAACTAATTTATTTCCCTCTGATTTTTTCACATTGCTTAAGTGTTATTCATCCCTCAGATCTCTCATCCTGTACAGCCCTCTTCCTATTTTCCCCGTTTCTCCTTGATAACACCTGTCTGATGCTCTCCCTGTTTTTCAAGCTCCTTTTTCTTCTTTACTCCCATGATTCCTTTCCATTTTTCTTGCTCCTGTGTTTATTTCTACATATGTGGCTCTATACTCATATATAGGAATTTGTAACTGAGATCCACAAATGAGAGGGAACATACAGTACTTCTTTTTCTGTTACTTCACTTTATACAACAGTTTTCAGTTCCATCCATTTACCTGCAAATTTCATGATTTAATTTTTATTTACTGCTCAAGAGAACTCCATTGTGTAAGTGTAGCGCATTTTTGTTAGCCATTCATCAATTGAGGGGAATTTAAGTTGTTTCTATCTCTTAACTACTGTATATAAAAAAAGAGGCAACAAACATGTCTGCACAGGTATCTCTGCAGTAGGATGAGTCTCTTAGATATATAACAAGGATGATCTAACCGGACTGTGTGGTAGGCTTATTTTCAGTTTGGGAAGAGCTTTGGCCACTGATTTCCACAGTGGTTGTACCCGTTTGTCATCGCATCAGAAGTGAATGAGGGTTCCCCTTTCTCTGCATCCCCCACCAGGCTTTGGTATCATTTCTTGGGATCTTAATCATTGTGACTGGAGTAATATAAAATCTTCAAGTAGTTTTAATTTGCATTTCCCACTTTTGAAGGTGTTTCTTATTAATTTTTATTTCGTCTTTTGAAAGCACTCTGTTCAGATCCATAACCCACTCTTTACTTGGGTCACTTGTTTTCTTGCTTTGTTTTTTGTGTTCTCAAAATTAATCTTCTGACAATTGTGTAGCTGGTAAAGATCTCATCCCACTACATGGGCTTTTTGCTCAAATTGTTGTTTCCTTTCCTGTACAGAAGCTTTTTAGTTTAATGAGGTCCCATTTCTCACTTGTTGACCTTAATTTCTGAGTGTTTGATGAATACTTTCAGCAAAGTGGTAGGATACAAAGTCCCGTTGAAATGTACCCATCTGTATCTCTCTAAATTGTTCTGAAAATAACTTTCATATTCTGATCTTCAATAATGATCAGGCACCTAAACCATGAATTATGTCCTTGGGAAGAAGGATATGCTTTTGAGCAGAAACCTTGAAGATAGATTGCCTGGGTTTTAATTCCAGACCACCATTTAACAACTCAGATGTTTTGAAAAATTATTCAAGCTTTTTGATCCAAAGTTTCCTTCTCTCTAAAATTATCTTATCTACTTTGTGATGCTAATGTAATTAAGAACTTAGACAGGGCTTAAAATCAGTAAGCACTGCAAGAATGCTTGCTATGATTTTTATTTCTCAACTGGAGTAGAAACACTGAGGAGCTGCGACTGTGAGGATTGGAAAGCAAAGCCAGGAAGCTGCCTGTGTACTCTTTCTTTGTTGGAGTAATTATATCTAGGTTTCTGTAGAGGGCAGGCAAACTATGAAAAAAACTGGTGTTTGTGTTTTGATTTTTCCCTCTTTGCATGGAATTAATTTTGTATCTAACCAGGCATTACTAAGAAGTCACCTATGTTGTCTATAATAAAGCCCCTTTAGTTTTGCTTAGTTCAGTTCAGATCATATTGAAAAAGCCCATAAAAATCCTTGATGCTTTTACTTGTCTTGATAGAGACTGTGTATAAAATCACATAAAGATCAATGTCATAGCCAAAAAGAGAAAACTATAAGAATCTTCCTCAAAATCTTCCAGTATTTAATTTATTATTATTATTAATGAAACACACCATGAGAATTTCCATGTTTTGAAGGCAAAACAGAAATTTGTCCCATTCAGTCTTTTGGGTTTCCTTTACCAGAAGGAGAAAGATTGATCAAAAGCTCCATGCTTACCCAGGAGAAGCAGTGACAAAGACTTTATACACTGTTACTACTGCATCCCAGGGTGCCTACCTGAAGTCCCTTTTAGGAATATTCTTTAATATTCCAGAGCATAGGATAAAACTGGTTCCATAACTATTCTTGTCACTTGCTTCCCATGATCATTAATTTCTGTTCAAGACACACTTGGAAAGTTTTAGAGAGTATTGTCCACAAATTCAGATGGATTAGTTGCTTCTGTGATGCCAGTCTTGATAAAGAGACAGTTACTGTGACGCTTTTGTAACTGAAGAAGGCTGTATGGAATTTAAGGAGAAAACTCACAGAAATGCAAGTGATGACAGAAAAAATATAATTAGAGAGGCGAAAGCCTAGTAAAAGTATCCTGAAGCCCAGTTGGGCACCATATGGAATATGTTATGAGCAGTTTATTGAATATTTCCTCATTACTGCCCAGAATGGAAGAGGAAAGAATGTCAAAAGTTAGGGCTGAACGAATGGATAGAGATATTACACTGACTTTATGTCATAGAATGTTAATGTTAACTATAGGGTCTGTGGAAATTCTTCCACGCAGTACTGGCCCTGGGTAGAGTGACACAATCACATTACCAGATATTTTAAAACAACTTATAACAAGTTCCATTGAGTCAATCCAGATGCTACAAAGAGAAAAAAAAAGGTAAGATTGTATAATTACTCTTTGGAGGGACAAAATGTTTTTTCAGAATGTATATTTTAGAAGAAAGTATCTGCTTACAAGAAAGATAGACTTCAGGAAATACTGATGATATACCAATAACCCACCAATAGCACTCAAATTAAAACCAATGCAAAGAAATCATTTGAAGTTTCAAATTTGTTCTAAATAGCACAGTAGAGAAATGAAGTACAGCACAGCTCTTTAGCAGAGGTCAGAGAGAGTGTCAGATGTAAATGAATCCTTTTTCCAGACGGTTGCCAGGATTGTGGTACTGAAAATGAAATGATATGCCTGGTCAAAATCCCTGTTGCCTCCAGGATGCTGTCTGACCTCTGGCCTGGCATGCAAAGCTACTTACAGTATTCAGTCTTGGTGATAACAGGTCCATGCCAAGGCACTCTTTGTTGTTCATGCATACTCATGTCTTAACTACCCTGTGCACTTGCCAAATAATGTTAAATAATGACAGGCACTGCACAGAACCTGTTCTTTGCGAACTGATTTCTATTTAATTATTACAGTGCTTCTGCAATACAAAAACTGTCTCTTTGCATTTTAGGGATGAGAAATAAGGCACAAAAAAATGAGGTGACTTGTTAAACAGTACACTACTAGCCGAAAGCTGGAAGAATTCAGTACTGCTACACACGCTGCCCTCTGGGTTCTGCACCTTTACTCACACTTTTTACCTGGTTCCCTCATCACTGTCCACATTCTTTTGTACACAGTCTTTCTGGTAAATGTGTAGTCTCTCGAAAGACCCAGGAAAACATCTTTGACTCTGGAAAGCTTTGCCCAAGACAAGAATGGATCATTTTCACCTCTATTTCAAAGCAATTCTTTATCATGTCTCTAGGTCAGCTCTGAGTATTTTATATTTTAGTTAGTGATCTATGCACCTCTTTTCTTATGGTAGGAAACCTCTGAAAACAGAAACCTGGCCATCTTTACATCACTGGAGCACACACCTCAAAACATTTACTTAATAGATAAGAAGAGAAAACTTGAAAATTGATATATTCTTTTATTTTTGGTTGATAATATTATTCAGAGACAAAAACTAAAAGTGTATTAAGTACTTCTTTTATGTATTATATATAAAATCTCTGATAATATGTAATACTTTTCTCTTTCATACTGTGATACAGTCAATATAGGTATAATGCATAGGTACTTGGTAGTCTCACAAATTCTAGAATCAACTAGATGAAAGCCAGAGATATTATTGAGATTAAAAATACTTATAAAAATGTCTCCTTTTATCTTTCAGATCCCAAGTTAGTTTTGTTTTTTTTTTATTTCTAGTGAAAGTTACAGTACCTTTATTGTCTTACCTGTTCAAATGCCTAGAACTAGAATATTTGATGTCACACATATTACAATTGAAGGAGGAACAAAGGTAACTATGTTTATAAAACACAATCATAAAATAACAATTCAGAATCAGAAACAAAATAAGATCTTTGTTTTCATAATTAGTAGAACTAAATTAAATAGCATCTTTTATGTGCCTACAGTAAAAATATTTATTTATTGAAAAACTCCATAAACTTTTTTTTGAGACATGTCTGGACTTGAGCTCACAGGGATCGCCCCGCCTGCCTCACCATTCTGACTCCAGGAAGTATAAGCAAATGCCACTGTGCACAGCTGTCCAAACGTTTTCTTGATTTCAGTTTGTGACCATTGAAAATTAGTGCTTATACTCATTTTAATACAATTGTGTTGGAGGGATTTTACAATAATTTTAAACACCTCACTATGAAGCTAGACCTTTGATTTCTCAAGTGTACAGTCAGAGCTTATCCAATGTTAAATTGAAGCTGAGATTTTTATCTGTCCATTAACAAAACGTAGTTTGCATTTTAACAGAAACTTTCTTAACTTAGTCCAAGAGTGAAGAACGTGACTATTTTTCAAAAGATTATGAAAACTAGATTGCATTTTTAAGTCTAGGGGACATTTTAGCATCTTATATATTTTTAATATATGTATCCTCTGCTTCACGTCACATAAAGTGTGTGCTTGCTTTTCATGCTGCCTATTGTCTGGAAAGAATTAGTAGTACTTATTTTCTTAGTTCTTTGACTATTTGAAATTAGTATTTGTTAATATGCCACGGTTTTTCATACCAAATAATTGTAGTTTGGGATTCATATTGACTTACTGTCTTTTCCCCCTCTTATTTGTTTATTGGCAATGAGTTGGAAAGGATGGATTTACTGTCTCTTAAAAAATTATTGAATTTTGGTGTACCTCGTATAGAACATCTCAATCAGTTTTAATCACCTTTATACTCCCTTCCCCACAGGCACCCTCACAGGTCCCCCACCCCCACCCCACCGGAATTCATATACTCCACCATTTGTGTTAAGGTATATTGTGTCAAGTTAGTGGCCATTCCTCATTGTAGGTTCATCTGCTGAGGTCTAGTCAGCCTATTCAGAGTCCCTCACTTTAAGGAACAACAGTGATTGCCTGCCATCAAAGACTGAAGTCTGTTGCCCACTATCCCAGTTCCATCCTAGGTTTTCATCTGCTTCAATTTGCATGGGTCTTGTGCATGCTGACAGAATTTTTCTAGGTTCATATGAGCAGGGTCCCAGGAACTTGTAGGATTCTATTTCTGTATGGTCATGCACTGGCTCCATGCAATCGATCCACCCACTCTTTCAAAATGGTCGTTGAGCCTCAAGTGAGTGAAGCTTAATATAGGAGTCCTGTCCAAGGCCCACACTAAGTAGACTCTTAATCTTGATGCTTTGGACGTTTGTGACCTTTTGTGCTCCAGGCCCTCTGTTGCATGAAGGAGCTTCATTAGTGAGAGCTGAAAAATTCATTAGTGTCCTCTTTACCCCCTGTTCTATGATACCTGAGCAGGTGCAGAAGTTGCATTATAGATATGCTCATTAGGTTTGGGCAATTCATAGACAATGTGTGTGACCAGTTGTGCTCCTCTGTAATAGTCTCCATCTGGTGCAAAAGAAGCTTCTTTGATGAATCTTGATTGGGATACTTGACTGTAAATATAAAGATACATATTTTGCACTTAGTAAGAAGTTATATTAGTCTAAGAATGTGACAACCTTGGAGATTTCTCTAAGATTATGATCTCTCCACGCATGGCTATTTGTCTATTTAAAAAAAAATTTAAGTTGAATTTTTGTAAATTTTATACAATCTATTTTGATAATATTTAAATACCCTCCCCTATCTGAAACTACCCTCATTACAACCCATTCCCAATTTCATGGCATCCCTCCCAGAAAGCCCCCTCCCAGTCTTGGTTGATACTTGTTCCCTGACTTATACGGATTTTTCAATTGAAGCACACATACATAAGGATTCAAAGCTAGCATACCCTTATGAGAGAGAAATTGAGGCATTCATCTTTCTTGGTCTGCACATTTACAGTCACCTGAGTTTTACAAAGGGGCCAAAAATACACACTGGTGATAAGATAGCATGTTCAAGAAATGGTGCTGGTCAAACTGAATAGCTATATGCAAAAAAATGAGAATAGACCACATGCACAAAGTTCAACTTCACATGGAACAATGACATCAACATAAGACTTGATATCTGATAGTGTATAAAGTAGAGAATATATTGAAACTTACAGGGGCAGGAAAGGGCTTTCTGAATAGGACCCATATAGCACAGTCATTAAGTAAAAGATTGACAAATGAGAACTCAGGAAACTAAAATTCTTCAGAAGAGCAAAGGTTACCATCATTTGAGTGAAGGGACAACCTGCTAGCTATACCTCTGACAGAAGCTTAGTATCTAGAATACATAAAGAATTCTTAAATTGTAACATCAAATAATCCAATTAAAATTAGAGCAAGGAACTGAAAAGGAGTTTTTCAAAAGACAAAATGCAAATGGCAGATACATATTTTTTAAATGTTCAACATCTTTAGTCATCAGGAAAATGGACATTAAAACCACTCCAAGGTTTAATATTATCCCAGTCAGAATAGCTAAAATCCCCACACCAAACAACAACAAATGCTGGCAAGGATGCAGGGAGAAGGGAATCCTTATTCACTGTGGGTGAGATGTGATGAAAACTGGACTACCTACTATGAAATCAATGTGGAAACTCCTCAAAAATCTAGAAATACATTTAGCATGTGATCTAGCTATACACTCTTAGGCATATACTCAAAGGACGACTACAGAGATTCTTGTTCATCCCTCCCTGTTCATTGCTGCCATATTTACAATAGACAGAAAAGGGAAACAACCTAGATATACAGCAATTGATGGATGGAAAAGTGAAAGTATGGTATATTTACACAAGGGAATATTACTTAGCTGTTAAGAGCAATGAAATTCTGCAACTCACAGGTCTATTGATAGAATTGGAAGCAATAATCCTGAGTGACGTAACCCAGACCCAGGAAGATTTACTGTTTAATTCACTTAAAACTTTTACAAGTATTAATTTCAAATATTTTTGATACATGAAATGTATATAAAATGCTCAGTCAGTAGTGATACAAATTAATGGCAAAGTATAATAAATACGATAGTAAAATCTCATGGTGTACTAAAAATATAAATCTGAATATAGCATGTTGGTTTCTTCATCTTTTCTCTTGCTTATCAACCCTTACACATGTCATTTTGGCACCAGTTTTCTTTCTCCCCCAAATGGTTATCTCTCCATTTATGTTTAAATTACTTTGCCATTACATAACAACAAACTGATGTCACAAAGCCCTGTGATGATTCAGATAACATTTTAGAATATTTATTCTCACTTCAGTACAATTAAGCAATTAATTTTTTAAATTTACATGTCTGATTTTTTATTAAAATTAACTTTTGTTCATGTAAACATCAATGTTATTATGTAAATTGGCTAAATAAGTATATAAGATGATATTGAAGACTATGTCATTTTCTACATAGTTCTGATTTTTTTGAGGTATGTGGGCTCTTTAAAATGATGAAAAAGCCCACTACAAGCTGGGCGTGGTGGCGCACGCCTTTAACCCTAGCACTTGGGAGGCAGAGGCGGGCGGATCTCTGTGAGTTCAAGGCCAGTCTGGTCTACGGAGTGAGTTCCAGGACAGCCAGAGCTACAGGGAGACCCTGTCTCAAAAAGACCCCCCCAAAAAAGGCCCACTACATTTCACCCAATAAAATTTACTTTTATCTTCAGTGAATATTTTAGACAGAGGGAATTCTTTTTCTGCTTTGTTTAGACTTCACTTTTCTTTCTTTGTGTCTTTTTAACCTATGAGAAACTTTCGAGAAACTTTAATCTGTTTCTGATTCACTGAGTACTATATTTATTTCTGTGGATTTTCTCCTTTATAATTTTTGCTGCCACATCAAAATTAGCTGTGTACAATGGCATTAAAATGGCTCACAGTGTTGCAACTGATCAGCATATTTAATAAATTGATATTGAATATGTAAATAAATATCTGTGGAGGTGGAGACATTGTCCAGCAGTTAAGAAGACTGGCTGTGCTTGCAGAAGACCTGTGTTTGAATCTCAGTACCCACATGGCAGCTAACAGCTGTCTGTACCTCTAGTTCCAAGGGATCACATGCACTTTTCTGATATCTGCAGGCATTGCGTGACACTGATGCACTTACCTATATGCAGGCATAACACTCATACACATAAAATAAATATGCATAAAGTTGTAAAAGTATTTGTAATTAAGATAGAGTACTAGATTTATGAATAAACTATTGTCTTTCTTTTTTCTCATTGTGCCTTTTGTTCTCTTTAACCAGATAAAAGAAAAACAATTAGGGAAAATCTAAGAATAATTTAAGTGTGTAACATGTTTGAAGAGGTCTGAAGGGCATGAATATCTATGCCACAGAAATTCTCTGGCAGTAATCTGATGGGAATTTTCAGCATTATGAAATCACATGAATAAACTGTGTTTCTGCTGTCATGGTATGTTACAAGGGCCACTTGGAGGAATTAAACTTAAAATTTCATGCTGAAATTAATATTACCACATTCTTATGTTCTATAGTAATGAAACTAAGGACTAAATATGCCCGCGTTTGTGGTAATGTGGTTATGGAGATGCTTAAATGAACATTCAGTAACTGATTCCTTGATAAGATCAGAAAAACATTCAAGGAACACCCATATTCTTCTACCTGGGTCTGGCCACTGTGTACATTCTCATTTAGGGTTGAAATGAGCTTTAATGACAGTCCTCTTAACCTAAAATACAAACAGGTACAGTGAGTATAAGCTCATTCCTCATTTTAAAATTCAAATATTTATTTGGCTCTTTTGGAGTAGTTAAGTAGATTATTCTTAGATTTTCCTTTATACGGATTGTGGATTATCTTTGATCTTTTCTGTTTCCCAAATACGTGTTTTCACACACTTTTTGTGTTTGTATCACCAGATAGTAGAGCTGCTAATGGCCTGGTGTCTGCCAAATACTCCATTTGTTCTTGAATTTCTACGTTGTTCCATTAAGCAGGCAATGGAGTTCCATTTTCTCAGTGCAGGCAAGTATTCCCAGTGGCAGATGGTGATTTATTCCATGGCAGTCACAGGAAATAAAATTGCACACAGAATATAGAAGTTGTCATGAGCTGGGTGTAGCAGCGCACACCTTTAATCCTAGCACTTGAGAGGCAGAGGCAGACAGATCTTTGTGAGTTCAAGGCCAGCCTGGTCTACAGAGTGAGTTCCAGGACAACTGGGGGTACAGGGAGACCCTGTCTCAAAAAGACACACAAAAAATGTTGTCATGAATATAGTGAATTAAGATAGTCAATTATTAATATCTACAAATACCTTTTAAGTGTTGTTGACACTGATGCTATCGAAACATTGACTGATGTCCTTAGAACTTGGTCATGGCTGGTATTCTCTTACTGTATTCAACAAGTGAGAATGAGAAAATATATTCACAATTTTTGTCTTTTACTGAAAATATTTAGGATGAAATGAGATCTACATTATGCTTTATTTAATTTTCTGAAAGAATGGCAAAATTTTGTATTCATATTTCAATTAATTTCCTTGCTAATTAACTTTGTCTCTGTTTGATATTTATTTAGGAAAAGCATTACTACTAATTAGATATTTCTGATGTATTTGCATAAGACCAAGATAGAAAATATGTAAAGTTTGAATAGAATTCTTTTGGGACACATACTAACTTTAGTTCAAAGTAATTCTTGCTGTTTTCTTTCCTACTTTTAACTTCTCATATCTACTAAATGAAATAAAAGGAATGTCTTATTTGCCTTCAGAGTTTACAGAGAGTTAACACTAATGCTGAAAGTGTTTCAGAATTGTTTTAAAGAAGGTGCTTAATGGTATAAAATGTGATTTTACTGTCTGTGGTTCAAATAATACAGTACCAAGTACAGTTAAATTTTTGAACCATAATAGAAGATAAAAACAATAATTGTTAGAAGTCTTCTCCATGGACACAATATTTCAATATCCAGTGAAAACGTAATGAAAGAAGATATTTTGCATCCACTAAAAGGTATGACAACATTGGGGAAAGAAATATCAAGTTACTTAGAACATGGTATTATTATTTTTTTTTGAGTGTCCAATCTATATTGTTGTAGTTTCACCATTCACCCCAATCGCAGCCCTTACATTCTACTGTGCCCCCTCTTCCGCAGATTGTTCCCTAGGCTTAGAAAAGGGGCACAGGTGGATGAGAAGCAAAACAGTCTACTTTCTCTGGGGCTGTTGTCTTGGTCTCTGGTGTTTTCTTTCATGGGCTGCCAGCTTGTCCAGGCATAACCTTTTGATCCTACTAATGAAGCACATGCAATTAGATATATAGGTATTTAAACAGTATAATATATAGCCTTTCGATCCTACTAATGAAGCACACGCAATTAGGTATATAGGTATTTAAACAGTACTAATTGTTATGGTAGGTTACTTTGGTATAGACACAGATGTTTGGATGGTATGTTAATCCATGAATTACATTTTCTTCTGTAAGTATGGCAGGGTCTTCGTGTGTTTATAACATCTCCTTACCACTAGAGGATGTAAGCTTGTGGCATCAAGTTACTTAGAACATGGTATTACTAACATTATGTATGTGCAAGTGTACCTGGAAGCTGTGTCAGTTGATTAAAATGACCAGAATGTAGAAAATATTTTTTAACACTTTTAAAAAATTTTATTTTTCTTTATGTGTATGAATGTGCTGTCTGCATGCAGGTTTGTGCACCCATGTCATGCAATGCTGCGGAGGTCAGAAGAGAGTGTCTTATTCCCCTGGAATTGGAATTCTCCTGGAATTGGAGTTTCAGACAGTGGTTCTCAGCCGCCATGTGGGTGCTGGGGATAGAACCCAGGTCCTCTGCAAAGGGAGTCAGCGCTCTTAACCACTAGGCCATCTCTCTAGCCCCAGTAGAAAATACTTGAAGACATTTTATTTCAGTGTAATTGATTAACATAGCTATATCTTACATATAGCAACATTATTTTTGTAAATACATAATAATTCAGGTCTTTGCCTTGTTCATTTGAATAATGAACAGTTTTGATTAAAATGAAATTCCCTATGAGAATTAATAATTTAACCGTTTGTTCTTAAAGATAGCAAATTATTTCCATGATGGACAATGAAAAACCAAAACATATAATGTTCTTTCTGTAGATGGTGTGAGTTTTCTAAATGTTTCTAAGACAAATTTTTTAATAAGTGGCATTTTTATTAACCTGCAGAACACTCACTAATAATAGCATTTCTCCAGGGATGGACTTTTTAATTAGTGCTATGACTATCAGGAAATTAAAAAGAAGCTATCTTACTAACCTAAGGGTTAGTACTGGTAAGTTCACTTTATAGTTAATTAAAATTTCCTGGATTAAAAAGAAAAGAAATTGTTGTGTTTAAAGCCAACATTTCATGAAGGATGAATGGCTGTGAGATCAATTGTGTAGGCTTGACAAGGAGAATATCTATGTAATATTCCTGTTTTGTAACTTATAAGTTATACAACCCTGAGCAAAACAGTTAGGCCCTCTCTTAGAAAACAAGGACAATTACTCCTATGGAGGTAAGAAAATCTTATTAAAATCAAATGCAAAACACTTTGGGAAATTTAAAGTACTCCATAAAACCTAAAGCATTATTCTGATGAAATACTCAGTATTTTCTTAATGCTTTGATTACATCTATTAATGTTTTATGAGAAAGTAAATTTTATTCTGTGAAATGGTAAGCAGTGTATTTTAATTGTAGTATTTGGATTCAGTTAACCTTATCTAACATTAGAACATCACTTGCACATAAACTTTCTCTGAACGCATGTGATCAAGTTAAAAAAACCTTTAACTCTGGAGCTGAGCCTCTGGTCTCAAGAAAATGTACTCAAGTGCCACTGCCCTCCCTTGATCAGCTGCACATTTTCCAACTGTAGCGTAAGGCTCAGTGTGGTTCATATCTCAGTTAAGGTGTAATTTTAATCTAGCTATCTGACTTTTTAAATTTATTTATTTATTTATTTATTTATTTATTTATTTATTTATTTATTTTTATGTGTATGAATGTATTGTCTGCATGCAGGTCTGCGCACCCGTGTCGTGCGATGCCGCGGAGGTCAGAAGAGGGTCTCAGATTCCCCTGGAACTGGAGTTCTCCTGGAACTGGAGTCACAGACGGTTCTCAGCCGCCATGTGGGTGCTGGGGATCGAACCCGGGTCCTCTGCAAGAGCGTTTGGCGCTCTTAACCGCTAGGCCATCCCTCCAGCCCCTAGCTATCTGACTTTAAAGTGAGATTGTTATTCTGCTGCCTCTCATAAACACCATGGTAGCAAACATAGACAAGGTTTCACGTTTAAGATAGTAGTCATTTTATATTTACGTTAGTGAAGGCTCACCTGGTGCTCAGAACTGAACAGTGTTACTCTTTCTGATACCACCACCATCATTTTCACACTGACTACATCACAGTAAGTTGCCTTTACCAGGCAATCTGCTAAATGTTTTCCATGGTTTGTATCACCTGACTCTAGGTGGCAACCTTTGTTTCACTAATCATGATGAGATATTTTTACATATTTTACAGAGGGACAAAATCTTCTTTTTAAAATATTTCATTTATTATTTTTATTTTATTTGTATGAGTGTATTGCCTGCATGTGTGTAACTGCACCTGTGTCTTGTAATGCCCATGGAGATCGGAAAAGGGCTTCAGATCCTCTAGAACAGGAGTTACTGAAGGTTGTTAACTACCATGTTGGTGCTGGTAGTCTGCAAGTCAGTGCTCTTAAGTGCTGAGCCATTTCTCCAGTCCCAGAGAATATCAATAGCTTCTTTTTTTTTAAATTTATTTATGTGTATGAATGTACTGTCTGCATGCAAGTTTGCGCACCCGTGTCGTGCAATGCCGCGGAGGTCAGAAGAGGGTGTCGGATTCCCCGGAACTGGAGTTCTCCTGGAATTGGAGTTTCAGACGGTTCTCGGCCACCATGTCGGTGCTGGGGATCGAACCCGGGTCCTCTGTAAGAGCGGCCATCTCTACTCAATAGCTTCTTTAAGATGATACAGACAGAAGTCTTTGCAATCAAATTTTGACCCTGTCAATGATGTATAGTTATTGGAAAGGTAAGTTATACCATAGAAAACCCACACCCTACGCACCATGCTCTGTGACTTTGCCCAAATCATTACTCAACATGTAGGTCAAATTATTCATTTCCAACTGTGGTTAATCATGCTTCTCATTTGTATGATATGGTTGTTGTGTTGAATATATTTTACCAGATAAGGCTGCTAACTTTTGCTTTCACATGTCTCATTTTATGATTTGGCTTTTTTCTTTTTTTTTTGGTCTTTTCAAGACAGGGTTTCCCTATAGCCCCAGCTGAACTGGAACTCACTCTGTAGACCAGGCTGGCCTTGAACTCACAAAGATCCACCTACCTCTGCCTTCCAAGTGATAGGACTAAAGGTGTGCGTCACCATGCCCTGCCGATTTGGCCTTTTCTAAAATTTATTTTTATAAAAATTTTGCAATTTTTATAGAATATAGTTTTATGGTATTTAGATCCTCTACCCTATCCTCATCTCCTCCTACCACCCCCTCCCAAATTGGACAATTTAGTGAACATATATATCATATATATGGGATATATATATGTTCATTAAATGAATATATATATATATTCATTTATATATATATAAATATATATATGTATATATATGTATATATATATGTATATTATATATATAAATATACATATATATACATATATATATGTATATATATATATATCCCCTCTGGGCTCACCAAGCTTGTAACACATTGTCTCTCCCCCTCCCAGCAGCCATGAAGTCTCTTAGGTTAGGTTGGGTTTGGGATTTCTTACCCACTTCCCCATATCTAAACTGGAATTTTGTGTGTTATGAGCTTGCATAAAAATTGTTCATGCTGTCACCATTACTGTCAGTTTATATGTGTAACTTACCAGCTGTCTGGAAGACTCTGCTTCATTGTGGTTATCCACCCTCACTGGCTCTGACAATCCTTCTACCTCTTCTTCTGCAATGGTCCCTGAGAGGATTGAAATAGATGTCCTAATCAGGGATAAGTATTCTATAGCCTCTTGCTCTCTGCACATTGGCTAATTGTGGGTTTCTGAGCTAACTGCCATCTTCTCTGGTGAGAGGTGAAAGATGCATTCAGCTTAGATCTCCTATGAGGTGATGTTCAATAGAATGAAATCAGTGCATATAGAGAAAAATTCCATATGGTTTTTACAGTTACAGCTGTTCCATTAAAATTTCAACTATATTTCTTCCTATTGAGAAAGAAAATATTTTAACTTGAAACATAAGTTAGAAATACAGACATGCTACCACTTTCAAAAGTAAATTTCTGGAATCTTCTCAGGTAAAATGGTTACAGGGAAAAGGAGTCTGTGAACTTAATGAAAGAAGCTATATATCTTACTCTCTTATTTCATTCAGAGCATAAATTATAAGTTAGAAAACCAAATGGCATTAACTTATTTTGTATTCCGTTCTGAGAAAGATAAATGTAGAATACAAATGACACACCGAACATTGTTGAGAGAATGACCACTGCCTTTGTGCTCGTGCCACAGTCCTTGCAAATGTGGGGGAAGGACTACTAAGTCACTCGCTGAAAAAGATGAGGTAATGTTCCCAAAGATATTTAGCTTTGGAAGGGAACAACAGGAAGAAGGTGCTATGTATTAAAAGTCTAGGTTGATTCATATGAACAGGGTCCCTGGGGCTTGTAGTATTCTATTTCCATAAGGTCATGCGGCTTCTCCGTGGCTCTTGCAATCTTTCTGTGCCCTCTTCCACAATGGTCCCTGAACTCTAAGTGAGTGAAGCTTAATGATATAGGAGTCCTGTCCACAGACCCACACTTTGCAGACTCCTAATCATCACACTTTGGCCATTTGTGCCCTTCTGTGTTCCTGGCCCACTGTTGGATGAGGGCGCTTCATTAGTGAGAGCTGAGAGATCCATTAGTGTCCTCTTTATCTCTTTTGTCTATGTCGTGTGAGCCTTAGGTGTAGGGGTTGCATTGTAGATGTGCTACTTAAGCTTGGGCAATTCACAACACTAGTAGTGTCACCCTGCATACTCAAGCAGACAAAACCAACCATAGAACTGTGGAAATGGGCAGCAGCTCCCAATCACAGCACTATTGGCAGCTGATCACTGAGTCACCAAAGCATATTTCAAAAGGAGCTGAATTGGGGCTGGAGAGATGGCCTAGCGGTTAAGAGCGCCGACCGCTCTTGCAGAGGACCCGGGTTCGATCCCCAGCACCCACATGGCGGCCGAGAACCGTTTGAAACTCCAATTCCAGGAGAACTCCAGTTCCAGGGGAATCCGACACCCTCTTCTGACCTCCGTGGCATTGCACAACACGGGTGCACACACTTGAATGCAGACAGTACATTCATACACATACAGAAATAAAAAAAAAATTAAAAAAAGGAGCTGAATTAAACAATATCTTCCATCATCAAATATTGTCAATTCCCCTTCTGTATCATAAAGTTGACTTGGATTTTCAGGGTCTTCAAAACACCAAACCATCTAAAAGTTCTCTACCCTCCTGTCCTGGGGTCTCTGTGGCATGTAAAGTTTCTGTAATAGAGAAGATAAGCTGTATTAATACATGCCAACTTTATTCAATTCTGTTATCTTTTTATAAAGAGATTTAAGCTCTTAATATAATACTCATATAAATTATGATAATGAATTTTGTAATGATGCTTGTTCTGAAACAGAACTTAAATCACTATTTTGTTTTGCCCAGCAGTCTAAGAGTTCAAAAGATAAGTACATTTATTAATTCACCCAAACTGTGAAATTCATTTAAAAGCCAAATATTTGTCCTACTTAGTAATTCTTTTAAACTATTAGATTTCTGGCTTTCTTTTCATGAGCATGGAGGAGTACAAGATTTATAACTGCTAAGAAGAATCTCAGAATGGGAATAGAAAAGAACATAAATGTATTCCAAGCATGAAAATAAACATTAGCTCACATATTAAGACCTGAAAGAATTCTGTGTGAATTTAGAGAAATAGCGAGTGGTTAAAATGTAATGTTTAGAGAAGTTTGCCATTTCATTTCTTATGTCTTTCAGAGTTAGTTTTTATGTATTTGAAATTTATGAATTATGAAATTTATATTGCATTAAATTACCACTGTGCAATAGGAATATGGAAGTAAACCAAAATGAGACATGAAATTTTAAATTTTCTAGTAGAAACATTAAAAATAAAAACTAGGGGCTGCATAGGTGGCTCAATGATTAAGAGCACTGGCTACTCTTGCAGCGGACCCGGGTTCAATTCCAAGCACCCACATGGTGGCAAAAAAACATAACTCCAGTTCCAGGGAAATCTGATGCCTTCTCTGACTCCATAGGCATTACATGACACAGGTGCACCTACACACATGTAGACAATACACTCATACATATAAAATATTTTTAAAAGAATAAAAACAAAAATAAAAACAAAGATATATATATATATATATATATATATATATATAAGCA
>VZQC01003726.1:148912-176362 GCA_009823505.1 Rhizomys pruinosus | reverse complement strand
ATTTATTTATTGTATGTGTATGAATGTACTGTCTGCATGCAAGTCTGTGCACCCGTGTCGTGCAACGCCGCGGAGGTCAGAAGAGGGTCTCGGATTCCCCTGGAACTGGAGTTCTCCTGGAATTGGAGTTTTAGACGGTTCTCGGCCGCCATGTGGGTGCTGGGGATCGAACCCGGGTCCTCTGTAAGAGCGGTCGGCGCTCTTAACCGCTAGGCCATCTCTCCAGCCCTGTCAGGTGTGTTTAATAAAATGAAAGAGTGGCGAAAATTGCTCCATTAACACACAGCTCACATGGTTCTTTGAATCCTGCTTGATCTTATCATTAGGAAATGATATTTTCTTCTACAAAGTTTTCATAAAACTTTTGAACTTTTGCTATGCTCCTTGAATGTGTCTTTTGTTGTTTCTATTGATCCACAAGTACTAAGCTCCCCTGCTATTTCCTTGAGAGACATTTTAATGCTGCTTAGGTTAAAGTTCCAAAGTCACTGTACTGAATAAAGCAGTACATTTCCTTTTATAGACCTCAGATGCCAGCTGTGAAGGAGGCCATTGTCTCCAAACTTGTTAGACAAATCTACGGCTAGTGTGTCTGTCATTTACCAAGTGGGAAGGCAATGTGGACAAATCCTGGCCCAGGAATTTGTCACATTGATTCTGATTTCATCCCTAATATGAAATCTTAGACTACTTTTTATTCTCTGATCTTATTTCCTCATCTATCAAATGGTTTCCTATAGACTTATGGAGAAAATATAATGGGTTAATGTTCAGCACATGCTGTTTTGTAAATTCCTGGGCAGACATTACATTTTCTTCTATTGTCTTTTGTCCCATTACTGAGACAAGTGGCTATGTAAAGATTGAATTTTTAGTTTTCTTTTATCCTTTGTTTCAGATTTCATAATTAAGGACTTATAATTTTATTTTGAATTTATTCTTATTCTTCTTTGCCACACAACATTCAGAGTGCTTTTTCTATTTTGATATTTTATTTTATTCATTATTTTTATTTTATGTATGACTGTGTGGTCTGCAGATAAGGGAGGCGCACCTGTGTTGTGCAGTGCCCTCGAAGGTCAGAAGAAGGGGTCAAGTTCCCTGGAAGTGGTGTTTCAGATGGTTGTTATCTTTCATGTGGGTGCTAGGAATAGAACACAGCTCCTCTGGAAGAGCAGCCAATGCTCTTACCTGTTGAGTCAGCTCTCCAGCCCCTCTAAAATATTTTAAACTACATTTGTGTGTGTGTGTGTGTGTGTGTGTGTGTGTGTGTGTGTGTATGTGCTTGTGTGTACCATGGTGTATGTGTGGAGGTCAATGGACAATTTGTGGGAATTAGATTCTTCCTTATCAGGCTCCAAGGAATTGAACTCAGGTTGTTCAGGCTGGGCAACAAGCACCTTTACCTGCTGAGCCATGTGAGCTGTCTTGCCAGTACCAAAAATAATGTTCTCTCAATCTCCTTCCCAGTTATCTTTGACTCATGCCATCCCATCAGCAAGGCAGTCATTTTTACTTCTAAAGAAGACTCTGAATTCTTCCACTTGTCCCCATCTCCACTGCAGACCTCTTTCTTTTCTTGCCAAGAACAGCAACTCAGGTGGCAGGTGTAGTCACCTCCTAACCATTCTCTCCTTAATTTTAGATTGCCTTACAGTTCATATAGCATAGGTTTTAATAATTTTCACTTGCTCTTTAAGTCAGTTTAAATTTACCATGGTACTATGGTCTTCAAAACTTCTGACTGACCTTATCTGATCTTCCAACCCACTAAGTTACTATGTAATAACCATGTATGTTTCTATTATTCCTCAAATACAAACCTATATCACCACTGAATGACAAGCACATTCACGTTGCTTGGACATCCTCCCTCTAGATTTGATTAACTTTTTCTTATCATTTTGTTTTCAGTTCAAGTATAATTTTATCTTCTCCTTCCTGGGTTACCAAATTTAAATAAAATATCTCTTTCTAGGGAATCTGTATTTTATCATTTCATTTATTTATTTACATTGTCTTCAGGCACCAACACTTCCCTACAACCAGAAGCTTTTTCTGTCTTTGCTGAAACATCATGGTTTCTGTAATAATGCTGGCCTTTTAGTATATGTTCTGTAAGTACTTGTCAAATAAGTAAACATTACATACACAGCTATTTCCACATGATTATGGAAAGAAGACATTAATTCTGAATGATATTATTAGAGAGGAGATGAACTCCAGTTGAACTTGGATATACTACACTTGCAAAGTCACAAAATCAGGAGTGAATATTCTATTTGTCATTTGTAAATGTCATTCAAGTCAGAGACATCTTGAATAATAGATCATTCATGAAAAATTACATCCTTTCTAGAATGATTCGATTCATTCCTCTATTCAGTGTAGGTAATCAGAGGATGATAAGTCTAAGCATTTTTTATGTTAATTGTAAAGGATTCACATTTTACCCTTGTTTATCTTTCCTAATTCTAAGTGTTGAATGGAATGATCTTTCCATGTGTTATACTGTGTCCATAAAATTGTTGGTTATTAGAATATATGACTACATAATGGCTTTTCAGTATATTTATATGAACACATGTTCTTCAGAGACTGAAGATTATGTGTCTGCTATGAGTAAAGTTGATTATCAGAAGCATGTTGGTCTTTAGGATTCATATTACTATTATGGACAACATTATGTCACTAGTGGTTATTTGAGTCATTCTCATCCAATGAGATTATTTGTTAAATTTTAATGAATTGGGCAACAATATCCCAGTTGCTCTGTGAAGTGCACTTGCATAATTGGGATCATTTCTCTCTTCATTTAAAATTAATCACCTCAGTTCTCCAGACATTCTTTGGAAGTTGAAATAAGGTACAGACTTTGTTTTGTTCAATTGGGTCCATTTGGGTATGTATATTTAAAAGGCATTTTGAAGAGGAGTAGTCTGTATTTTTATTATATTAAAATTTACATGATTTTATGATTAGTTCAGTTCAAATTCTTTTCTTTATTAACCTGTTAATATGACTCACTGTGTCTTATCATACCACCCAATTAATATTATATTTATATAACTGTGTGATACTCTCTGCTACCACCCTTCTCATACAATAGCTTCTCAGTATTCTACTTACTCCTCCTGTCTTTACATATCTTGAGAAGCAAGGTTATTTTCAGTCACACCTTATGCATCCATAAGCACTGACATGCTTCTAAATCATGATTATTCCTTTCTACAAGAAAATTTTCTTCCCCTAGCTGGTTAAACATGTCTGCCTAGGAGATTTGCTTTACTCCTCCCACATAATTGTTTGCCAAAGCAAAATAAAGTCTAAATGATTTATAAAATTAATACAATTATTTTCATTTAGTCTCAGAAGCATCGAAGGAACAGAAATAAATGCTGATGAGTAGCCCTGAATGATTTCTGAAAAATCCAACTTATTAAAACCCTCAAATTACAGAACTGGAAATATTTAAAGGCAGTGCTTAATGAACAATTGAATGACCTGATCGAGGCATGTGAAATATTTATTATTCATTCATTTTCTCAACAATGTTTGGTGTGTTGTTTGTATTCTAGCTGAGCATTTTGTAGTTCTCTCTCAGTTGTTGGTTTTTACTCTATGACACACTGACTGGTTTTCTGTGACATGTGACAGATGGTGGCTGTCTCCAAAGAACGTGTGTGAACTTATTGGGGAGTACCGTGGTCACTGTCCCTACTGCCCACTTCTCTGACAGCAAGCTCTGGTGTGGCCTTTTCCAACCTTTCTTACTTCTGCCTTAAGGCATCATATCCTACCCCTTTTGCTGGGGGAGTCTCCTGACATAGAAACCAATCTTCTGAGGTGGAGAATTGGTAACATATTTGAAATCCAACCACTCTGGACAGGCATATTTGACTTAAGTAGACGCTGGCATCTTCAACAAGGGAAAGTGTGCATACGATTCATTCCACATATATCCTCAGTCCCTGTGTTCCCTCTTTCTTTTTCTCTCTTTGCTTTCTCTTTCTCTTTTTCCTTTCCCTCTGCTTAACCATGCACAGGGGCTGAACAAGAAGTTTGTTGCCTTAAACCCATATCCAAATGGAACATATGCCCATATTTTATAATAATGATATAGACAGGACCCTCCTTATGAGAGAGAGAGAGAGAGAGAGAGAGAGAGAAAAGAAGAAGAAGAAAGAAGAAGAGAAGTAAGAATAAGAGAAGAAGAAAGGAATAAGAGTCTATTTCCCTCTTCTGAGCCTCCAGGAAAAGGCCAAGGCATTATCCCTGAGACCAGAGACTGAATACTCTTGATTCTTGTTTTCTTCCCCTCTAGCCTGTTGCCTACCTAGTGGCAGGGGAGTAGGTAGGAGTCATCTCTAAAATTCACTTTCACATAACAGTTTTGATTTCTGGTAAGTAACAGAAGTAATCCCACTGTTTATTTCCATTCATCTGCACATATAAATCAGTATATGCATTCATAAAGTAGATATGTACATCTACATAGTATATATCAAATATAAACATATGTGGAATATTACAAAAACTATTTCTATATATGAACAAATATAGATATACAGATACATATGTATGAAATTTTAGAACAGCTTGAGGCTGCTGTTCTTCTCGGACATATACTTCTGAGTCAGTCTGCAGTGCACATAATCAAATGATGATTTCAGTACACTATTAAGCATCTACAAGTCCCAGTTTATTTTTGGTAAGGAAGGGGTCGCCTTTTACCTTATGATCTTAATTTATAGTGATGCAGAGTTAGTGTTAACGTCTGTTCAAACTCTGAATATATAAATTTACTTTTCTCTTTCTCTAGGTATCATATTATGAGACATCCAGGAAGGATAAGATGCTTAAAGTAATTGTTTCTTGCTATAAAGCTAAAGTAAAAAAAAAAAAAAACAAAAAAACTCACTTCCAATGGTCAACACGGTTCACGTGACCAGAGTCAGAGGCAAAATTGCAGCATGTCTGCAATGAAAAAAAGTGACTACCATTAAGGTGTTTTATAATATCTCCTCTTGATGGTTGTATAACACTTGAAAGTATTTTGGCTTGGGATACTTATAAGCTGTGTTTAAAATGAAAACTGGCTGAAAATAAGGAATAGTGATGTAAAATAAACATATAACTAATAGGGCTAACTAAAAAGATATTTTTAAAAGCTTATGTATGTAAATCCCATATATAGAAATCATGTTTATAAATTATCTGAAAGGGGCCAAACCACAAGCAGTATATATATATATATATATATATATATATGCATTTATATATTTTGTATGTTATGATATAAATACCATTCATTTTCTACTAATGTAAGGTTTGTTGTGACACAGATCTTCTAGTTTGTCTTCCCTGAAATTTCTAAAGCCATTGCAAATCAATTTCAACATGTTTTTGGATTGGGTGTAATATATTTGTTATGGCTACTTCTCAGGAAAGTTCTTCCTACTGAAATTAAAATAATAATGAATGCTTGCATACAACATATATATAGATACTGTATATATATTATTTGCTTGAATGTACATACTTCTGTTTGCATGTTTGTGTGTGCACGGTTGCATATACATACATTTGCATGTTTATGTGGTGCATAGAATCCACCCTTGACTATCATTTCTCAGGGAATGCCTGCCTTTTATTTTCTTGAGATTTATTTTTAGTTTTTTTTTTTTCAGAAATTAGAATACTTTATTATAAACATTTTCAGAATATAAACTGATTTTGTGTGAAGACCCTGAAACTTTTAAAACTATATGTAAGATAAACTTATAAGGCATTTCACTTTTTTAAAATTTTTATTTATTTTTGTATGTGTATGAATGTACTGTCTGCATGTAGGTTTGTGCACCGTGTCATGCAATGCCGCAGAGGTCAGAAGAGGGCCTTGGATTCCCCTGGAACTGGAGTTCTCCAGGAATTGGAGTCACAGACGGTGCTTAGCCGCCATGTGGGTGCTGGGGATCGAACCTGGGTCCTCTGCAAGAGCAGTCGGTGCTCTTAACTGCTAGGCTATCTCTCCAGCCCGCATTTCACTTTTAAATCTAGAAAATATACTTCAAGTTAGCTCTAACAAAGGAAAAATAAGTTGTTTCATCGAGAAAACTAGTGAACACAAAAATATATGCTACTCAAAACTAAGACAAACCCAACCAAGAAAGATTCTGCAGTCTGTTAATTCTCCAATTTTAAATAAGTGATCTCCCAAGGGAAAATAATTCCATCACAGCAATTTGATGAATAAAAGCAGAGCCACTCACATAAGGGAAATTACATTATATGAAAAATATAAGAAAAATGGAATAATGTTTTCAGAAAATGAGGGAAAGTAATTTCCATGTTGGAAAGCAAGCACACTCCTTCATGTTTAATTTGTTCGAGATTAAAGTATCTATTCACACAGGAAAAGTGACATCAACAGAACCGCATAAAACCAAGCTCCTCAACTATTACTTCAATTTAATCCCAAGGGAACCAACTAAAGAGCTTCAAAATCCAAGGATAGACTGGTCCTGAAGCATTTCCTCCTCTGTCCTTTCTTCACCTTGTTCCTTTGTTTAATTTCTCTGTAGCATGCAGGCCTTCCTTCTTGATCAGATTGGCAAATTTCCAGACAAATATATTCTTCCTTCTCTTGGTGAGATGTGTTTCATTTTCTAGCCAAGAGTCTTTCAGTGTGTAATCTTAAACCACAGTGTAGGAAACCACATCCGAGATCACTACCATCGAAGTTACTGCCCTTCCTTTATTTTTTAGTCTCATCCTAGGTATCTTTTATTTACGTACCAAAAGCTTCATAAATTTAGTTATTTTTCTGAGATCTCTGTAAAAAGCATCAGACACTCACAAATCGGTAGTTGTGGGCTATATTTGGTTGCACTCCCGAGTCATGGTGGGTTTTTTTTTTGCCTATTTTACCGTTTTGACGCAAGTTGCTAAGAAGACTCAAGCTCCTAACGTTTCTCTCCTCCTTTCTCTCTCCTGCTCCTTTCCTTTCTTCTCTCCTTCCCTCTTCTTGAGACAGGTTTCCTGTGGTCTAGATTGGCCTTGAACTCGCTATGTAGCTGAGGATGACCTGGAATTCCTGACCCTCTTGTCTCCACCTCTGTCCTAAGTTAGTTTTAGCTATCAACACAACTACATACAGCCTACAGTCACTTGAAAGCATCTCAGTAGATCATCTTTATCAGGCGAGTCTGTGAACCTGTCTGTGAGGGATTGTCTTAATTGAATTAGGAGGGCTCAGCCCACTGTGGGTGGTGTTATTACTGGGCAAGTGGCCCTGGGCATGGTGGTGAATGCCTTTAATCCTAGCACTTGGGAGGCAGAGGCAGGCAGATCTTTGTGAGTTCAAGGCCAGCCTGGTCTGCAGAGTGAGTTCCAGGACAGCTGGAACTACAGCGAGACCCTGTCTCAAAAAAGACCAAAAAAACAAAAAAAAAAAAAAAAAAAGTAGAAGCATAAGCCTGCCAGGCAGACCCAGAGTGAGCCAGCAAGTAGCATTCTTCTACAGTTTTGTTTCCAGCTCTTGCCTTGAGTAGGATCCTGCCCTGAATTCCTTCAGTGATGAATTGTGATCTAAAAATGCAAGACAAAGTTGCTTTTAGTCCAAGTGTATTGTCACAGCCACAGAATGGAACTCTTTAATTTGGGAATACAGAGGGTATAGGGTTGTGTGCAGAATACAGAAAGTCTAACCACACTACATAGGAAAAAGAATTTTATCACAAATAAACATTTATTTATTTATATTTTATGTGTATGAGTGTTATGCCTGCATGCGTGTAAGTGCACTCATTTTATGCAATGCCCTCAGAGGTCAGAAGAGGGCGTTGGATCCCTTGGAACTGGAGTTACAGACTGTTAGCTCCCATGTGGGTGCTGGAATTCAAATGCAGGTCCTCTGCAAGGGCAGTCCATACTGTTAACCACTGAGCCATCTCTCCAACTTCCATTTTTCCTATATTTAATCTTGGGTTCACAGTAATCATAAACAGCATTTGGAGAGTCTGGGGATGAAGGCAAGAAAATCTCTGGGTCATTGAGAATGTTAGGGTAATAATAAGCAAGTGTTGTCAGATCCAATTATTAGAGAGAAGATAACAAAGAGTGGAAAAACTTTCAAAAAAATATGAAAAAATATTTCTGGGCTGGTAAGTAATAAAACTGTCCTCTGGCCTCCACATGTGTGCTGCGGCATGCCACATATGTACACATACAAAATAATTAATAACCAATTAATAAAAATGCAATAAAATATTAACTTGGTAATACTAAAAAATGAACTATAATATCATTTTATTGGTGTGCCCCCTTGGTTTTGTTAGGAAGTGTACACTTTGTATTACATCATTGTCAAATCATCTCTAGGAGTGGAGTTTTGCACTGATAAATGGACTTCAGTGATTAATTCCAGAACCCTTTCTTTTGGTGTTAGATTGAGCTTGTAGCAGATGTGTTTTGACAGGCTTACTTCATCACCTCTCTCCCTCCTCTCATTATATGGTTTGGAATCTGCTCTAAAGATAAGACACACTGCAAGCATGACTCATCGCTAACGCACTGTATGTGGAAACTCCTGGTACAAGCAGCAGAAACCACAGTGGAATCAAACACAGAAACTTATGATTGTAATGGCGAAGATAATTGATACTTACCATTTGAGGACCACCATAATTCATTTCCAATATGATTTTCTTTTCTTTTAAAGAAACATGTACCTAAATTGGTAGCAGCAAATTTATGAGTTTTGTTTTATTTTGGTCATGGTTTCTAAGTTGTCTTCTGTGGTAAGCCAACTAGTTGACCAATACTTCATATTTAATCTTAAAATGATTGAAATGTTCAATTAGAACATAAGCTTTCATAAAGAGGTTAAACAACAGAATTTATAATGTAAGGAATAACTCAGGAACAAATAGATGATTTGTATATTATTTCTGATAATTATATTCAAAAACCAAGAAACTAAATGTGGTTAAAAATGTAAATGCCTAGTAACCACATATAAAATAGCTTAGGAGTTACTGCTTTCTAACAATTTAATTATTTTGAAATGCCACCCTAGACTGTTGATTTAAAACATTTTTTAACCTTCATATTTTGAAGCTTTATTTTCATCTTCAGAAAAGAAAGGAGGAACTAAGAAACATAAAGGGTTCAATATGTCTACGAGCTCCTTCTCTCTGAACTGTAGCCTGCTCTGTGGCCCTCGGGATGGGTATCTTGTGGATCTTGTTTCTGATAGTGGCTTTGTTACTATCACAGATCTTGGAGGTGGAGAATATCAGGTATAGTTTTCATTCGTGTTCTTGGCTAACCTGCTTACATTTATATTTGGTCCTGGTAGGAAAGTTCTGTATGAAACTCATCCACCATGAAAACACTATCCTTGGAGGGTTTTTAAAGCATGAGCTGTAGACAAAAACACTGATGTTGAATTGATGAGTGTAAGTTTCAGCATCTGTGGAGGGTTACCTTAGCAACACCTATGTTTTCTTTCTTTTTTAACATCTACTCTGAACCTACAGCCATCCATCCAAGAGTTCATGAATAGTTTAACAAAGAAAGGGCAGAGCTATTGAGTAATCCAGGCTCATTAATCGTGTACTTACCAGGAGGATTGGACTTTAAATCATTAATGCAGGCAACGTTTCTCTCTAGAGCCATCAGTGTGATTCTACTGCCTGAAATATGTAATGATGGATTTTCTTTTAATTTTTCTTTTCTTTTTTATTGGAACTTCAGAGACACAGGTATTTTATATATGCTCTTAAAGAGTAAGTAAGAGGCTGTAGCTGTTTTAAAGACGTAGTGGTTTCCTTACTGACAAGGAACTGGTGTAGGTAGTAATACTGATTTAAAATTTGAATGCACTGTGTATTTTGTGAGTTTTCATTTCATTCTTTTTGTTATTACATGCTATAACAACTTTTCATATTATAATAATTTGAACTTTAGTCTTGCTATCTTGAACAATGAATTTATATTGAAAATGCTAACTTTTTAATAGTGATAGATTTATTATTTTAACCTGCTTTCAGAATTAACTTTAGTACTTTTTTGGTCTTCTAGGTTGATGTTTCCAATGCTATTTATGGGACTAGGTATGACATAACTTTCCCTTCAATTTCTGCTACAACTTACAGCTCACCTATTAGTAGAACAGCGACAACAAATGTGACAAGTAAGTACACATTTTTAATTACTTTTTATTAAGTAATTTAGTCATAACTTTGTTATATAGAAATATTTACATTGACAGCATTTTTCTCATACAGATTAAAACAGCTTACAATGATTAAAGTAAAATGGAAACTATAGAAAGTGATCTGTTGAGAGCTTGCCTGCTACTGGTTCTTTGGCTTCCTTTACTTTGTAAAATGGATCAAATGCTAACATTTGAGTTGTACAGAGTCAAGAAAATAAGCTCACTACACTTTCTCAGGAAGTGTCAGTTTGTAAGTTTGTAAGTCAGTTTGTAAGCTCTTTCTTAGTGTTTTCAGGTAAGCCCGGCATTAACAAAGTCTTAAAAATGATTTGGCACGAAAAGTATATTTGGCATGTAGTGTTTAGCAGCATTCCATTTTTTACATTCTTATGAAAGAATGTTTGTGATATTCCCCCAAAGAATTTATTTATTCTCCTCGTTTAAAAAAATCATAAAGCTCTTGGGAGAAGAAATTCATATAGGCTTTAGGGGACTTCAAAAGTTTATAGTTATAAATACTTCTCTTACCTTTTTGGTGGAAATACAATAATTGCCTGAGTCTTAATAATAGTGAATTTTTTAAATAAAATAGAACCAGGGCCCCCAGTCTTCCTAGCGGGGGAGCGAGTTGGATCTGCTGGTATTCTTCTTTCCTGGAATACACCACCAAACCCAAATGGGAGGATTTTATCTTATGTTGTTAAATACAAGGAAGTGTGCCCGTGGATGCAAGCAGCGTACACACAAGCAAGAGCAAAGCCAGACAGTTCGGAAGTTCTTCTCACTAACCTCAATCCTGGAACAACATATGAAATTAAGGTAAATATTTTGTAAATAACTACTTAGTATTGAAATATTCCACCCAGTTGAAAGTGAGACTTTTCCCACCTTGTCAGTCTTCGAGCTGGCCACAGTGAGTGGTGAAGAAAGACACGCTGTTACAGGCTTAGCAGCACTTGCAACTTTAAAAGTTGGTGAAATAATATAATCTCTTCATTTAAAAAATTATTTATTTATTTTTTTATGTGTATGAGTGTACTGTCTGCATGTAGGTTGGTGCACCTGTGTCGCGCAATGTCAAGGAGGTCAGAAGAGGGCGTTGGATGGGGTTAAAGACGGTTCTTAGCTGCCACGTGGGTGCTGGGAATTGAACCCTGGTCCTCTGCAAGAGCAGTCAGTGCTCTTAACTGCTGAGCCATCTCTCCAGCCCCTCTTAAATTTTATCTAGATAAACATTTATATATTTATTCATTTAGAAACTTTAGCTTGATAGCTTTTAATATCTATTATTTTTAACTTAGATAATTCATAGCAGAATAAAAATTAAGTTACTTTATTTATTCATAATTTTTTTGTTGGGTTGGGATGGGGCTGAGGGCCTCAGGCATGTTAGGAAGTGCTTGATCACTGTGCTATATCCCCAAGCTACAAACACTGTACTTTTTAAAAAGACCACTGTTAGCTTCAGCGTTTCTCATCCAATCTTGTGATTTGTGCTACTGGAATTTGGATAGTGGATTTAAATCTCCTAAGGAGCCAGTTTTACTAAAAATAGTGAATTCAGTTCAATTTCATGCAAGAACTGTTTATTGAACTTTTTCTCACTTGCATTTCTAAAAGTCTGTAATCATTTACAATATTAAAGATATAAGCCTTGGGGCTGGAGAGATGGCCTAGCGGTTAAGAGCACCAACTGCTCTTGCCGAGGACCCGGGTTCGATCCCCAGCACCCACATGGCGGCTGAGAACCATCTATAACTCCAATTCCAGGAGAACTCCAGTTCCAGGGAAATCCGAGACCCTCTTCTGACCTCTGCGGCATTGCATGACACGGGTGCACAAATCTACATGCAGACAGCACACTCATACACATAAATAAATAAAAAATAAAATAAAAAATTTAAAAAAAGATATAAACCTTAACATCTTATTTGGATAGTAAATAAAGAGGAAATTATACAAAGCAGTATTGTTAGGCTGAACAGAAATGTTTAAAATTATAGGACATCTTAGCGTTTGCAAAAGAGATAGTGAAGAGCAGGGAGGGATATTGTCCTCCTTACTATTTATAGCATAAGATTCATATTATCTATTATCTATCATCTATCTATCTATCTATCTATCTATCTATCTATCTATCTATCTATCTATCATCTGTCTAATTTAGTGTTTGTACAGATGTGCGTTGGCACATGCGTGCCATGCCTTGTATGTGGAGGTCAAAGGACAACTTTCAGGAACTGGCTCACTCTCTTCTGACATGTGAGATCCATGCCAAGGCTGGAATGCACATCATCAGGCTTGGTAGCAAGTGCGCTTACCCACTGATCAGTCTCAACACCCAGCATTCATATTTCCTCTGAACCTTTAAAATAATTGAATATAGAGAAGAACATCTGTAAGGCTAATTTTTTATTTCATTATTATTATTATTTGGTTTTTTTGAGACAGGGTCTCCCTGTAGCTCTGGCTGTCCTGGAACTCACTCTGATCCACCTGCCTCAGCCTCCCAAGTGCTAAGATTAAAGGTGTGCGCCACCATGCCTGGCAAGGCTAAATTTTTATAACTGAGGTGCTTTCCTTAGATTGTAAAATGTGGTAGGAGAGATTTTGCCCAAAAATTTTCTGACATCTGAAAATTACTTCACATAGATATTTTTTATAAACATGCAAATATTTAGGTTAATTGATATGGTAAAATATACTCGGGAATAATAAGTAAAGATTAAATTTAAATGTGATATAAGAAACTTATTGTTGGGGCTGGAGAGATGGCTCAGTGTTTAAGAGCGCAGACTGCTTTTGCAGAAGACCCGGATTTAATTCCCAGCACACACTCTGTGAGTTCAAGGCCAGCCTGGTCTACAGAGTGAGTTTCAGTCCAGCTGGGGCTATAGGGAGACCCCGACTCAACAAAAAAACAACAAAAAAAAAGCTATTGTTGAGAGAAAGGCAGTTTGCTCAGGCTAGGTCTGTTCAGATCTATTTTTATGAATTTGAATTTTATTCCTCTGAATTCTCTTATTTCAGGCCTGTTGGGAAGCCTGTAGTCTATGTTTCGACTCACACTTTGTAAATCATTGTTGTGACATTTACTCTCTTCAGATAAACGTTAGCCATTGATGAATTCCAAAGGGCATTTTGCATGGTGCATTTGATATCGTCAGTATAAGTAACATGTATAGGGCTCCTGTTAAGTGTTCTACATGTGTTATGTTAGTTAGTCTCAGATACCTCTGTGACATAGGTAAATTATTATTCCCATTTAAGTATGAGAAAAAAATGTACCTTTGAAGAGTTGAACACATTGTCAATGTTCTCCATTTGGCAAGTGGCAGTGGTACAATTAAACACAATTGTCAGGGTCTACTCATGTCACTTTGTAAAAACTTAGGGCTATTATTCTCAGGTATGGAGTAAAGGCTGAACATCAGAACATGTCTTTCAACTGAATTCATGTTCTACTGTTTATTCCTATGTGATCCTGGGCAAATCTGACTTGTCTCACCCAGGGTTTTCACTTTAAAATGTTTAAAAATTAATTTTATGAGAATTTCATACAATATATTATGGCCATATTCACTCCAACTTTGTTTCTTTCTAGTTGTTCTTAAAAACCCATGGAGTTCAGTTGCATTGCCCATATACTATTAGCCATGAGTCCATCCACTGGAGTGTGGTCAGACAACCAGGATTTGAACCCTTGAAGAAAACCAACTCTTCCTTTCCAGTGGGCTATCAGTGGTCAGTGGCCCCTTAGCTGGGGGTGCTATAGTGTATCCACCTCCCAGAGGATGCTATCTGCCTTGAGTTTGCAGTTTTTCATTATAAGCTGTTGTCCAGATTACCTCCTATTTTGATTCCATGGTATCTCTATGCTGTTTTTTACCTTGAGAGTATTGTGAGGGTTTGGCACTCACCTCACAGAATTGAAAGTTTTGTAATTTCACCCAATACTTCAGGTGACAAACTACCTTAACTCTAATTTTTTACTTTTGCTCTGAAAGTAACCTATGATCTTCTTTTTGTTTATTGTTTTGTTATTGATGTTAATTATAAGCCACAACTTTCTTTTCATTCAGATTGTAAACAACCAAAAATATATGCTCTGCTTTGTTTTGAAATAAATAATAATAAAAGAGAATATATAGCCTAGGTAAGAAACAGGAGCCTAAATAGAATTAGTCATCACGAATAGGACTACTAATTTCCTTTGAGTTTAAATTATCTAAACAGTGAATTATTGAATAAAGAGCATTTTAGCATTCACAAAAAAAAAAAAAATCAAAGAAGGGCTGGAGAGATGGCCTAGCGGTTAAGAGCGCTGACTGCTCTTTCAGAGGACCCGGGTTCGATCCCCAGCACCCACATGGCGGCCGAGAACCGTCTTTAACTCCAGTTCCAGGGGAATCTGACACCCTCTTCTGA
The DNA here is from genome assembly GCA_009823505.1 of Rhizomys pruinosus. Classification (NCBI taxonomy): domain Eukaryota; kingdom Metazoa; phylum Chordata; class Mammalia; order Rodentia; family Spalacidae; genus Rhizomys; species Rhizomys pruinosus. The sequence continues at coordinate 161,712 of VZQC01003726.1, read as the reverse complement.
CCTCCGCGGCATTGCACCACACGGGTGCGCAGACCTGCATGCAGACAGTACATTCATACACATACAAAAATAAATAAAAATTTAAAAAAAATCTTAAAAAAATCAAAGAATGTGAAGATCTTCTGATCTGTTTCAGGTTGCTGCAGAGAACAGTGCTGGCATTGGAGTGTTCAGTGATCCGTTTCTTTTCCAAACTGCAGAAAGTGGTAATTTTCCTAAATTTTTAATTTAGTCACGAGCTCTAATTTAAAACAAACTTGGATTTTAATTGAAATCTGATACTAAGTACATACAATTCTCGAAGATGGCCATTTAATTCCTTTTGGTTATTTGGGGAGCGAACTTGTTCTGTAAGATATATATTGTTCTGATCATAAAAGTTAGTATTATCTTGGAAAAAAAAAACTGTCTACAAATGTAAGAAACAGCAAAAAGTTATTGGCTTGCCAGACAAAACACCTCTATTTTAATGTTATTTATTTTTGATAAGTCACTATGTTAGCCCAGGATCTTCTCTAACTCGGGATCCTCCCAGGAGCTGGGCTTATAGGTGTATATTATCACATCCAGCTTATACCATACCTCTATTACTATCTTAAACTGTCTATGGCTCATCTCTTCTCATTCTCATGAATATATATGTTCATTGATGTGAATAAGCCCATTCCAAATATGCCTATAAAACAGTAATAACAATTAATCAACTACAGAGAAACTTGGAGTTTATAAGATATCCACACCCTTTATAACTATATTTCCAACAAATATTTCCTGTTCATCAGATATTTGGACACATTGCAATACCTACCACCTTATTTATATTCTAAATATTACACCAGTAAAGTATAATGTCTGTGTTAAAAATAATTTACTGAATACAGGACTTATTTATTTAATAATTTTGCATTTATTTATAATAGTGAAATGTTATAATCAAGTAAATATATAGAAAAATGGTTACTTACATGGTCGTATCTCTAATTAGCAAGTATTTGTCATGGAGCTTGTATTATAATGGATCAAGATAATCAAATATGAAAATTAGCATGTCAAGTTAGTGATCAGGCAGTGCTATACAATAATTTCTAGTAGTTAGGAATATATATATATATATATATATATATATATCCAACAGAAAAATATTTCAGCCCTCTATTGCATAGAGTGTAATTTGGCATTGGTCTTGAGTATTTAGAAAAGATGCAACATTTAGTACTGAAAAAAATCTGTAATAAATTTTATGATTCAGTTACTGTTTGAGAACATATTAATTTCTATGGAATAAACTGAACTTATAGTCATTAAATCAGGAGAAGTTTGTTTTCTTATGAACAAATGTACTCCTAAGAGATATGCAGATTAATCAGTGTACTTAGATGAATTAATATTATTCTGCCCACAAGCACTAACACCTCAGTATTTAATATCCTGTGGAACATTTTTCCAAGTAAATGTTTAATTTGTTTTACATTTTAAAACTTTGAAAAGTGGTACTTACCTTTTCTTGTCTAAATAATGTAGCAAAATAAATTAAGATACCTTTATGTAGAAAGGCAAAAAAAAATTAAAGTACATTCTGATGCACAAAATCAAGAAGTAAAAACTAGAATATTTAAAACAAAAAAAGATGTACCACAGAAAAGAACAAAGTTATTTTTCAAAGACATCGAAATAACAAAGGGAAAAATCAACAAAAATATGTTACTGAAGTAAAAATAACCAAAAACCCACATTAATATAAACATCCTTCAGTAAAGATTGTTTCTCAGATTTAACTGATTTTTGTTTTATTAATATTTAGGGTTTGCTTGTTTTGGAAATCAAGCTTCTTAACTTAATAAAGATGTGGTTGTCTTATAAATTCAAGGTTTCTCTGCCTTTGTTTATGACTGCTTTATAGGCATAGCTGGAAATGGGTCAACTTGTGATCAATAATTCTGAAATAAGATTTAGTTCAAGTCCAGTTTTTTGAAATTTTAACATAAAACAAATATATATTTAGAAGTCATATTTAGGTTAAACTTTGATTTTATCCAATGTATTACTCATTTACTTTCATGTTATGTGTACATTTAACATCTCAAAGGAATCACATACCATTTTAAGTTTTACAACAACCCTTTTGTTTTTCATCTCCTTAAATCTTTATAATACCCCCAGCTCCAGGAAAAGTTGTCAATCTCACAGTTGAAGCCTTTAACTACTCAGCAGTAAACTTGATTTGGTATTTACCTCGGCAACCAAATGGCAAAATCACCAGCTTCAAGATTAGTGTCAAACATGCCAGAAGTGGGGCCGTGGTGAATGATGTCTCCATCAGAGTAGAAGACATTTTGAGGGGAAAATTACCGGAATGCAACGTGCGTATTGTGGAACAGATTGAAGTCTAAAAATTTTTTCTCTGCTATAATAAAATCTTCTCGGAATGTTTGTTCATTTCCTCTCTCTCTGTCTCTCCCTCTGTTTGTCTCCCTCTCTCTCCAAATAGATGATAGATAGATAGATAGATAGATAGATAGATAGATAGATAGACAGACAGATAGATAGAAAATTAATATGTCATTTAGGGCCCTTTATTGATTCATTAGTTACTAAAGTTATAAAACCCAAGAACTGCAAGGTTTTTATAAATTATGTTTAACAGAAGAAAGAAGCAGAAAAATCTTTCTTATTATGTATGAAGAGATGGAAAATTATATATATATGTATTCATACACATACATAATTTTGTGTATATGGATATTTGTGAAGAGGGTTGCACATGCACCTGAAGTCTAAAAGTTTTAAGTAAACTTACATCTTCAAGTTTTCACATTCATATTGTTTTATGAAGTAGTTATTGATCACTTCATTGCTTGCCCTATTAGCACATAGCATCAGTTCGTGCTATACACAACTCCCTGTATTCAGGGGAGTGAATTTAAGAGTGAAAGACAAAACTCTTACATGGCTTTAGAAAGATGGTATTAAAAGGGTAGCATTTGGCTCAGCAGTGGAGGAACAGAGGGAGATGATGATGATGATGATAATGTATGTGTGTGTGTGTGTGTGTGTGTGTGTGTGTGTGTGTGATGCACAGTGTTCCAGGTAGAGACACAGTATAAGGCCCTGAGTGGAAAGTGTAATTCCTAATTTGTGAAAAAGCCACACTTGCCTGTATCAGGATGGGAGGCTCAACAGGGATACATATTCATGGATTTAAAGCAGTGGGCTGGTTCCAGGCTTTTAGTGGGGATTTTTGTATAGATTTGTGAAAATACTGTCATTCTATACTCATTGATGAGAAACCTTAAGAAGTATGAGAAACCTTAATAAGTACTACATTAATGCTTTCTCTCAAATCACCTTGGGGAATATTGATTGTGATATTACTGATGGAGAAACAGTAAAATAAAATGAATTTTAGCTCAAATAGCTTATTGAAGTCTCAAAAACCTTTTTCAAATTCAGATCCTTTTTAAACACATAGGCACACACAGACACACAGACACAGACCACAACACACACATGTATGTTATATATATATTTAATAGTTATTATTATCTATTTATATATTCCTATATATATCATATATATCCTGCAGGTATATTTACCACCTAGTGTCTGGGAACTAATATTATTTTCTTGAGTATTTATAATAAAAGCATGTTGTCACAGTAAGAAATAACTCCATGCATAAAATTACGTCAGGTCTTTCTTTGGTTTACATGAATTTAAAAAATTCTTACTGATAATTTTGCTGCCATTTTACCTTTATTTTAAACCACTTTAAATGCTACATATGAAGAAGATTAAAATATGATTAATACAATGCTTATATTCCATTGTAAAATTAGATTCCTATAATTAAAAAGTAGCAATTTTGTCAATAACTTAATTTGTTAAAATCTTGCATACACACATGCATACAAAAATACAAATTCACTTATGAATAATATTTGTAATAGAAAGAAAAAGAATGATTATGCTTCTTGTGTTTTCCTGAGATGCTATGATTGGCCCACTTCTGTTTCCTTTATTCAACAGGAGAACAGTGAATCCTTTCTATGGAGCACCACTAGCCCATCTCCAACCCCTGGAAGAGTTACGCCTCCATTGCGAACCACACATTCCTCCAGCACGTTGGCCCAGAGTAAGATCAGCTCTGTGTGGAAAGAGCCTATCAGCTTTGTAGTGACGCATTTGAGACCGTACACAACATATCTTTTTGAAGTTTCAGCTGTTACAACTGAAGCAGGGTATATTGACAGTACCATTGTTAGAACGCCAGAATCAGGTATGATTTGATTTTGGTTAGAAAAAAGGCTTAAGTTATTTATAGAATAATCTTTCATTTTTTGTAGCAGTTTTTTATTTTTCTTTATTTTTTTTTATTTATTTTTGAATGTGTATGAATGTACTGTCTTCATGTAGGTTTGTGCACCCATGTCGTGCAATGCCGTGGAGGTCAGAAGAGGGTCTCGGATTCCCCTGGAACTGGAGTTCTCCTGGAATTGGAGTTACAGATGGTTCTCAGCCGCCATGTGGGTGCTGGGGATTGAACCCGGGTCCTCTGCAAGAACAGTCGGTGCTCTTAACCGCTAGGCCATCACTCCAGCCCCCCGTAGCAGTTTTTGTTAACCTTCCTTACTTTTTAGTAACTCTTTTTGCCCACAATAGGTAAATGACATCCCAACTGACTACCTTCAATACTAAAATAAACATTTAAGAGAAGAAAACTGATTTGGAAGTTATACATCCTTAACTACTATGTTTGGCATTTATTACTATAACATCAACATATTTTCTTTTGGTCTTTTTGAGACAAGGTCTCCCTTTAGCCCCAGCTGGCCTGAAACTTGCTAAGTAGATCAGGATGGTCTTAGTCTCATAAAGATCTACTTGTCTCTGCCTCCAGAGTGCTGAGATTAAAGGTGTGGGCCACCATGCTCGGCTTGACCTTAGCCTCAGTAGTTTTTCATAATCACCCTTGTCCTTTGACTATTTTTAGTCATCTGCATCCTGTCCCCACAGTCAAAAGAGGAGATATTACCTGAAATAGCAGAACTTATGTTTGAATAACATTTCAGTATCAGATAATGACAGAGGCTACCATGGACAACTTTTATGTCTTTTTAACTGTATTTTCCTCATTTGAAAAATGGAAGCAGTTATAGTAACTATTGTGTGTTTGGGGTCTTAAGATTAAATAAATGCAATTAGACATAGTTATTCCTACTAGATTCTGAGAGGGCTTATATATAGGTGTGAGGATTTATTTATATGGATATTGATATAGATCTATAATAATGTATTAGTATAACTGTTATAGACATATTACATACCTAGTATTTTAGTATATATAATATATAAAAAATGTGTCATATGTATATCATAACAAAGTTATCAGACACTAGATGTACTGGCAATTTTTGTGGATAAAAGAAATTATTGGTAGGGCAACTTGACTAAAGCACATGATATTTTTATCGATGACATACATGTCAGTTCCTTTTTTTCTTTACATGTTAGTTGGAAGTTATTTTATCTTGATTTAAATAAGCATATTTATATGATACTATATCTGGTTCTTTTTTTTACGTCTGACTTCATATATAATAAAAATAGCTTCATGGAATTCATGTAATGTGAAATTTATTAGACAAAGAATTTTTTAATATTCAGATTTGTTTACCAGTCTAAACATTGAAAGATATTTCATTTCAGTAAGACAAAGAAAACTATGTAAAAGCATTTAATGTATGTCTATTTTTAAATATAATTATTACTTTTTTTTTTTTTTTTGGTATTTTCAAGACAGGGTCTTCCTGTAACCCCAGCTGTCCTGGAATTCGCTCTGTAGACCAGGCTGGCCTTGAACACACAAAGATCTGCCTGCCTCTGCCTCCCAAGTGCTAAGATTAAAGGCCACCACGCCCAGCAATTATTACTTTTTATGCTACCACTGTTACAGTTAAATCTTTTATCTGCAGGTTAGGTTATAAATTTCAACTTAGAACAAAAGTTATTGTTATGAAAATGTAAGGTCATTGTGACTTAATTTTGAGGGTTATTTCTTGACTATTCTGTCTATCTATCCACCACAGAGAAGGGGCTCCTCCAGCCAAATACATCCCTTTGTGGGAATTAATACATATGGAGCTATTACATATACATACATACAGATTTAGAGACAATATGACATTTGCAATGATTATATCATAGCAATAATATTTGCTCAATAGTATATGCTGTTAAGTACATTTATAAATCTGGGAAGTTAATCTGATGCTTTTATGTCTTATTCGAATTTGTCAATTCTAGTCCATTCTATTTTTCCTTCAAGTTAAGCAAACATGGAATTTAGTGCTACTATTTTTACTTCGTGATGTTTGCTTTTAGTAGGGTATTTCTATCTTAAATGTGTATTACATATTCATTTTTTCTATATTCATTTTAGTGCCTGAAGGACCACCACAAAACTGTATAACAGGCAATGTCACAGGAAAGTCTTTCTCAATTTCATGGGAGCCACCAACAGTTGTAACAGGGAAGTTTAGTTATAGAGTTGAATTATATGGGCCATCCGGTAAGTCTTGCCCCACTTTTCTTTACCTTTTGAATAAAAGTTAAAAATACATGCAATTTCTAACTTTTTAAAAAAGTACCAATTACTTGAAAAGACCTGAAATTGAGGAAAATAATAGAAAAATAATGAGGAAGGTAAAAGATTTGCATCTTTTGTTCAAAATAATAAATGAGTATAGGGTCTCCAAAACATTTTTTTGTTGGTTATATATTGTCTGTTGGTCCTTTAATCATGCATGGCCACAATCCACATGATGTTCTTCCCTCCTAGAACCAGGCTAGCAGCTTTACTAGGCTGTAAGCCTTAGGGTTGTCTCCTGCCAGCAGGCCAACAGTCCCTAGGCTGAGCTCTGGCAAGAAGGGGGAGGGAACCACAGGAAGTCACCCAAAGAGGAATGAAAGAAACGGACTCAGAGAGAAGGTCTGGGAGAAAGACTCAGTTTTATTCATGCCAGCAATGTGTTTATATACTAAAGGCTACTGTGCTCTGGGCAAGGAAGTGGAGGGCAGGAGGAAGGGAAGGGAGAACCATCTTGGGTCTTACTAGGGGGGCTGCAGAGCTCTTGTTTGTGCAATCAGTAAACTAGAGGTGTGACATTTTGCTCAATACCTTAAGGGAAGGGACCATCTGGGTCTGGAACTTTGCAGAGGTAGGTGAGGCAGGAAAAACTGCAATACCCCGACCTCACAGAGCTACAGATAGCTCACAGAGACAACTTGAATGCCCATGGAGATATCAGAGAACTCTCGGAAGTTCTGGGACAGGACTTACAGGTTCCACCTCCGGCCAGGCAAAGTTTCATTCCTACATTTTTTATGATCTGTATGGAGCTGAATGGACTGGGGATAAGTTCTTAAGATAAGTGATAGAGATTACATATGTCTTTAAGTATTTGATCAAGAAGTCCCTGACTATATTCAAGAAAAAACAATAGGTCTGGATTTTATTAAACAGAGCTTCTATTTAGAACAGGGAACCCACCTCTTATTAACAGAACTCTCTAGAAATATTCTGGAGGATCTCTCCTCTCTGTGAAATGCTATTGTGACCTAAAATTGCTCTGAAAATAAAGAATTTTCAAAGTAATATTGTTGGACTTATATGGTAACAAATTTCTTATCTTGTAAATAAGCAGGACTTTATGCTTTCAGAGGTAATTAGAAGAGTTCAAATATTATTGAAAATATTGGCTGAGATACATAGTCTTCTGATTAGGAACTCAAGTTCTGCTACACAAAACAAAGAAGGTGGTAAATGTGGGCAGGAATAAGAGTCAACAGCTATTTTGATTAGGAACGATGAAACGTGTTGGCAGAAGAGAGGTGAGAATCATTGAAAAGATGTTTCTCTTAGTAGATGTAAGATCTTCTGCTTAAATACAGGGATTGAGTCAAGATAAGAATCGAGGTAGTTTGTTGATACTAACTGCTTATAAGGCGGAGTATGTAAGTGCAGATGTCTTGGTAAGGTAGGAGTCTGTAGGCGGTATGTGTTTATTCGTTTTCATTGTAATGGGAGACAAGACCATTAGCTTAGAGTACAGTGGAAGGTCATGTGTGAGAGGCCTGAGGACAAAGCATAAAATAGTCATCTACAAGAGTAGACCATGACAGGAGGACTTGCCTGTGTAAGTTGAGGAAATGCCAAGAACCACTGAGGACCCACTGGAATGTGGTGAATTAAATTCGTGTAAATTAGAGTGAGATTGTGCTTTTCTCTTGCTTCTTCAATAAGAGAAGTTCAAGAGCACTGGATGTTTATGAGAGATAACAATTATTGACAATGACATTGAATCAGGATAAAGAGTGGGCATTAGTGATGAGGGACCAAACAAAATATAAGCACGATCAGTGGTAAGATTCTTGTATTGGAGGATCCAATGGACTTAAAGAAATGTGGATTCTGGTTCCAGCATAATTGTTCAGATAGCAAAACATGGGAAGAGGCAGTTGTATGAAATTGAATTAATAAATGTTTGTAGTTATTGGTAATGGTAATATCTATAACCTAGAGAGAACAGCTGCTATAGGGTAGAGGAAAAAAGTCAATGAATAAGTTAAGATTATCATTAAATGATATTAAAATAAGCACACACTAAAATGGTAGTATTGAGTTAAGAGCTAAACAATACAGAATGATAGTGAGTGACCTGGAGGATAGTTGATATCACAGTGACCTGGAAGCTAGTACATTTCTTGATGACCTAGAGGCTAGTGGATGTCACAATGATATTGGTTTTAAAACTACAATTTGGAGGCTGGAGAGATAGCTCAGTGGCTCTGAGAATCTGCTTTTCTTGCAGAGGACTCAAAACCACTTGGACCTCCAGTTCCAGTTGATCTGATGCTTTCTTCCAACCTCCATGGGCAGCAGGCATGCGCATGGTGCATCTGCATACATGTAGACAAAAACACTCATCCACTTTTAAAAATCAGAGAAAATGGTGGACTATATAAAGGGTAGAGCACTGGTGCAAGGTCGAGCAGTGAGAAGCAAGTTGAGCATTTTCTTTATCTTAAGGTCTTAAGTGAGAGCTGAGTGGGGGGAACACAGAATATATGCTGTTTCAAGGTAGTAGGAAGTGTGCTTCCAGAACAGAGATGGCTGCAGTTAGAATAAGAACATAAAGGAAATATTCGGAGGAAAATTTGAGAATTCACAGCATTTTGCTAATACGTTAAAGAATTTTATTCATAAGTTAAATTGGAAATGTTTTCTCTAAGTGTATCTTCTTACAGAAATAAATGAGACTAGAATTTTAATTGAATAAAGCTGAGTAAAAATACTGCAAGTATTTTAATACTGAATCTGTCTTGTCCCTCCCTCCCTCCCTCATCCCTCCCTCCCTCCTTCCTTCCTTCCTCTCCCCCCTCCCCCAAGGCGGTCCTCCAGTGTATGTAACCAAGAATGACTTTGAACTTCTGACCCTCCTGCCTCCACCCCGAAGTTCTGGGATCTGGGATTATTGGCATGTACCCCCAAGCCCAGCTTTATGAGGTGCTAGGGATCTAACCAAGGGCTTCTTCATGCACACTAGGCAAAGACTTTAACAAATGAACTACATCCTCAACCAGCTTCCCATTTAATTCTGTCAAAAATAATCTGGCAACTGAACAGGACTTTATAATGTAATAAAATTATTTTAAACAATGGATGATTTTCATGTTGTTTCCAACATTTAAATTGATATCAAAATAAATCAAACATTTAAAATACATTCACTTATCAACAACAAATTTGAATGTAACAATTTGTACATTGTCCTTCTGGATGTATGTATGAAATGACAACATGCTCCAGAAAATAATCCATGGATATCTTCTGCCATTCACAGGGAGGATTTTGGATAACAGCACAAAAGACCTTAAATTTGTATTTTCTCATCTAACGCCATTTACTATGTATGATGTCTATGTTGCGGCAGAAACCAGTGTAGGAGTTGGACCGAAGTCAAATCTTTCAGTATTCACTCCANGAGTGCTAGGATTAAAGGCATGCACCACCACGCCTGGCTTAATTTCATTATTTTCATCTATTGTTAAATAAGGTTCTTTGAATTCAAATTAAGGTTACTATATGTCTCCATATTTAAAAATATTCAAAATTTTACTTAAAGATAATTTTAAAAAGTAACTTGCTTATTTTAATGAATACCTTTGAGAAGAACTGATTTTATATCAAATCTTCAAGTACTCATAGACAAATATTGAATTCACTTCTTATACAGAATGATAGCTGGTCTCACATTACCCTGCGATTGATTTCCTTAACATTGTAGTTATAATCCATACTCTACTTTGATTAGCAAAAAATATCATTATAGAAATTCTCCAGTATTTTCCCTATGGTTTCTATAAATTTATAACTTAATATTTTAATGAGCTCACATATACCTACACATAAAGAAGAGATCATTTGGGCAGGGATGGTAATTGAATAATACTAATGTCACAGAATTACATGTCCAAGCAAGCTAGTTATTTATATGTGATGAAAAATATAAGTAGACTGTTGCTCCAGTATCCCCTAATAACTTTTCATGCCACTGTGTCTAATATCTTCTAATAAGGTTGGGGATCATATTAGACGCAAACAAGAATTTGCAATTCATATTTACTCATCCCCTAAATAGACTATACAAGTAAAGAATTTTGTCCTTAGAATTTCAGCCTGTTATATATTGTTTTGTAAACAATGATAGAATCTGTTGGAAAATCACTGAGAACTGGATAAATTTGTGCTTTGGAAGAATCTTAGTGGATTTTGTTTTTTAGTACTCCCTCCCCCAAATACTCTTTTAAGAGAAGCTTAATTGGATAAATAATGGGGAAGGGATTATCTTAAAGTATTTTCTTTGCCTCAATATCTTTTACCACTTTCTTTTCTTCTGGTAATTCTTCATCTGAAAACTTCAAACCACTCATGACTTATTTTTATAAATTATACATGTGTTCTCTTTCTTAATGATTCATAAAATTTACAAATGCTTTGCCTTGAGAATGACTCTTAGTCTCTGGATAATGCTTTCAGAATTAATTCTGTACTGTGAATAATTGCCTTGTATGCTTGATTTTCTTTAATTTTGTATCGATATTAATGGGGTTATGCCTAATCCACACTTCTCCAATTTCTCTATAAGAATTTGTGGTTTAACAGATCAAATGACTTTCTAAACGGAAGATACAGTGCTGTCTACTCCATTTCCTTTATCCTCTAAGCTTTGCATAATAGCAAAAAAAAAAAAAGCTGCTTAATCTTTACTTGGATTGTAATATTAGGTATTCGTGTCCTGATGTAATATTTAAGAATATTTGTGAAAGGCATCTCCTATTACTCATAAATTTGGTTCAAAATAAGAGACAGTAAAAATGCTTATCTATTTTTTCTGTGGTGTGGTATGTATTTGATGTCCTGCTATGTTTCTACCAAACGGAAAGGAGTATTTCACTTATATTTTGATAGGATGAATTATTGCCTGATTAAATAGGATAAAAATTTCCGNCTGACTGCTCTTTCAGAGGACCCGGGTTCGATCCCCAGCACCCACATGGCGGCCGAGAACCGTCTTTAACTCCAGTTCCAGGGGAATCCGACACCCTCTTCTGACCTCCGCGGCATTGCACCACACGGGTGCGCAGACCTGCATGCAGACAGTACATTCATACACATACAAAAATAAATAAAAATTTAAAAAAAATCTTAAAAAATCAAAGAATGTGAAGATCTTCTGATCTGTTTCAGGTTGCTGCAGAGAACAGTGCTGGCATTGGAGTGTTCAGTGATCCGTTTCTTTTCCAAACTGCAGAAAGTGGTAATTTTCCTAAATTTTTAATTTAGTCACGAGCTCTAATTTAAAACAAACTTGGATTTTAATTGAAATCTGATACTAAGTACATACAATTCTCGAAGATGGCCATTTAATTCCTTTTGGTTATTTGGGGAGCGAACTTGTTCTGTAAGATATATATTGTTCTGATCATAAAAGTTAGTATTATCTTGGAAAAAAAAACTGTCTACAAATGTAAGAAACAGCAAAAAGTTATTGGCTTGCCAGACAAAACACCTCTATTTTAATGTTATTTATTTTTGATAAGTCACTATGTTAGCCCAGGATCTTCTCTAACTCGGGATCCTCCCAGGAGCTGGGCTTATAGGTGTATATTATCACATCCAGCTTATACCATACCTCTATTACTATCTTAAACTGTCTATGGCTCATCTCTTCTCATTCTCATGAATATATATGTTCATTGATGAGAATAAGCCCATTCCAAATATGCCTATAAAACAGTAATAACAATTAATCAACTACAGAGAAACTTGGAGTTTATAAGATATCCACACCCTTTATAACTATATTTCCAACAAATATTTCCTGTTCATCAGATATTTGGACACATTGCAATACCTACCACCTTATTTATATTCTAAATATTACACCAGTAAAGTATAATGTCTGTGTTAAAAATAATTTACTGAATACAGGACTTATTTATTTAATAATTTTGCATTTATTTATAATAGTGAAATGTTATAATCAAGTAAATATATAGAAAAATGGTTACTTACATGGTCGTATCTCTAATTAGCAAGTATTTGTCATGGAGCTTGTATTATAATGGATCAAGATAATCAAATATGAAAATTAGCATGTCAAGTTAGTGATCAGGCAGTGCTATACAATAATTTCTAGTAGTTAGGAATATATATATATATATATATATATATATAT
>VZQC01003726.1:0-145730 GCA_009823505.1 Rhizomys pruinosus | reverse complement strand
TTTATTTATTTTTGAATGTGTATGAATGTACTGTCTTCATGTAGGTTTGTGCACCCGTGTCGTGCAATGCCGTGGAGGTCAGAAGAGGGTCTCGGATTCCCCTGGAACTGGAGTTCTCCTGGAATTGGAGTTACAGATGGTTCTCAGCCGCCATGTGGGTGCTGGGGATCGAACCCGGGTCCTCTGCAAGAACAGTCGGTGCTCTTAACCGCTAGGCCATCACTCCAGCCCCCCGTAGCAGTTTTTGTTAACCTTCCTTACTTTTTAGTAACTCTTTTTGCCCACAATAGGTAAATGACATCCCACCTGACTACCTTCAATACTAAAATAAACATTTAAGAGAAGAAAACTGATTTGGAAGTTATACATCCTTAACTACTATGTTTGGCATTTATTACTATAACATCAACATATTTTCTTTTGGTCTTTTTGAGACAAGGTCTCCCTTTAGCCCCAGCTGGCCTGAAACTTGCTAAGTAGATCAGGATGGTCTTAGTCTCATAAAGATCTACTTGTCTCTGCCTCCAGAGTGCTGAGATTAAAGGTGTGGGCCACCATGCTCGGCTTGACCTTAGCCTCAGTAGTTTTTCATAATCACCCTTGTCCTTTGACTATTTTTAGTCATCTGCATCCTGTCCCCACAGTCAAAAGAGGAGATATTACCTGAAATAGCAGAACTTATGTTTGAATAACATTTCAGTATCAGATAATGACAGAGGCTACCATGGACAACTTTTATGTCTTTTTAACTGTATTTTCCTCATTTGAAAAATGGAAGCAGTTATAGTAATTATTGTGTGTTTGGGGTCTTAAAATTAAATAAATGCAATTAGACATAGTTATTCCTACTAGATTCTGAGAGGGCATATATATAGGTGTGAGGATTTATTTATATGGATATTGATATAGATCTATAATAATGTATTAATATAACTGTTATAGACATATTACATACCTAGTATTTTAGTATATATAATATATAAAAAATGTGTCATATGTATATCATAACAAAGTTATCAGACACTAGATGTACTGGCAATTTTTGTGGATAAAAGAAATTATTGGTAGGGCAACTTGACTAAAGCACATGATATTTTTATCGATGACATACATGTCAGTTCCTTTTTTTCTTTACATGTTAGTTGGAAGTTATTTTATCTTGATTTAAATAAGCATATTTATATGATACTATATCTGGTTCTTTTTTTTACGTCTGACTTCATATATAATAAAAATAGCTTCATGGAATTCATGTAATGTGAAATTTATTAGACAAAGAATTTTTTAATATTCAGATTTGTTTACCAGTCTAAACATTGAAAGATATTTCATTTCAGTAAGACAAAGAAAACTATGTAAAAGCATTTAATGTATGTCTATTTTTAAATATAATTATTACTTTTTTTTTTTTTTTTGGTATTTTCAAGACAGGGTCTTCCTGTAACCCCAGCTGTCCTGGAATTCGCTCTGTAGACCAGGCTGGCCTTGAACACACAAAGATCTGCCTGCCTCTGCCTCCCAAGTGCTAAGATTAAAGGCCACCACGCCCAGCAATTATTACTTTTTATGCTACCACTGTTACAGTTAAATCTTTTATCTGCAGGTTAGGTTATAAATTTCAACTTAGAACAAAAGTTATTGTTATGAAAATGTAAGGTCATTGTGACTTAATTTTGAGGGTTATTTCTTGACTATTCTGTCTATCTGTCCACCACAGAGAAGGGGCTCCTCCAGCCAAATACATCCCTTTGTGGGAATTAATACATATGGAGCTATTACATATACATACATACAGATTTAGAGACAATATGACATTTGCAATGATTATATCATAGCAATAATATTTGCTCAATAGTATATGCTGTTAAGTACATTTATAAATCTGGGAAGTTAATCTGATGCTTTTATGTCTTATTCGAATTTGTCAATTCTAGTCCATTCTATTTTTCCTTCAAGTTAAGCAAACATGGAATTTAGTGCTACTATTTTTACTTCGTGATGTTTGCTTTTAGTAGGGTATTTCTATCTTAAATGTGTATTACATATTCATTTTTTCTATATTCATTTTAGTGCCTGAAGGACCACCACAAAACTGTATAACAGGCAATGTCACAGGAAAGTCTTTCTCAATTTCATGGGAGCCACCAACAGTTGTAACAGGGAAGTTTAGTTATAGAGTTGAATTATATGGGCCATCCGGTAAGTCTTGCCCCACTTTTCTTTACCTTTTGAATAAAAGTTAAAAATACATGCAATTTCTAACTTTTTAAAAAAGTACCAATTACTTGAAAAGACCTGAAATTGAGGAAAATAATAGAAAAATAATGAGGAAGGTAAAAGATTTGCATCTTTTGTTCAAAATCATAAATGAGTATAGGGTCTCCAAAACATTTTTTTGTTGGTTATATATTGTCTGTTGGTCCTTTAATCATGCATGGCCACAATCCACATGATGTTCTTCCCTCCTAGAACCAGGCTAGCAGCTTTACTAGGCTGTAAGCCTTAGGGTTGTCTCCTGCCAGCAGGCCAACAGTCCCTAGGCTGAGCTCTGGCAAGAAGGGGGAGGGAACCACGGGAAGTCACCCAAAGAGGAATGAAAGAAACGGACTCAGAGAGAAGGTCTGGGAGAAAGACTCAGTTTTATTCATGCCAGCAATGTGTTTATATACTAAAGGCTACTGTGCTCTGGGCAAGGAAGTGGAGGGCAGGAGGAAGGGAAGGGAGAACCATCTTGGGTCTTACTAGGGGGGCTGCAGAGCTCTTGTTTGTGCAATCAGTAAACTAGAGGTGTGACATTTTGCTCAATACCTTAAGGGAAGGGACCATCTGGGTCTGGAACTTTGCAGAGGTAGGTGAGGCAGGAAAAACTGCAATACCCCGACCTCACAGAGCTACAGATAGCTCACAGAGACAACTTGAATGCCCATGGAGATATCAGAGAACTCTCGGAAGTTCTGGGACAGGACTTACAGGTTCCACCTCCGGCCAGGCAAAGTTTCATTCCTACATTTTTTATGATCTGTATGGAGCTGAATGGACTGGGGATAAGTTCTTAAGATAAGTGATAGAGATTACATATGTCTTTAAGTATTTGATCAAGAAGTCCCTGACTATATTCAAGAAAAAACAATAGGTCTGGATTTTATTAAACAGAGCTTCTATTTAGAACAGGGAACCCACCTCTTATTAACAGAACTCTCTAGAAATATTCTGGAGGATCTCTCCTCTCTGTGAAATGCTATTGTGACCTAAAATTGCTCTGAAAATAAAGAATTTTCAAAGTAATATTGTTGGACTTATATGGTAACAAATTTCTTATCTTGTAAATAAGCAGGACTTTATGCTTTCAGAGGTAATTAGAAGAGTTCAAATATTATTGAAAATATTGGCTGAGATACATAGTCTTCTGATTAGGAACTCAAGTTCTGCTACACAAAACAAAGAAGGTGGTAAATGTGGGCAGGAATAAGAGTCAACAGCTATTTTGATTAGGAACAATGAAACGTGTTGGCAGAAGAGAGGTGAGAATCATTGAAAAGATGTTTCTCTTAGTAGATGTAAGATCTTCTGCTTAAATACAAGGATTGAGTCAAGATAAGAATCGAGGTAGTTTGTTGATACTAACTGCTTATAAGGCGGAGTATGTAAGTGCAGATGTCATGGTAAGGTAGGAGTCTGTAGGCGGTATGTGTTTATTCGTTTTCATTGTAATGGGAGACAAGACCATTAGCTTAGAGTACAGATGGAAGGTCATGTGTGAGAGGCCTGAGGACAAAGCATAAAATAGTCATCTACAAGAGTAGACCATGACAGGAGGACTTGCCTGTGTAAGTTGAGGAAATGCCAAGAACCACTGAGGACCCACTTGGAATGTGGTGAATTAAATTCGTGTAAATTAGAGTGAGATTGTGCTTTTCTCTTGCTTCTTCAATAAGAGAAGTTCAAGAGCACTGGATGTTTATGAGAGATAACAATTATTGACAATGACATTGAATCAGGATAAAGAGTGGGCATTAGTGATGAGGGACCAAACAAAATAAAAGCACGATCAGTGGTAAGATTCTTGTATTGGAGGATCCAATGGACTTAAAGAAATGTGGATTCTGGTTCCAGCATAATTGTTCAGATAGCAAAACATGGGAAGAGGCAGTTGTATGAAATTGAATTAATAAATGTTTGTAGTTATTGGTAATGGTAATATCTATAACCTAGAGAGAACAGCTGCTATAGGGTAGAGGAAAAAAGTCAATGAATAAGTTAAGATTATCATTAAATGATATTAAAATAAGCACACACTAAAATGGTAGTATTGAGTTAAGAGCTAAACAATACAGAATGATAGTGAGTGACCTGGAGGATAGTTGATATCACAGTGACCTGGAAGCTAGTACATTTCTTGATGACCTAGAGGCTAGTGGATGTCACAATGATATTGGTTTTAAAACTACAATTTGGAGGCTGGAGAGATAGCTCAGTGGCTCTGAGAATCTGCTTTTCTTGCAGAGGACTCAAAACCACCTGGACCTCCAGTTCCAGTTGATCTGATGCTTTCTTCCAACCTCCATGGGCAGCAGGCATGCGCATGGTGCATCTGCATACATGTAGACAAAAACACTCATCCACTTTTAAAAATCAGAGAAAATGGTGGACTATATAAAGGGTAGAGCACTGGTGCAAGGTCGAGCAGTGAGAAGCAAGTTGAGCATTTTCTTTATCTTAAGGTCTTAAGTGAGAGCTGAGTGGGGGGAACACAGAATACATGCTGTTTCAAGGTAGTAGGAAGTGTGCTTCCAGAACAGAGATGGCTGCAGTTAGAATAAGAACATAAAGGAAATATTCGGAGGAAAATTTGAGAATTCACAGCATTTTGCTAATACGTTAAAGAATTTTATTCATAAGTTAAATTGGAAATGTTTTCTCTAAGTGTATCTTCTTACAGAAATAAATGAGACTAGAATTTTAATTGAATAAAGCTGAGTAAAAATACTGCAAGTATTTTAATACTGAATCTGTCTTGTCCCTCCCTCCCTCCCTCATCCCTCCCTCCCTCCTTCCTTCCTTCCTCTCCCCCCTCCCCCAAGGCGGTCCTCCAGTGTATGTAACCAAGAATGACTTTGAACTTCTGACCCTCCTGCCTCCACCCCGAAGTTCTGGGATCTGGGATTATTGGCATGTACCCCCAAGCCCAGCTTTATGAGGTGCTAGGGATCTAACCAAGGGCTTCTTCATGCACACTAGGCAAAGACTTTAACAAATGAACTACATCCTCAACCAGCTTCCCATTTAATTCTGTCAAAAATAATCTGGCAACTGAACAGGACTTTATAATGTAATAAAATTATTTTAAACAATGGATGATTTTCATGTTGTTTCCAACATTTAAATTGATATCAAAATAAATCAAACATTTAAAATACATTCACTTATCAACAACAAATTTGAATGTAACAATTTGTACATTGTCCTTCTGGATGTATGTATGAAATGACAACATGCTCCAGAAAATAATCCATGGATATCTTCTGCCATTCACAGGGAGGATTTTGGATAACAGCACAAAAGACCTTAAATTTGTATTTTCTCACCTAACGCCATTTACTATGTATGATGTCTATGTTGCGGCAGAAACCAGTGTAGGAGTTGGACCGAAGTCAAATCTTTCAGTATTCACTCCACAAGATGGTAAGAACTTTCTCCTTTATAGAGATAGTCAGATACATTTAATATGCTTATGGATTTTATTGACTTTGTCAAACATAACTTGAAAATCAATTTGGTTTATGTTTACTTAACTCACATTATTTCCTTTATAAAATTGTTACCTAAATAATTCTGAACATATGAGACTATTAAGCCTGCAGCATGCTTAAAGTAATAAAAATCACCTAAGAGCAAGCAGGATCAGAGACTGTATACATTATCAGTATTAGAGATTCATAATTCATTTTAGAAAAATTGAAGTCAGTCGGGTGTGGTGGTGCATGTCTTTAATCCTAGCACCTGGGAGGCAGAGGCAGGTGGATCTTTGTGAGTTCAAGGCCAGCCTGGTCTACAGAGTGAGTTCCAGGACAGCCGGGGCTACAGAGAGACTGTCTTGAAAAGATAAAAAAAAAAAAAAATTAAAAGTCACACACTAAGCAAATACATTTATATTGCCAAGTCATGTGGTTAAGTATACCCTTTGTTTTTTTCTTGCTCAAGTTGTTTTCAGAAAGATCTCTATATTTCTACCATTTAGAGCAACATATTTTAATAATCAAAGCATTTTCTGAGCCAGAAAGCATTCCTGGTGAGTACAAAATATAAATTCCCCAAGATTTACTAAAATTATAAAAATATACCTCAAGAAATTATGTTATATGTACTTACTAAACATCATTATTTTAGATGTAATTTATAATTATTTTATTATTTCACAATCTTTTTCTGAACTTGCTAAATATCTTCATTTCTATTTAGAGACTAGAATTACTGATAAGAAGGCAAGAGTGTTTAAAAGAGTACTTGAAAAATTTTCAGATTTCGTTTGTATCATATCTAAAATGCAATAACTGGTAAGTTGTTGAATATATGTATATCTGTATACAACGCCTACCTAACCCGTGGGCATGCTTTTGTCATGAAATCATTCGTGCATTAGGCCAGTAGAGGGCAGCAATCAACCAGGAATTCTGTCCATTTCTCTCTTCAAAGAAACAAAGCTTGGTAGTATCTGGTCGTTGCAAGAACATAAAAAATAGTATGTTTCCCTGTCTCGAAAAGACAAAAAAAAATAGTATGTTTATCTATTTTGAATGAAAATCTGTTTGCATACATGTAGTGTGAATGCTCAGATATGTAAGAGTCCATACTCATAAGGTAAAGTTCTCATTTCTTCATATTACAATGTTACTGCATTGTTTCTATCAAGAGTCTCTGCTTTGTGCAGCTTGTCCTTTATTTAAAATATTTTATTGTTGATTATTTTCAGTTCGTGTTTAACATTGCCTGCATGTATGTATAGTCATCCATGTCATGCAATACTCCTGGAGGTCAGAAGAGAGTGTCAGAGCCCCTGGAACTGTAGTGACGCAGGGTTGTTAGCTGCCACGTGGGTGCTGGGAACTGAACTTAGGTCCTTGGCAAGAGCAGCTAGTGCTCTTAACTGTCTTAACTGCTGAGCCATCTTTGCAGTCTCAGCTTCTCCTTTCAACCCCAAGTTTTCCCCCAGTTCTGTCCAGACGCTGATCCTAAGCATTGCCCAGAAAGCTCGACAGATTAGTGGATGGCTATGAAGCTTAGCAGACCCCTGCACATTCATCTCAATATCACTTCCTCAAGCAACTACTTCCCTCATTATTTTTTCAACCTTTGTTTACTTTGTGCGTACATGTGCATACATGTAGGTGTACAAGTATGTACACATGCTAAGGTACATGTGTGGAAAGAAGAAAACAATTTTGGGGTATCTGTTCTGTCTGTTCTTTTCTTTCACCATATGTGTCCTGGGATCAAATTGAGGATGCAAGGCTTGGGAGCAAGTGGCTATTCCCAATAAGCCATCTCGATGACTTAAATTCTATTCTTATATAATCAAATTAAATTCAAGCATCTGAGATGTTTCAAGTCCATCTCATCTGGGGGCTTTTACCATCACTATGCCATTTCCGGTTGTTGTCTGGGCTGGGGCGAGCCCACGGCTGGCTAGCATGCTCTAGACACTAGGTTTAATCTGCATCATGGAAAGAATCAAAACAAAATAAAGCAAATAAGGCAGTAACTGAAATTTTCATCTACGATCATCCTTCTTGGCCTCCAGTAGTAGACTAAAGTAGGTGATTAGGTAATTCATCACCACAGACAATGTTACATCGGTTTTTTTCGGATGCCACTTAAAGCAATTTATTTCCTTTTGTTTGTACACTTTTTATTCACATATTTCATGGAATGTTAAAGACATCGTTCTACATTTTTCACATCAGCTACATTTCACACAAAATTATCTTGAATAGTAGTCTTTATTTTCTGTATGAAAGCCATTTATCCTGCACTCCATCCTGCTAACTTCCCAAGCAGCCCACCTTCGAGACTATATCCTGGAGGCTGTCAAGGGGCTGAGTGGAAACAGGTGGGGTCCACTTATAGCCAGAAAGACGTGGTTTTACCGCTTGAAGCCCACCTTCCTCTCTGGGGTCCATGGGATTGTTCAGGTGCAATCAGTACTTCCTTGTGGTGGTCTAGCAACTGCAGAATCGTTTAGCTTTTGATATTGTTAATTAATCCTCCTCTTAGTAATTAATATTATGCCATAAAAATCTTTAAATTCCACGAGAACAACCTAATAACTCATTGAACAATCTATATCCAATAAGGAATTGGTAACTTAATTTCATTCTTTTCTGTTTTTTTTTTTTTTTTTTTTTTTTTGGTCTTTTCGAGACAGGTTCTCTCTGTAGCCCCAGCTGTCCCGGAACTCACTCTGTAGACCAGGGTGGCCTTAAACTCACAAAGATCCGTCTGTCTCTGCCTCCTGAGTGCTAGGATTAAAGGCATGCACCACCACGCCTGGCTTAATTTCATTATTTTCATCTATTGTTAAATAAGGTTCTTTGAATTCAAATTAAGGTTACTATATGTCTCCATATTTAAAAATATTCAAAATTTTACTTAAAGATAATTTTAAAAAGTAACTTGCTTATTTTAATGAATACCTTTGAGAAGAACTGATTTTATATCAAATCTTCAAGTACTCATAGACAAATATTGAATTCACTTCTTATACAGAATGATAGCTGGTCTCACATTACCCTGCGATTGATTTCCTTAACATTGTAGTTATAATCCATACTCTACTTTGATTAGCAAAAAATATCATTATAGAAATTCTCCAGTATTTTCCCTATGGTTTCTATAAATTTATAACTTAATATTTTAATGAGCTCACATATACCTACACATAAAGAAGAGATCATTTGGGCAGGGATGGTAATTGAATAATACTAATGTCACAGAATTACATGTCCAAGCAAGCTAGTTATTTATATGTGATGAAAAATATAAGTAGACTGTTGCTCCAGTATCCCCTAATAACTTTTCATGCCACTGTGTCTAATATCTTCTAATAAGGTTGGGGATCATATTAGACGCAAACAAGAATTTGCAATTCATATTTACTCATCCCCTAAATAGACTATACAAGTAAAGAATTTTGTCCTTAGAATTTCAGCCTGTTATATATTGTTTTGTAAACAATGATAGAATCTGTTGGAAAATCACTGAGAACTGGATAAATTTGTGCTTTGGAAGAATCTTAGTGGATTTTGTTTTTTAGTACTCCCTCCCCCAAATACTCTTTTAAGAGAAGCTTAATTGGATAAATAATGGGGAAGGGATTATCTTAAAGTATTTTCTTTGCCTCAATATCTTTTACCACTTTCTTTTCTTCTGGTAATTCTTCATCTGAAAACTTCAAACCACTCATGACTTATTTTTATAAATTATACATGTGTTCTCTTTCTTAATGATTCATAAAATTTACAAATGCTTTGCCTTGAGAATGACTCTTAGTCTCTGGATAATGCTTTCAGAATTAATTCTGTACTGTGAATAATTGCCTTGTATGCTTGATTTTCTTTAATTTTGTATCGATATTAATGGGGTTATGCCTAATCCACACTTCTCCAATTTCTCTATAAGAATTTGTGGTTTAACAGATCAAATGACTTTCTAAACGGAAGATACAGTGCTGTCTACTCCATTTCCTTTATCCTCTAAGCTTTGCATAATAGCAAAAAAAAAAAGCTGCTTAATCTTTACTTGGATTGTAATATTAGGTATTAGTGTCCTGATGTAATATTTAAGAATATTTGTGAAAGGCATCTCCTATTACTCATAAATTTGGTTCAAAATAAGAGACAGTAAAAATGCTTATCTATTTTTTCTGTGGTGTGGTATGTATTTGATGTCCTGCTATGTTTCTACCAAACGGAAAGGAGTATTTCACTTATATTTTGATAGGATGAATTATTGCCTGATTAAATAGGATAAAAATTTCCGTTATAATTCTGCATTAATTTATATTAAATGGAAAAATCCCTGATCTCTTTTATAGTTTATACTATACAATGTTGGCTAAGGCTTTCAGTATATAACAACTCAGAAATGAAGTGTAAAAAAAAAAGAGAGCTGTGCTGTTTCAATTGCTTTATTAGTTTTATAGTAACCTGTAAAGATTTTTCCATTCTTATAAAATGCATAGGGGTCAATACAATTATAAACATAAGTTCTAAATACCATACATATTTTGTGTGTGTGTGTACTTTTGAGACAGGGTCTCCCTGTAGCCCCGGCTGGCCTGGAACTCTCTCTGTAGACCAGGTTGGCTTTGAACTCACAGAGATTCACCTGCCTCTGCCTGCCAAGTGTTGGGATTAAAGGCAGGCATTACCATGCCAGGCAAACCATATGTTTTGATGAAATAAATCTTTCATAAAAGGTACACTGCGTAAAGCCTTTATGTCTCTGTTATCCTTCTGTTCACAGGGGCCTAGAATAATGATCACAGCTCTGTTCAGTGATGAAATGGGGTCTCAGAGATTATGGGATCCTAGTCTAGAACCTTTTGGCCTATCATTTGGAGGTCAAACTGTGTTGTCTCCTCAGATAAGATCATCTGTGGGGAGATCAGTCTAAGAACACTCCCTGACCCAGCAGTAATCAGCTGCCAGTAGTTCCTCTGCTAAGGGGCCCGCTGCCCTTTTCTTCAGTTCTGTTCTGGGTTTTGTCTGATTGAGTCAGCATGGGTCTTGTGAATGGTGTTACCACTGTTCATATGAGTAAGTTCCTAGAGGCCTGGAAGACTCTGTTTTCTTATGTTCATGCTCCAACCCTGGTTCTTACAATTTTTCTACTTCCTCTTCCACAATGGTCCTAGGCCATGGGTAGGTGAGTTTTAATATAGGAGTCCTATCTAGGGCCACAAACCCTGCAGTTTCTTCTTCTCTACAACTTGGCCAGTTGTGGCTTTCTGTGTGCACCACACTATATTGCATAAGGGAGCTTTGCTGGTGAGAGTTGGATGCATTTGTATTCTCTACACCCTCTGTTCTCGTGGGGTCCATGAGTCTTAGGTGTAAAGGTTTCATTTAGATATGTCACTTAGGACTGGGCATCCCTCAGACACTTATTCTCTGTGTATGACCAAGGTGGAACACTGTAATAGTCTCCATCTGTTGCAAAAATGATTCCATGATGAGTGATGAATGGTATACTTGTCTCTAAATATAAGTTTCCATATTTAGCACACAGTAAGATACTGCATTTGTCTAGGGATAGGACAGAGATAAGGTTAGATGCCAGTGCATGAACTAAGGGACAACTGGGTACAAATGCTTTACCAGATAGGTCTTAAAATATGGAAGAATGCTTGAAATCCAGTGGAGGGCTGTGGACGGGGGGGGGGGGCGAGGTATAAATTTGATTGAGATCTGTTGTATTAAATGCACAAGATATCAATAAAATATACATAAAAGAGTTATTCCTCTATATGCATAGACAGGAAGGTCTTAGAAAAGCAAATTCAAAGTTTTAGCAAATTGCATATATTATTTCTTCATAGACTTTATGTATCATTTTTTAGTATAACTTTTGCCCAGGCTAGACACTAGACCCTTGTCTGCCAGAAAGATTGATTTATTCATTTAACCACAAACTACAACAAACAAGTAGAAATTGTTGTAATAACATTGTCTGAGTGGTTCCTCTACTGACTTCGCAAAGACAAAGAAAAAAAACCTCTTAATATAATGGAGGAAAATAGATATAAATATGTTCACCAATTATAATGATGTTTATTCGAGTTGTGATATTATTTTAACTTCTTTCTATTGTCTCAGCATAGGAAAGCATCCTTTCTTACTGTTTTCTCTTGAGGTAGTTTATCTCTTTTCTAACTGCAATTTCCTAACCCTAGACCACTGTTAACGGCTAAGGGAAATGATCTCGGTTTGCTATTGTATCTGGATCCTAAAGGACAATTTTATTTCACATTTTCTCTTTCTTGAGCCTATATTTTACAAGTTATTTTATCCTTGCAGTAATCTTATGGAATTAAAGGAAAGATAAAACTGCAATCACAGTATAGATGAGGAAAGGTGGTCTACAGGAATTTCACCAATACACAAAAGCTATAAACAAAAACGATGACTTAACCAAGCCTTGTTGCCTTGGTTCCTTATCTTTGAGGCTCTGGGAGGTTTCCTAGATATCGGTCTTGGCTTTGTTATACCTAGGCCTTGTTTTAATCACCTGGTGCTTTACCTAATCCAATTGGTAGTTTTATTATGTTTCCTTCAACCAAGAATGAGGGCCCCTAAAATTGAGGCTTATATGATTAATTCCAAAACTCAGTAGATCACATTCAAGTCTTTACACAAGTTCATGTAATAAATTAAAAGATGTTCAATTGCACAGATCAACCATATTGTTTTCTGAGTGCTTGAGATGTTGGTTTGGGATATGTGGTTATAGTTTTTAGAAAGTCTTCAAGGCTGCCTGGATAGTAATAATTTATAAGCAGCTTTTCTGGGAAAGTTTTGTTATTATTATTATTATTATTATTATTATTATTATTATTTGTGTGTGTGTCCATGTGTGTGGGCATGCATGTGCCCTGGTACACTTGTGGAGATTAACTTCTGAGAGTGTGTCCTCTTCTTCCACCATGGGTTCTTCAGGATGAACTGAGATGCTCAAGCTCAGGTTATTAGCTCACTGGCAAGCACTGTTACTTGTTGAGTCATTACAAAAGTCCAGAAATGGGGCTGGAGAGATAGCCTAGCAGTTAAGAGCGCCGATCGCTCTTACAGAGGACCCGGGTTCGATCCCCAGCACCCACATGGCGGCCAAGAACCGTCTGAAACTCCAATTCCAGGAGAACTCCAGTTCCAGGGGAATCCGACACCCTCTTCTGACCTCCGCGGCATTGCACGACACGGGTGCACAAACTTGCATGCAGACAGTACATTGATACACATACAGAAATAAATAAATGCTGGGCGTGGTGGCGCACGTCTTTAATCCTAGCACTTGGGAGGCAGAGGCATGCCGATCTCTGTGACTTCGAGGCCAGCCTGGTCTACAGAGTGAGTTCCAGGACACCCAGAGCTACAGGAAGACCCAGTCTCAAAAAGACCAAAAAAAAAAGTCCAGAAATTATTTTTAATTAATATAATCTGATCTAATGGCATGACATTTTTTTTGGAAAATTATACTACATTATCTTATTTCTTACATTTTGAGAATAATGCACATATATTTAACTCAAAATACTTAAAGAATCTTATATGATATTTACTTTTTAATAAATTGGCAATTGGCCTAGTCAATTTTCTCAAAGCTCTTTATATATGAAATAGTACATGTCCAGAATTTAGGAAGTCTTTTGCATTTGATAAATTTTCTCTCCCTCATTCTACTTAAAATTTTGTTTTCAGTTCCAGGTGCAGTATTTGATTTACAGATCGCAGAGGTGGAAGCCACAGAAATCAGAATTACTTGGAAGAAACCACGGCAACCAAATGGCATCATTAACCAATACCGAGTGAAAGTGTCTGTCTCAGAGACGGGAGTCATTTTGGAAAACACTCTGCTCACAGGACGAGAGGAGGTAGAGCACTTCCACTTACCATCTTTTTGCTTGGTTCTGATAACTTGGAAGATTTGCAAGCCTTCAGCAGAAAAGATTTATTATTGAACATTTTTATATTTCTTCACTTTAAAAAACATATTTCGTGAATTTTGTACATTTCACATAATAGATCTTAAATTAAGACTCCCTCTCCCATTGGTTTCCCATGGTAGTGCCCCTAGAGTCCATGCATTCTGTCATATATTTTAAGTCCTGTCAGGTCAAGGGTTTATACCTAGATGTCCCTCAGTCCAAGTTCATCCACTGGAGTCTAGTCAGCCTATCAAGTGCTACTCTCCTAAAGAAGATCTACTATTACTGTTCAGCCAGCAGTGATCAGTTGCCAAGAGTTATTCTGCTAGTGTCGTGCCCTGCTGCCTGTTTCCCTCATTCCATATTATGGGTCATATGCATGCTGTCATCATTGTTGCAAGGAAGTTCATATGAGCAAGTTTCCAGTAGCCTGGAAGTCTTGGGTTCCCCATGGTCATGCACCAACCACGGCACTTACAATCTTTCTACCTTTCTTCCCCAATGGTCCCAGACCCATGGGTGGGTGGGTGAGGACTCCTAATATAGAAGTCCTATCCAGGAGCATGCACTCTCTAATCTCTTTTTTGAGGGGGGGGATTCACATTCTTTTCCCTTTAATTTTACATTACTCTAGAATATGAATACATATCTTCCACCCATATATGGTGATTATGTGTGAATATAAGTGGTAGGTCAATTCTAGAGCCCATTAAGAGGTTCACATTATAATAGCACAGTTGCTTTCAGTTAGAAAGAAATATAATAATAATGTTCAGTTTGCCTGCCACCTGGGGATTTGGTGTTAGCATCCACAAATGAAGGAAACCATTCACCTTTTTTCTTTTTCCTGGGACTGTGTTACTTCACTTAGCATAATGGCTTTGTGTTCCGTCCATTTACCTGCAAAGTTCATGATGTCATCTTCCTTTACTGCTGAATTGAACTCCATTGTGTAGATGTACCATATTTTTGTTATCCAGTCATCAGTTGAGGGGCATTTGGGTTGATTCCCGCTCTTTGCTATTGTGGAGAGAGCTGCATTTATCTTTGTGGAGGGATGAGTCTTCTGGGTATATACCCAGGAGTGGTATGGCTGGGTCAGGTGGTAGGCTCATTTTGAGTGTTTTAAGGGTTCTCCACACTGCTTTCCACAATGGTTGTATGAGTTTACTTTCCCACCTGCAGCGGATGAGTATTCCCCTTTCCCCACAACCTCTCCAGCATTTGTTGTCTTTTGTTTTCTTGATCACAGACAGTCTTACAGGGGTAAGATGAAATCTTAAAATGGTTTTAATTTGCATTTGTGGCCTTTTGTGTGCATCCCACTTTGTTGTATGAGTCTTCCAAACAGCTGGTCATTTGCTCATATAAACTCCACAATTCCTATGTAAGCACAAATCAGACAAATCCTATCATAAACATGGTGTAGCAGGTAAGAAATCGCAAGCCAACCTAAAAGATTTGAAAAGCTTCCTAGCACAAAGTCAAGTAAATTGGTGCACATTGAAATATTAGATAGATTGTATTTCATTTTAGGACATATTAAGTGTTGTTACTCTTTTCATATGAAAAGAATGTTTATTGAATAATCAAAGAGGACTAAAGGTATTTCTAAAGGTTGGTTTTATTAAGCTAATCCAGTCATTGAGTTGTTTGGATACTCCTGTATAATGTAAACGTTCTCTCAAAGGCTTCTAATTAAAACAGTTACCAATGAAAGGCTACTGTCCTCAGGGATTTTTGTCCTACCTAAACATGAGAAGCTAAAGGCTTCAGGAGTACCTTATTTGAAATGTACATTTGACTACACAAACTACACATACATATGATAAAAACACATAACTAAATGAAGAAATTTAAGTCTTTCATAAATTTAATATGAAAGAACTGGGTCTTTGGGAAATACATTGCACTTATGCACAGTGGACATTGTACTTTCCTTGTTTCTGTCAGAAAGTACAGGCAGCATGTTGAGGCTCCATTGTCTTCATTTCCCTGCCTGGGGAGGGGGGGAATGTGAAGAGCCTTGAAGACTCCAAACTTCCCAGATTCACACATATTGGTTGCCTTGAGAGGGATGCTAAAGCTAAATGTACTTAGGACCAGAACAGTAATCACTGGGGCATTACAGACAAATTTGATAGCTATTATGAACTTGGCTTCTTCTGTTTGGGGTTAAGAGCTGTTACTGTTTATATTATACTGTTATTTTCCCTAGCTCCTCCATTGTCAAATCTTTAATTCTGGCACTTGAAAAGTTGACTATAGCACTGTATTCACTGCAATGAATACAATGCGTGGCTACCTGGGAGTTCTCACCCTCAAATTGTTATCCACCTCCATTCTCAGGTTAAATGTTAATCCGATGCTGAGTCCCTTATTCTGTGTAAATGCTGTTGGTTTATGATTTGCTGATACTTTAGTTGACATCTAATCAAAGAGCAGAAAAATTTAACCATTTTTTTCCAGCTAAGATCATCATAAATTAGATACTTAGCTTTCTTTGGACCAAGTAACAGCTTTCTCAAGTTTGTTAATGACATCTCTTAAACAGTCAGACATGGCTGTTTATCTCTGAAAGCTAATCAGTTCTAGAAAGGCTAGTTCATTATCTTGTAACCTAATAGAAAGAAAATGAACATTGGAGTCACACAAATCTGGACTTAAAAATGGATTTGGCTCTTAGTGGGCCAAAGGTGATAAGCATCTACCTGTCCCAGAAAGCACATGGTTAGGGAACCAGGAAGAACCTGGTTCTTCTATTACTGACAGATTAGTCCAAGGAAAGTTGGCTTGACCATTTTGAACTTCAGATTTAAGATATGAATGTCAAAACTTTCTATAATGGAGGGTCAATGATGAGAATTTAATGGGCTGATATGTGTAAAAAGTTTAGCACTGTAGTTGGCATGCAGTCAGTTTTATGTTAATATTGTGACCTGTTGAGATTAATCTTGACATCAAACCTTCTACCCTACTTGACATTCACTTCCCTAAATCCCTTTCCATAAGAATGTTGCAGAAACTTCTGGTAGTCAAGAGACCAGTAGCCAAATTAGGTGAAGAAGAGGGAGTTTATTTACTTTTTTACCAGTGGGCTGATACCTAGATTATTCCATAATGGTGCCAGCCTGGAGCTCAAGTTTGTGGGGATATTTATAGTAAATAAGCAAGAAATCCCATAAGCATATACATGGTAGTTAAGTAAGCAGTTACACAAAAGCATGTGGTTACAAAAGATCACAAATATGTAACAGTTTGGCAAACATAGATTTCAATGGTAGATAGACCTGTAATAAACTGCAGGGGGTGAGGGCAGATTCCTATTTGCCTTCCTCATTTTCATTGTTTTCTTTTTCTTCCTGTCTTTTCTTAGGGGGTTCCATGGTTCAAGTTTCTTTGCAACCACTTAATTGCTATTAAAGTTCCATTTACTTTCACAAGAGTGATTATATTCTTATTTCTGTGACTAGATCATTCTTGTCACATCAGACTAATTTTTGGGTCTCTGCTTCCTCAAGCGATTGGTCTTTGTGCTCACTTCAGAAGGGTGATGATACCATAGGAGGTCTAACTCCAAGTGACTTTGGGTCTTTGGCCTGACTCTCCTAAGATTTACCATGTGGTGACCTTGATAAGTCAATCTTTAAAGATTTACTCCTTTCAGTTTTTTAGTGTGTGTGTGTGTGTGTGTGTGTGTGTGTGTGTTCATGTGTGCAGGGGTATATGTGTGTTAGAGCATATAAGTATGCATCTCATATCTATGACAGTCAGAGGATAACCCCAGGTGTCAGTCCTCATGTGACTTCTACTTTTTGTCTGAGACAAGATTTCTCATTGGCCTGTAACTTTGCCCCATAGACAAGGCTAGCTCACTAGCTTCCAGGTAGTCGATCTCCAGTTCCTTTGTGTCTATCACTAGTTATGGCATGCGTAGGTTCTGGGGATTTGAACTTTGGCCCTCATGCTTTTGAGGCCTGGGCTTTACCACCTGAGCCACCTTCTCAGCCAGTGCCTTTAGTTTTATTGATGAGGTTCATTCCCCTCTCTTACAGAGATGGAAGTAGAGACAACAGACAGAATCCATGGCTTAATGTGGTCACTGATTATCTTTTTGTTGTCCTTGGTACCAGGTTAAGCACCCTCTCCTCTCATTCTCTCTTAGCCTCCATTCTTTGTCTCAGGAACTCTTTAAATACTTGAAATCTTCTTAGAAGTCACATGTTACCTCAGTGTCAAGTAGAGAGCCTTAAAATCTTTAACCATTTTTATAATCACTATATTTCTTCTCTAAAATAAATATATTTGCTTTTTCAATTCACTCTATACTCCTTACTCTCTGGCATTTTATATAATTTGCTCATTAATTGGTCTGCTTTTATATGCTGCAACTTTGTAATACTTTGCCTTTATATATATATTTATTTATTTATTTATTTGTTTATTTATTTATTTTTATGTGTATGAGTGTCCTGCAGTGTTGTGGAGGTCAGAAGAGGGTGTCGGATTCCCCTGGAACTGGAGTTAAAGAAGGTTCTTAGCCACCATGTGGGTGCTGGGAATCGAACCCAGGTCTTCTGTAAGAGCAGTCAGCGCTCTTAACCACTGAGCCATCTCTCCGCCCCGAATACTTTGCCTTTAAATAATAAAAGAAGACAAAAAAAAAACCCTAATAGCTATCTTTAATATTTTCTAATACCTTTAAAGGCACTCCAGAGAGCTCTTTTCTAAGCCATCTCACATCTCACAACGCTTTATTGTTTATTTGCTTGCTTCTTTGAGATTCTGTCTCCTGTAGTTCAAATTGGCCCTCAAGCAATTAAGGCTGATCTTGATCTTCCTGCCTCCACCTCCAAGGACTTAAATTGCAGGTGCATACCACCTTGCACCCAGCATACAGCAATTTTTAAAAATGATCTCACATTTTCAATCATTGGTTCCCAGGTGTATGCATGTTTTATACCTTGATGTTTTATTTCTGATACTGTGAAATCCTAATGGCACCTATTTATGGGACAATTCTGTCAGGGTTTGAGTATATCTAAACTCCACCTCCTTAAAACCAAACCAAACCATATAAAACGAAACAAAACAAACTTATCCTTGGAAGACAAGATGGTGGGAATGGGAGATGAGAAGGACAAAAATTACAGTGCCCAGTAAAGTTTCCACAAGCTACTTGGAAGAAAGTTGGGCTAGGCCATTAATAGTTTCTGTGGACAAGAACATTGTCTGAAGAGAGATTCACCTAAAGCTTAAGTATCAAGTTCATGTACTTCATCTCTTGAACTGCATATGCCACAGCTATTCTTTATTTATTTTACTTCTTTTTTATTGAAATTTTATGTGTTTTGTACATAATTTTTCAGTCAGTCTTAATCACCTGCTTCTCCCTTGGTGGTAATCCTCAGTGCCAGCTCATCCTCTGAGCTCTGGTCACCCTATTCAGAGTCTCTTCTCTAAAGAAGGCCAGGTCTTCCTCACCCAACCACCATCTGCTTTTCTACTTTGAAAATTCTTCTTTAAGAATTGTGATTCCCAAGTTTTTACGAGTGAGAATTTATACTATCTGGTTTTTCTATTAGAATAATGGCACAGTGAAAGTTTGAAATACTGGATGAAGTCTTCCTCAATTTTGCTTTGTATTTAGAAGTCACATAATGGAAAGCGAGCAGTTTCTGCCTTCAGAGGTTGACTTACATGCACCCTGGCTTCATTCTTACATCCTTACCTTGACTCAGGATGACACAGTCTCTTCCATTGACTTTCACTCTTACCTCATTTTGCTTTAGTTTCCCATTGTTATGTAGCTATTTGACACAAACTCATCACCTTCAAACAGTTCATACTTGTTATCTCACAATTTCTGTGGGCCAGAGTGCAGATACAGTTTAACCAAGATCTCCACTTAGGGTCTCAAAAGGGTGCCATCAAGGCAGGGGTGTGGAGGCTTGACTGGAGGACAGTCCATTTCTAGGCTTGCTCAAGTTTTTAACAGACTTAATTTCCTTTTGGCTGTAGAACTGAGATTTCACTTGTCTGATCTGACTTGGTGCCACCTTCTTGGAGCTTGAGGCCTTTTATTTCAACTTCTTAATTTGTATATGAATATTAGCTATAATATTCAGAATAGTTAGAAATGCAGACTCTGCTAAAATATTTGACCAACTCTGTTGTTAGGGTATCATAACCACAAAAGCAGCTCCTATCCAATGAACTCCAAAACGTCTCACTATGGTCACATGACATCTATTTATTAAGTAACTAGGAAGTTTTATGTATTCTATTAAACCTAGGAAATACATGGATAAATAAGAAGTCATGTCATTATTTATTTTGAGATAAGAGATAAACTATTTGTTCTCTCATTCTTCTGAGACTGAAATATGGAGACCTTTAAAGCCATCCCTCCTTGGAATAATTTTTAGTGAATCTCATACTTTCATACAACACAAGGCATTTTTCTCCCGTAGACTCCAATAGACATCATCTTGCTTAGTTGTCCTAACTCTCCTCTCTAGACCTGTACCATATATCATAGTGACTCTGGGCAGGGGATCTGAAGCCAGGAATATATATTCCAATCATTCTACTATCACTAGTTTTAAGAACTTAATCAAATGAGTATAGAAAGGGACTGAAATCTGCTTACTGTGTAACAAGGAGAGATCACATGGACTCTAGTGTTTAGCATTTTATTTGATTTATGATAGCTTAAAATGCTAGTCTGTATAGGAATGCAATAATATGAGATAATTTAACTTTTTACTGTGGAGGAGACGAGAGACATAGTTTTCTGAGGTTTACCAGCTTCTGTTTTTATGAGTTCCGGGTCCTCTTTACCATGGGCCACTCCCTTATGCTTGCTGCATAGTTTGTCAATAACTGAGCACAGTGTACTGTATAAAATTAAACTAGACCCACACGGAACAGAAATAATTTCTCTTTTGGTGTAAATTTTTGCCTGTGAACACAAAGATCAAAATTGATTTCTTTGAGTGCCTTATTCTTCTGAGACTGAAATATGAAGACCCTTAAAGCCATCCATCCTTGGAATGATTTTTAGTGAATCTCCTACTTTGATACAGCATAAGGCATTTTTCTCCAGTAGACTCCAATAGGCATCATCTTGCTTCCTAGTATTACACACTACTGAGATCAATATTGATGCACCCTTTAATCCCACAAATACCTCAAGTATATAAGTGTTTTCTTCTGGCTAACCTGAAAGAGAGAGCCATCTGAATGCTTGTTCAGTTGGTACAAAGGAGGCGGAATAGCTAGGAACGACTCGAGAAGAGCGTGTTAAGCACAAATGGAACAAAGAAACGATTTCAGCCTTAAGTATTTGTTCATCCACATAATTTCTGGAATGAAACAGCATCATTTAGGAGGCTTCTAAAATATGTCAGTTGCAGACATGTCTTTTTACTCCTCTATGGCAACATACATTATATATTAAAATAGAAATATCATTTAAGATTAACTAAAAAATTCCATTAATTCAATTCAACAGAACTCTACTGAGTCCAAGCTGATAGATTCAGTGCTTATTTAAAAAAAAAATAATAAAATCACACTTGCTATAATGAAAGTTATTACATGTAAAATCAAGTTGGTTTATTCAGGTGGATCAGGAATTTAAGTTTGAAGACTTCTAGTTCTTCCACATAAATTCCAAGGATTCCTGCGTAACATATGCCAGACCTTTCATGTTGATGAATTGTGACATTCCCAAACTAAGTGATTCTCAACTTGGGGCAACTTTCCTCCACTTGAAACATATGGTAACCTCAGAAGATATTA
The DNA here is from genome assembly GCA_009823505.1 of Rhizomys pruinosus. Classification (NCBI taxonomy): domain Eukaryota; kingdom Metazoa; phylum Chordata; class Mammalia; order Rodentia; family Spalacidae; genus Rhizomys; species Rhizomys pruinosus. The sequence goes on along the minus strand of VZQC01003726.1, from coordinate 124,225 downwards.
TCTTTGTCCCAACTAGAAGGATGCTTCTAGTGGGTAGGGTCCAGAGGTGCTGCTAAACAGCCTATAATGTACAGGACAGCACAGGACTCATAATGAATGATCTGATACAGAATGTCAGCAATGCTCAGACGGCGTCACTTGCACTTGGTAGTTGTCAGGCTTTAAGTTGCTGTAGTGGGCTTTATCTTTCCATTTTGTCCCCTCATTTCTACCTGCTTCTCTTCTCCCTTCACATTTCTCTTTTAAATCTAATTCCTTTTAGACATTTTTGCTCTTAAAATTCGCTACACATTTTCTCTTTGAAAAAAAAAAACTAACATCTAAACTAACATCATTTTGAAAGAGACAATGAGTGAGGGATATTTACAGTATGTATGGGCACTTGATAGTAATTTGTAACATTCTGGCTTTATAGGAAAGTCTCAGTTCACTTTCCTAGGTTTGGAGAAAGATTGCAATGTCAGCTAGAACTGCAGCAAGATTCAGAGTCAAACGTATTCAAGTCAAATCTTCATCAAAGTGATAATTTTTCAACAGAGATGTGCAACTTCATTAAGTGATAGAACGATGTGGTTGCCTCTCTATCGTTTATTTGACACGTGGTAGAAAATATCAAGAGATTTTATACACAATCGTAATTTAAGGGGGAGCTCTTTATGTTGTCTCATGGTGCTTTGGACTCGGTAGATTCTCAAAGGGTGAATGATTGACAGTAGAAACAACTGTGTGGGTTGAGCATACTGATTGGTTGGAATACCAACCAATCAGAGCATATCTGAATGCTGTGTTTGTGATTCACGTTCTCTCCGATTTGCCTAAAATGTCAGAGTACAAGTGAGTTGTGGGAAGATTGAAAATCAAATCATCCCTTTGTCCCATGTGAGCATCCCTGTCCTGTCCTGGGTTCTTCATTCTACAGTGAATGTCTTATGGATGCCCCTTGTATTTCCCCACAATACTTCTGTGTCTAAGCATGTAATATGATTTGTATAATTTGTATGTGTGCATGTGAATATGCATGCTTTCATGTGTTTGGGAGCCTGTGTGTGTGTATGTGTGTGTGTGTGTGTGTGTGTGTACATGTCTGCTGAGGTCCAAGGTTGATCAAGTGTCTTCTGCAATCTCTCTCCACTTTATTTATTCATCTTTTTTTTTTTTTTTTTTTGGTCTTTTTGAGACAGGGTCTCCCTTTAGTCCCAACTGGCCTGGAGTTTGCTTTGTAGAGTAGGCTGGCCTTGATCCCACAGGGATCTGCCTGCTTCTGCCTCCATGGTGCTGGGATTAAAGGCATGTGCCACCATGCCCGGCTATCTTTTCATCTTTTAACTGAAGCTAATGCTTGCCTCTACACCTCATCTAGTCAGCCAGCTGGCTCTGAGGATCCCTTGTTTCTGCCTCCTTGCATGGAAATATAGGCAGGCTGCCTTGATACCTGCGTTTAGCTGGGTGCCAGGGATCTGAGTTCAGGGCCTCATGATTATACAGTAAGCACTTTACAACCGGAACTTCCCATCCTCTGGAAAATTTTATTTTAGCAATATTGTTTGGGAGACTGTGGGTTTTCTTGAATAATTACTCCTTTTAGAGAAAAGTTAATGATCAAATAATGTGCTTTTGTAGATAGTTAATTGCACTGGCCTAAAACTTCTTATCTTTTGAGTTTGTTCTTGATCATTTATTATCATTATCACCTTGAAAACGCTAAGGTAAAAAGGAAGCACAAAACCAGTTTTGGCTCCAGTAATAAAGTCAATCCTAAACATGTAAATTAACAGGCAGGGATTTTAATACCTAAGAACAATTTGAATTGTCATTGTTAATTGATTATTAATAGTAAAAGAAAACATCATTATAAGAAACAGAACAAATTCTTTAAAAGGGGGTTTTGGAGGTTAGTCTTGAAACAGAACTTGGAAAGCTTTTCACTAAAAAAGGTAATGTTTTACACTTTCTTTAAAAAATTGTATTGTGGGAAAATTCAAAGCAATCGGACAGTGGAGAAAAGTCCCTGGTAAGACCTGTCAGCTCACTGCCTGGATCCCAGAACTATCAGCATTCTGCAGTGCTCCCTCAGCCGGCTCCACTGTCACTGCGGGAGCACAAGTACTTACAAATTCCAGACTTCAGAGCCTTCTTGGTCCTTTGTGCCGACCTAGCACAGATCTCTAAAAACTGGCCATTTCGCCATTTGATAATTCTATGACGACAACTAGCAAAATTATTGATGGCATTATCTTACCTACACTATAATCAAATATCTATGCTCATCTCTAAACCCTATGTTGATCAGTCTGTCCAAATTAGAGTCCAAAGTCTTCATCTTGCAAGTTAGCCTCTTGAGGCAATATATTTTTATTAGTGATTAACATTGTTTTCAAAGCTCACATTCTACACAGATATCTAATGATGTCTAGGCAAAATTTCTTTTCCCTGTTCTATTTCAGTAAGTTCCACAGGGTTGAGATCAATGAGGGAGTGTGGTGTTATGTTTTCCCCACCTATCTCTGCCATGTGCATCATAGTCTGCTCCTGATGTCTGCTACTCTGGTGAACTGGATATATATGAGAATTACATTGTGAGATATAGGAACAAGGACAGTTGATGACATTTTTCTCTTAGGATTTTGGACAGATGTGCTGTGAACCCTGCTTTAAAACTATTGGCTTGTAGTTTTCTTTGTGTAACTGTGACTTCTATTGGTTATAAATTATGCTGTCACTATTACTGACAGCAAGCAGTTATGCAGGCCTTTCAAAGGGAGTATACAAACGAAGATGCTTAGAGAAGGAGAGAAAAGACATTTAATTAATAAAATTAGAATCCACTATTGGGAAAATGAGAAGCTGTAATACTTCAGTTATAAAACCTTTGTATGGAAATGCCTAATCTTACCACAAATATAAAGAGCAACACAAGTCTGAAACAAATACCTGTTCTTTCTAAAATACAATTTTAATCTAATAAGAAATAGAGTAACCATACTGTTACCATGGTGGAGGGTTTCAGTAGGTTCAGAATGAAACCCTGAGCAGTAAGAAGGTAGTCGTTATAAATATTACTGTCTTTTAACATGTATTCCAAACTGGTTTTTTTTAAGTCATGAAGCACAGATTGAGTTTTCAGTCTTTATAAATATTTACTCTTAATTACAGTATATAAACAACCCCATGTCTCCAGAAATGATGAACCTAGTGGACCCAATGATTGGATTTTATGAGGGCTCAGCAGAGATGTCTTCAGACCTGCACTCTTTGGCTTCATTCATATATAACAGCAATCCATACAGTAACTTTCTTGGCCAGACTAGAGCTGAAGACCAGAGTTCACCAGTTGGTAGGTAAAACTTTAATTCTCTATGAAGTACATTTAAACTGTCGCCTAGCAGAGATATGAACTCAAGCTTAGAGTTCAACCATGTTATTAATGGTCTATGGGCTGGAGTCAGATTGTTTTTAACTGTTGGATGACCTCATGCAGCAAATGGAAATGCCACACAGGCAGGAGCTGCCCCTTCTAACCCATCTGACCTTCTTCCTAGGGAAAGTAGCACCCTAGAGTCTCTAGCCAAGCTGCATAGACAATCAGTTATTACAGTTGCCAAAGCAGGTGTGATGGGGAGGGATTAACATATCTCAAATCATTTACAGGCCTCACTCTCTGCAGCTTTTGACTAATAGTCTTTCAAATGTCACTAAAGGTAAATAGGTCAGAAAGTTACAACTCTACTGCATGGGGTGATAAACAGGTGGAGGTGACCCTGGGATGTGGTGATGTCATTAGTGCATACACTTGTGCTTTTGGGTCAGTGGATCTTACTGTTTCTAAAAGAAGAACCTAATATATGGCAAATTGAAAGAAAATACAATGTTAAATAATACAGAGCTATACCGTCTCTTCAGTTTTTATAAAATGTTAGGTAGAAAATATTCTATTTCATCACCTTATCTATGATTTCATATCTGCATCATTTGATATTAAAAGTGCTATAATATTCTATTCATGGTAGAATTAGTAAAACAAAATTATATTTTATTCAGTGTGTGTTTCTTTTATTCATCCAATTTTCTTGTGCAAAGAAGACTTACAAAACACTAATAATTAAGGAACAGGTGATTTCCAATCTAGTTGTTCTAAATATTTCAAGTTTAGCTTAGTTGCTGATTAAGGGGTTTGTAGGCACAATTTCTAAATAAAGTAAAAATTTAAAATCTTAAATCTTTTTGTAGACATTTATGTGCCAATTAAGCAAGAATGTTTGCTTAACATATTTACTGAGGCTAGCAAATATATACTGAATTTTGAGCCAAAACTAAACTCTTGGCTTTGAATTCTGTTATTAACACTCATCTTTGATTTATAACACTTCCTTTGTATATTTTCACCCTAGTGTTTGCTTTCAGAAAAAATCTTTAGCCAGTCTGGCTTGGAAATTTATATTTTTCTCAAAACAGTGCTATTATGTTTCAGAATAATGCAGAAAACCAGAAAAACTATATTATGAAGACAAAATATTTATAAATATCATTGAGAAATATTTAGTATTCTCAAAATATTCAATGTGGACTTTAAGATCAATAATTTCCTATTTGTCCTTAATTAAATATGTACCTTTCTCTATATGGAAGTGCATGAAGATACTAATGTATAGTGTACTATTAGTTTTCATGAGAAAAAATAATTTTGATTATATTGTCAGCTACCTTTTTCTTCTCATCGATTTCATACAGTGACCACAAGGAATCAGTATATTACTGACATTGCTGCTGAACAGCTGTCTTATGTTATCAGACGGCTTGTACCTTTCACTGAGCACATGATTAGTGTATCTGCTTTCACCATCATGGGAGAAGGACCACCAACGGTTCTCAATGTTAGGACACATGAGCAAGGTATGGATGCATTTCCTTTGAAATACTTGCCTGCAAATATTACTCTTGTGTAATGAATACTATTGCTTCTCCATTCCTACTAATTGTTCATTTTTCTTTTCAAGTGCCAAGTTCCATTCAAATTATAAACTATAAGAATATTAGTTCTTCATCTATTTTATTATATTGGGATCCTCCAGAATATCCCAATGGGAAAATCACTCATTATACGATCTATGCAGTGGACTTGGATACTCACAGAGCTTTCCAGATGACTACTGTAAATAACAGCTTTCTCATCACAGGTAGAAGGAAAAGCTGTGTTTCTTTTTCAGCTCCTATTTTAATGGAAAATATGTATCTCATTATACCCTAAATGTTCCAGGACACATTGTAGATTTTGTTGCATGCCTTTATGGATATCATTAAAATACTTCCAGAGATAACTTGATAAAACATGTTTTCCTTAACTGTATCTATCCACAAAAAAGTAAAAAGCATAACTTTCAGAGTAATTTACTTAACCTAGAAAATATATTTAGTGCATGAAAATAATGCATTGTTGAAGACTTGAATGAACATGAAAGTCAGATGAGGCAATTCAGCTGATGTATCATATGTGCCAGTTCTCTTTACTATGTGCCAAAAGTTATTTTTCAGCTTCACAATATTGATTTAATATTTTAGGAAAGAACTCTGATCTCATCTGTGCAGGAACATCTCAAAGCTCAAGGAATTTGAAGATATTGAGATTATATGGAAGCTGTCATAGACAGCTAGTCTTCCTAATAAATTATATGCATTATCTCTATAGTAAATGGCACTAATCCAGTTGTGCTTTTGAAGACTTTAAGCAATATTCTTTTGCTCTTTTAGGGTTAAAGAAATACACAAGATACAAAATGAGAGTAGCTGCTTCAACTCATGTTGGAGAAAGTTCTTTGTCTGAAGAAAATGACATTTTTGTAAGAACTCCAGAGGATGGTAAGAATGGCAGGTGCAGTTTTAATTAAGGAGAGAGAGGAGAGAGAGAGAGAGAGAGAGAGAGAGAGAGAGAGAGAGAGAGAGAGAGAGAAAGGTGTCACTTATTTCCTGCCTCATTTCGTGGCAGCTTCTATGTCCAAAACACTAAAAGTTTGTTGTCTTCCTCTCAGAGCCAGAGTCATCGCCCCGAGATGTCACAGTAACTGATGTTTCTGCAAGTGAAGTAAGGTTGAAGTGGTCTCCACCTGAGAAGCCAAATGGGATTATTATTGCTTACGAAGTACTTTATCAAAATATAGACACTTTGTTAATGAAAAACACCTCAACAACAGACATAATTTTAAGTCACCTAAAACCCTATACCCTCTATAACATTTCTGTACGGTCATATACCAGGCTTGGTCATGGAAATCAATCATCCTCATTACTTTTTGTAAGGACTTCAGAGACAGGTAAGTTTGTATTGTGTTTTTTTTTCTTAAAAATTCATAGTGATGTAGTAGCTAAGGCTTGTCTTGTTATTTTTTTTTTTTTTATTTTTAAGGCCTAAAATGCCCAGTATTAGTTTTTGTGTAACTCTGAAATTGATTTGCTGTTTCTGGCAAAAATATAGGGAGAACGCTTAACTGTAAAAATTCAAAAAATATTTTTATTGATTCTTTGAGAACTTCATGCAATGTATTTTGATCATATCCTCCCAGCCCAAACTCCTCTGATATCTACCTCACCTCCTTGCCCACCTACCTTTCTGGTTTTGTTTTTCCATCAAGTCCAATATGATCCTTGGTGTGGAACATGCCCTGGTTTGTGTCAATTGATCTGAGATCACATCTTTAAAAATGGACACTTTTCCCAACAGCCATCAAAAGCCAATAGCTGTGAAAATTATTTAAAATACTGACTTTCTATCTAAAAAGATTTTTAATAAAAATCAATGAATTGTTTTTAACATAAGCTTGTACAAAAAAATAATAAATAAAACAAAAGAAAAAAAATCAATGAATTGTTAGGCTAGCACACTGTGGAGATTTCGTGAATACAGCTGCTCTGCCTTCAGTACATTAATCAACAGCAGGAGTCTGTCTCTCTGGCTGCTGCAATCTGTCTGTCCCTTCTTCTGTAATGTTCCCTGAGTCTGACGTGTAGATGTATCGCTTATGTCTGGGCACCTCATAGTCACTTACTTCCTGTGTTTTGACCAGTTAGGAACTTTATAATAGACTCTGTCGGTTGCAGAAAGGAAATGGATGAGTAGTGAGAGCTACATTCCTCTGTAAACATAAGGATGCGTATTTAGAATATAGTAAGAAATTACATTAGTTTAGTAAAGCGGCAATGGTAGGTTCTGCTTTACGGTCTCTGATCTCTCCAATAGTGTGTGCTTGGCTTTGTTTACAGTACCATGTATGGATTCCCTCCTAATTAGTGAGTCCTAGAGAGCTGTAGATTACCCATAAGGGAAAAATGTCACTATTATACCAATAGAAATAATTTGCTGGGTTGGTCATTCTTGCTGTTTGTAGGCGTCACAGTTGAGTAGGACCATTGGTCATTTTTTTCCTTTGCAGCTTGTATGGTACCTTCTGATTCTTTGAGAGAATAATAACAAAGCTAGTTGACATGCCAAAATGGATGGGGAAAATTTCATGGGGTTTCATGTATTAGATAAAAACTATAGACAATCGGGCCGGGCGTGGTGGCGCATGCCTTTAATCCTAGCACTTGGGAGGCAGAGGCAGGCAGATCTTTGTGAGTTCAAGGCTAGCCTGGTCTACAGAGTGAGTTCCAGGACAGCTGGGGCTACAGGGAGACCCTGTCTCAAAAACACACACACACAAAAACCCTATAGACAATCAATAGATAAGGAAGGGAGAATCAGTTTATATGTGTATATATGTATATTACTAATCAAATACATGTATATTATTAATCAAAGAAAAGAACTAGAACTTGAGAGGAGAGGGGGAATGTGGGAAGAGTTGAGTGTCACCGGGAGGAGCAGAATGATGCAAATACAGTACTTAGGTATGAAATTCTCAAAAATTATTTTAAAAACATCAGCAAATTATTCAAAGAAAAGATCTCAAGAAACCAAAGAGTCATTCACTATATCTGCAGATTTTTAGGTTGAGTAACTATTTGTCTCTCAATTTAGCTTAACACAGAGATGTGCTTATAAGACTAGATTCTTATTCCCTGGTGGAGGTATAGACAGCAGTGCAGAGTGGGTCCACAAATTGCATGACAGATGGTTTTAGCCTGAGTCTTAATGAGGTTGCTGAACTGGACAGGAGGATCATAGATGATGGGCAGGTGCAGGGGATATCCCCCACCTAACAGAAATAATTCAAGCAAAAATTGAGTTTCATTTTCTGTGATGCTAGAGCAAATAGCACAAAACCAAGTGTTTTGCATGATAATCTTGATTTGCTGTTTACATTAAGTTTATAATCACATATTAGGTCAAGTTTACAATGTATGCTAATTAGAGCTAATTGTAAAGTTACTGTTTCATCCAAAGGACAAATCTTAATTGACTATCTACTTTCTGAACTTCATAAAGTTTTCATTTTATGGATCATAAAGAGCAAAATATTGGCAATCTCATATAAGTTCTGTCCTTGACCTTGAAGATCTAGAAATCAAGCAAAACAGCTTACCTTTTAGAGCATGTCTTGAGATTCTGCACAGATTTAATATAATGAAATAACATAAAAGTGCCAATAGAGAAAGATAGCAATTACAACCACAGTAATAAGAGTAAAGAAAGTAGCCTTTTACAGCTCCAAGAGCTATTACATCCCTTGAACTAATCTTAATTGATATCAAATTATATATTATCATGCTTCATTGCTTTTAGAGATATTGAACTTTAAAATCAGAAATTTTTGAGACTAGTATCTACTCTTTTTTTTTTTTTTTTTTTGAGACTGTGTCTCCCTATAGCCCCAGCTGGCCTGGAACTTACTAAGTAGACCAGGCTGTCCTTAAACTCACAGAAATTTGCCTGCCTCTGCCTCTACTACGTCCGGCTTAAAGGCAGTTCTTAGGTGCCATGTGGGTGCTGGGATTCAAACCCGGGTCCTCTGCAAGAGGAGTCAGCACTCTTAACCACTGAGCCATATCTCCAGCCCCGACTAGTACCTACTCTTTAGTGACTCAGTTTTATTTTACATTTAGCCAAAGGAAGAAAAACGCACATTTTGAATGTCTGTTAAATGTCACAGTTTCTGTTAATGGCTTTCACAAAAGTTGACTTTTTAATTCTAGAGTTTTTTTTTATCATCTCATGAAAAACTGAGGCTCCAAGAAAGACATTCTTTCAACAAATATTTACAATATTCCAGGCCCTATTGTGCATATAAAATTGTAGTAGGAAATGGCTTCTAGTTGTCCTTAAGTGCATATTAATTGATGGGAATTTAATTGTTTAAGGTCAGCCCTGGAACTGAAAGTAAACCCACCAAGCTTATAATTCCCATTTTGCTCTCATTGTGCATGCTGGATATGAAAAAGTATACTTAGAACTTTTCAGTTCACTTTGCTGGCATTTCACTCTGTGAACTTTGCCCAGCATGGGGAAGAAAAGTAATGTGTCAAGCATTCTATTATGATATTTAAAGAGTCATTAAATTCATGGATGCTGTCAGATCTTTTGCTATTTAGGTGGTTATCATATCAAGAACACCTTATTTTAATGATGAATTATAAAACAAAAATTTATTTCCTGATAATTACATATATGAAAGCTTTAACTTTGTATTGCAAAATACATTGTTTTCATTTCATTATCTGTCTTATGACCTTAATTCAAGACAGGAATGAATAAATATAAACATCTAGTTTGAAATATAATTTAAACTTAGAACTTTAGTTTAAAAAAAACATATAGAACTTTTTATAAGCTAGGGCAGCTCAGACGGTTTTAATAAAATGACTAATAAATCACAGTAGATGAAGTGAAGTGAAGTTGAAGCTTGGTTGTAGGTCTCCTGAGCCCCATTTCAGGGTTCATTTATTGGCCCCTGATCTAACTAGAGAAATAGCAGTAATATGGGGGAAACACCTGTTCTAGATCTTCCTACCCCACCTGCTCTGGTAGGTCATGCTAGGCTACCCTGCTACTTAGACTTCTGAGAATTCAGAGGCCTACTCATGGAGGGTTTCACTCCATATCTTGCATCCTAACTTTTGGCTCACTCCTTTGATGAGATGGCGTCAAGACGTGCATGTTCTGTCTGTGTGGAAGTAGAAGACAGCGTCATCAATAAATTTCCCTAGGTCATGTTGAGCCACCAGCTTTAGCTCCTTTGGTAGAAGATGACAAGGTTTAATAGCATCCCGAAATACCATATGAAGCAGAATGGGGTCAAAAACAACTATGTGCCTGAGCACAGAACTCAATAGTGTTATCAAATAAAGTAGACAAATCTCTGTTTTAAAAATTATTTTATTGAGTTCTATGGATGTAATATAATAATAGATCTTAATCAAATGTAGACCCCTTAGATATCCACTCCCCTCATAGACCTAGTCACCAGATTTCATGCATTCTGTCATAAATGTTAAGTCCTGTCTGGTCCAGCATTTGTACCCAGATGTCCCTCAGTGCAAGTTCAGCCACTGGAGTCTAGACAGTCTGTCTTGAGTCACTCCCTTAAAGAAGCTCTACTCGTCCTCACCCTGCAGCAATCTGTTGATAATACTTCCTCTGCCAGGGTAGGTCCTGCTGCCCATTTTCCTCATTCTATGCTGGGGTTTCAACTGAGTTAGCCAGGCTTTTCCACACACTGGCACCATTGCTGCAAATTCATCTGGACAAGTTCACAGTGGCCTGAATGCCTCTGTTTCCTTATGCTCATGCACCAAGCCTGGCTCTTACAGTATTTCTGCCTCATCTTCCACAATGGTCCCTGAGCCTTGCGGTTTAATAAAGGGCCCTATCAGTGATACCCACTCTGCAATCTGTTTTTCTCTAAAGCTCAGCCAGTTGTGTCCTTCTGTGTCTTCCACTCTGTTGCATGAGGAAGCTTCACTGGTGAGAGTTGAGGGATGCATTAATAGTCTCTCTACCCTCTACTCCCTGTATTCCATAGGCCTTTAGCTGTAGAAGTTCTGCTGTAGATGGATCACTTAGGGCTGTGCATCTCTCAGACATATTTTCTGTATGTAACTAACTGTGAACTATGTAATAACTTCAATTTTTTGCAAAAAAAAGCTTCTTTGGTGAGTGGTGTATGGTATGCTTGTCTATAACTATAAGGATCCATATTTAGCAAACAGTAAGAAATTTCATTTGTCTAGAGATATGACAGAGATAGGGTTTTATCTAGGATTTATGACTTCTCCAGCCATGTCTATTTGGCTATATTTACAGCCACCCATGAGTTCTCTCCCATTGAGTGGGCTTTAAGTCCTATTAGATAGCTGTTGATTACCTGCTAGATAAAAGTGCCACTGCTGCACCAAGAGATAGTTTGCTGTGCCAGTCATTGTGGTTACAAGGCTTTAGTGCTGTTTTGGACCATTGATTGGTTTTCTTCCTTAGCAGCTTGCACAGTATCCTCTAGACTATGGGAACTAGTTTTTGGAGAGAAGGCCTCCAGGTCAGTTCCAGCTCCCTTGCTCTAGGTCCGGTCTGAAATGTGTCCTGTCTTCAGCAACAGGGTCTTACTGTCAAGTCCTGGGAGGGAAATCAAGAGCTCTAACAATAGTCTGTGCCATTTTGGGAATCCATTGGGCTGTACTCACCAACAACTTGGAGGGTGGTTTCTCCTGTCAGGCACTGTGCTCTTTGTTGTATAATCTTTAGGTATACACATGTACTCAAGTTCAGATATTGTATCTGAATTTTTCCAGAAGTGAAAGGCCCGCAGTTCAGTTACGTTTCATGAGCCACTGGTTGTTGCGATAAGTCACTGATGTGTTAATGCTCCTAATTACAAATAAGGTAATTAGTAATGGCTTCAAGTGCCTCATGCTGTCTAAAGAACCAGAGTTTACCTATGCTTGGAGGTTTCCGTAAAAAACTGATTTTGATGTGTATCTGTGTGTTTTCACTACAGTTGTGCAGTTCACAGGTGAAGTTAGATCTCTTTCCTTGTACTTAATGTGCAGTGATCACAAAAATAACTTTAAGGAAAAAAACAATAAAACTTGTTCATTTGACATGTATTTTCTTTCTTTGTTACCACATAGCTTCTTCTTACAGTAAGTCTTGAAGTAAACATCTTGATCTTTTCTGATTTGGGTAAACAGCCACTAATGGATGTATAGTTCCCATTTTTGTATACCAAATGCAAAGCTTTTTTGATGTGTTAAAAGTAACTTCCTTTGTTATTTTCAAGCTCAAATGGGTAACCAAGGGCAGGGCAATAGCCAGTATTATCTGTGGATCCAAACAGCAGCTTCAAAATAGGGAGCCATTCCTGACTTGGGCTTTTACTTTGGTAGCGTATGATATATAGTAGGGGAAAATCCCTTGTTGTAAGATAAATGATTATACTTTATGTTTCCATTTAACTGGTAGTGGTAGTTAGCCCTCCCCATATGCCCTACTTGCCCTGACCTCTCATTCTTCTCTCCATTTAACTCTTCCTGCTCCGTGACTCCCCTTCCCCTCTTTAAGTCACTTAGTTCAACCTCACCTCCCAGGAAGCTTCCTCCCACCCCTGCCACACCCATTTTCTAGCTTCCTGGCATCTATAGATTTTTTTCAATTGAAATACATACATCTAAGGATTTAAAGCTAGAATCCACATATGTGAGGGAAATGTATGTTTGGCTTTCTGACTCTAGGTTACCTCACTAAAAATGATTTGTGTCCAGTTCCATTCATTTACCTCTGAATTTCTTAATTTCATTTTCTGTTTTTTTCTTTTTTTTCAGAAATGGTATTTCATTAATTTGGTGAAAAAAGAGGGAGATTAAGTCACTTTCATTCATTTCCTTCAAATCTCTCAAAATTCTTTCCCTATATTTTTTCCTATTTTTTTATTTGTAAAAAAAACCCTTGTATCACCTCCCACCCCAAACTGGTTGAGTGCATTATAAGAATGAATTCAGATGAAAGACATGAAAAAAGTCATCACTTATACTGGGGAATCCAGGTATTTTGTAGGTTATTTGTATAGTAAAATATTTCTACTTGGATCTTTTAAGCTGGAAATTGGTCACATTAGAGACCTGAGGTTACAAAGGTTACCACAGTATAAAACTGTCTCTCCTCCCAAGACTCCAGGAGAAAGGTGAGCATTTGGGGTGAGGTTCCTTTGGAAGATAGTGGGGTGGGGGTGGGGCTAGGGCAAACCCTGGCCCCTTCTGAAGGTGCTGGGGTCTTTCAGAGGCAAATGACAAGGAAGTCAACTCCAGTAAGAACAAGCTCATTTCCATTTCCACTCCAAGAATCCAGATCACACACACAAAAGGAACATGGTCTCCTTGGTTCTGAGATTCTGGTACTCTGATGGTGACCAGGACCACCTGCTTAGAAGCAAACCCAAGAGTTTCAAAGGCAAATCTCACCCATACTTATATTTTATTTTTTGCTTTCTAACTTCATTTTTTTTAAGGCTGAATAATATTACCATGTGTAAATATATCATACTTTCCTTATCCATTCATCAGTTGATGTACATCAAAGTTGTTTCCATTTCTTGGCTATTGTGAATAGAGCCAAGCAATAAATATGGATCAACAGATGTCTATGTAGTAGGATATGGGACCTTTGAAGTACATATATAATATATGCTCAATAGTTATATGCCTGGATCACACCATGGATCAACTTATGCCTTTTAGTTTTAGATTTTAAATAGCTTTAGCTTATTCCAACTTATAGTAACCACTGTGTTTATTCATAAGTGCCTATTTTAGAAACAACTATTACCTTTGGTAATGGGGAAAATTCTCATTGTATTGTCACTCTTCAAAATTAGTGAGTAATTGGATATGTGTGGCTTTATCTGCCAGAAGACTCAGCTCTGGTTATAGCCTAAGCATAAACGACTAAATTATGCAGGATATCATGCTGAGTTAAGGATATCTTTTTGTCCTGACTACTAATGCTAGGCAAGGAACTCCTGAAGGGCATCTCAGCAGATCATTTTCAAAGGCACAAGTTACACTTCATTAAAATTTTAACCACAGCATTTTAAATTTACATTTACTCCAAGTAGAGGTATTTCTTTAAATTTTTTCCCAATGCAGGGGCACCCCCCCATACTCCCACACTACTGTGATTATATTTATCCCCAATTTCCATCTGGTGTTCTTCTTCCTTTCTCTCTGATCTTTTTCGTATCTAGTCTCCCAGTGACTACACCATTAGGGAAAATAACAGCCCTTCTTCCAGCATTCATTAACAGTATTAACTCCTCAGGAAGGAAGGAATCCTCATGGAACCCTCCTCTATGCATGGTGGAAAGTTGAAGGGGCCCACCTTGTGCAGGTATCTACAGCTGCTGTGTGTTCAATCTATTCATTTTGAGTTTGAATTTTAGTAACTCATTGCACTGATTTTTTTTAATGGATTCCATGCTATTATCCTCCTAAGTATTATCCATATGAAGTAGATCAGATCCCTACTCTTCCTGGAACTTACATTCTAGAAAGGTCACAGGAAATAACCAATAGATTTGGATTTGAAACAGTGGTAAGTTCTGTAGACAAATGAAAAAATATCATGGGGAAAAAGAGAAAGTTGCAAAGTATTGAGTGGACTATTTGAAGTGGCTGACAGAGAAAAATCCTCACTAAGGAGGTTATATTTACCCAGAGATACTACTAATAATGTGTATGATTGAAGGGGGAAAAGTAAGAAAGAAAAAAGTATTCCACAAGGAAGAATAACCATTGCCTAGTTTTGTAAGTAAGAATAAACGTTATGCATTTGAGGCAGAGCAGGATGTTTCTCTTGTTCAAACTGTGAGTTGTTGGTAGAGACGAGTTGGTCTCTTTTTCAGATGTGGATAGAAATAGGTGGAAATAGATCATGTTGAATCCTGTGTGTCATTTTAGGAAGCTTAATATTTCTCGTTACCTTAACAAGAAGCTTTTGGAGAATTTCAAAAGGAGAACTTATATGGCATACTTTCAGATGGTTTCTGCTGAATATATTACTGGGGAAAGAAAGAAAAACAAGATTATGGGACTGTTCTCATCAAGGATTTGAATTAAAATAGTGCCATTTACTAAGTTGGAGAAGTTAAAGAAAGAGGGAAGTTTGGAGACAATTCAGTAGCTCACTTTTTAACCACTGTGAAGGCAGAACCTTATCTCCAGTATACAAAGTGGAAGGATGAGAGATAAAGTCACTTAAGGATGAAGGAATCAAGAAAGAACTTGAAGCATAAAACTATGTCTTAGGCCATGTGACACACTGACATGAGTAATCCAGGACAAATCAATGAAGAACTATGCAACAGTTCCCTGTGAAGTAGGATGAAAAAGAATAGATACATATTTTCAGTTAGAAGCCACATATTTACTATGTTGAATAGTCTTGAAGAATGAAGATTTAGGGATAAATGGAAGTCATTGTTGACTTCCTGGGAGTAGAACCCCTGGGAATGCCTAACTGAACTATGATGAAGAGAGCATGACCAGTAACAAACAGTAGAAAATAAGTAAAGGGAAATTTTGAGAAACTTAGATTTCAAGTGAAGTATAGAATGGAGCAGTATTTAAGGAGGCAAGTAGAATTAAAGGAGGCTGACTTTATTTGTACCATAATACACATTATAATGTATGTGTTCACATGTGCATCTAAATAATTTCAAACGTATTCTAATGGATAAGAGTGTGGAATCTAGAAGAGAAATGAAGGCTAGGCTTTGGAAAGCATTAAGGAGTGCAGGCAGTTAAGGGAAGATTTGTGGTAGGAAGATGGAATGGCCCTGAGTGTTTTTTACTTTACGAATGAAATGAGATACAAGCTTATCAAATTAGAATAAAAAAGGGAATGTTTATTGGTCTTTGGGGGAGGTAAGGGTGAAAACACATATAAAGCAGTTGAAGACTGAATTAACTAAAAGAAATATAGTAAACCAGGTAATGAAAAAGATCTATTAGTGATTTCAGGTTAGAAATCCAAGCAGGGCTATTCCACATGGAGAAGTATTTTATATCACCATTTGAAGCCATTATACCAGGGATGTGGATACAGGACAGAGTAATGTTTTACCTACACTAAAGTTTAGCCAGGAAAGTGAAAACCGGAGTTGGTTGAGAGTGCTCTGGAATGATTACAGTAGACTCTGGGCACTAGCCTGAGGATACAGGGAAATAAGGGCACCTCAAAGAAATAGCAGTAAAAATTCATGAAAGTCAGAGAACTTTAGATTGGGAGTACAAGAGTCAGTAGGCTGTGAAGGTAGGACATGGTAGCCAAATTGAGGGAAACCGACCATGAATGGTAATCACAAGATTTCAAGTGTTACCAAGAAAGTTAGGTTTGATGTGTGGTGGAAGAAAAGATTATTAGAGTTGGGGCTGGAGAGATGGCTCAGCGGTTAGGAGCACCGACTTCTTTTGCGGAGGACCTGGGTTCAATTCCCAGCACCCACATAGCGGCTAAGAACGGTTTTTAACTCCAGTTCCAGGGGAATCTGACACCCTCTTCTTACCTCTGTGGCACTGCATGACACAGATGCACCAACCTACCTGCAGACAGAACACTCATACACATAAAAAAAATATTATTAGAGTTAAAGTAACCAAGGGATACAAATCTTTTGCATGGATGTTGACATCTTTAAAGGTGGTAGGGAGAAAGTTGTTCAGCCAAGTGATAAAAATCCTTAAGACGTTTGGAGAAGTGACACCAAGTGACCATCATAGGAAAAGGATGTAACCTGATCAAGTAATGCTACTTAAGAAATAACAGTGGTAGCAGCAGGTGTAAGACCCAGGTAAACTCAAGCCATGAAGAAAATGGGAGGTCAGGAGGAGGCCTCAGCCTTAACCGAGAAGCTGTTGGCAGTGGGTGGTGCTGGCCAAGGAAGTCAGTTTTCTTTAAGGATGTTACTAGATAGATTGATCAGTGTGAATGGACCCATACCACAGGTTTTACTGGATAATATATATATAATATATATAATTAATTAAAATATTATCTTATATATATATATATATTCTTATTTTTTACGGTCACTGTAGCATAGTTCAGCCAGCTTGGAGCTTACAAGGAACCCTGTCTCAAAAATATCTGTTTCTTCAGTAAGAAGGAGTATATCTGTGTATGGAAGATAGGAATCATAAATATAGCCATCCATCTCGTAGACCCTAGTGCTAGAGAGATTATGGAAGAAGAGCAAAACCAGGAAGGTCTGAATGTCCTTTCTTAGCAGATCTAACTTTTTTTTGTGTGTGTGTCTTTTTGAGACAGGGTCCTTCCTGTAGCTCCAGCTAGTTCTGGAAACTCACTATGTAGACAAGCTGGCTTGAACCATAAAGATCCACCTGGCTCTGCCTCCAGAGTACTGTGATTAAAGTGTGCACACCATGCCCAGCAGAGTCTAATTCTTATTCAGAGGCAGAAGATTAGGAAGCTGTGAAGATGGTTGCTAATGATTTTTCTCAGTGTGATGAATTGGTTGGTGTTGGCAGTAGAAATTGAAGGGTATTGGGAAGGGAAAGTAGGTTATATTACCAGACATTGTTGCATATGTCTATGTAATACATTATCATTTCCTCAAAGCTTAAGAAGCCTTTGCCTTTTTGTGTCAGTTTTTCTTTTAATGCCTTAGATAGAATCATCCCTATAATTTGGTAATAATTGAGGGATGGGCACTGTATCTATGCTTTTCTAATTCTGAATTTTATTACTCTGCTATGTTAATAAGTAGTAATTTTATTTTGAGACAGGGTCTCCCTATAGCCCCAGCTGGCCAGGAACTAGCTATGTAGACCAGGTGGCCTTGAACTTATAATCTGCCTGCCCCCACTTCCAAATTGCTGGTATCAAAGGTGTGTGCCACCACACCAGCCTTCTAAGTAGTTACATTTTATCTAACACTTTAGAAGATCAATAATAAAAGTTAATTTCCATTCTTTTGTATCTTGGGTTTTAAGTATTTGAATATGTTTTTATTTTGTTTCTTATTTTGGGGGGGTTGGGTTAGAAAATTCAAGTTTCTTTTTGATTGTGTCCTCTATCCTCAAAGAAGACCATTACATTTATCATCAAAGCACACACTAACCCCGATACCTCACTAGTAGAGGAATTTCAATACCCCACTGAGTCCTTTGGATAGGTCAACGGACAAAGAATAAACGCGAGAGACATCTGAACTGAATGATATGATACACCAAATGGACCTCATAGACCTCTACTGACTATATCCACCCTAATACCAGAGAATACACTTTCTACTCAGCACACCACAGAACATTCTCCAAAATTGACCCACATACTGGGACACAGAGAGAAGCCTCAACAAATAAAAAAAAGATTGAAATAATTCATGCATTCTATCAGACACAGTGCAATAAAGCTCAACATCAACACCAGGATAAGCCCTACTGCCTACAAGAACACATGGAGACTAGACAACACACTCTTGAATAATGAATGGGTCAAGGAAGAGATAAAGAAATAAAAGCATTCCTGGAACTGAATGACAATGACAATACAACACAACAAAACCTATGGGATACCTTAAAAGCAGTCCTAAGAGGGAAGTTTATAGCCCTGGGTGTCCTCTATCAATCTAATCATCTCCCTTCATTTAGGGGGATATTACATCTCTTCTTTAGTGTGGTTTTATTTTTACAATGATTTTTGTACATTTTATTTTTCACTTTATTATTTTTTTAATCCTGTGTGGATTTTTTTGTAATTCCTTCACATGGAATCTGATACCTTTCAAAATTTCTGAAAAGTCTCAGCCATTCCCTCTTAAAATATTTCTTGCTCTTGGGGCTGGAGAGATGGGTAGAGAATTAAGAGCACTGGTTGCTCTTGCAGATGATCTGGGCTCAGTTCCCTGCATGGTGGCTAACAACCAACCATAGCTCCAGTTCCAGGGGATCTGACACCCTCTCTTGACCTCTGATGTCATTGCACATCATGGCTGCACTTCTATATGCAAGCAATACATTCATAAACATAAAATAAAAAATAAAAAGTTCCTTATTTCTCTATTATTTTTGGTCCTTCCAGTATATCATCTGTATTTTCTCTGTATTTTTGTTTTTCTGTTAGCCTTTTATGTTGAACTGTTTTCATGGTAGTTTTCACAATACTGTTGTCTTTTGAATACATTTACTTTCACTTGCCTAATTTTTAATATATATTTACTATCTTGAAATATTTTAGTGTTTTGTATTTTTATTCCTTGATAATATCTGAAGTCTTAAGATATCTACCCCCACTCCTGTGTGTGTGTGTGTGTATGTGTGTGTGTGTGTGTGTGTGTGTGTATGCGTGTGTGTATGCCCGTGTGCAGGAGGTGTGATTTTTTTTCTCTTTGTTGGCTTACACTATTTTTTATTTGTGTATTTAGTTATTTTACTGATGAGTTCATATTCCTTGATTTATTTTTAAATTTTATTTATTTTTGTATGTGTATGAATGTACTGTCTGCATGTAGGTTTGTGCACCCGTGTCGTGCAATGCCTCAGAGGTCAGAAGAGGGTCATGGATTCCCCTGGAACTGGAGTTCTCCTGGAATTGGAGTTACAGATGGTTCTTAGCTGCCATGTGGGTGCTGGGGATTGAACCCAGGTCCTCTGCAAGAGCAGTCTGTGCTCTTAACCGCCAGCCCATTCCTTGATATTTTAATTGTGGAAGATATACATGATTTGGGCTGACCATGAGTATTTCCAGCAGAGATTTATATTTATTTCTTGTAAATGCTTAGGTGTAAAACCAACCTGGGAATAAAGTTTCATTTTCATTTCAGCTCTGCAGTAGAGCTATTTTCAGCTTATTTATGAGTACTCTGCATTTAGGCCACATTCTCATGGAGATAAGCTTGTAAATCCCACACAGCATCATTTTCCTTTCCTTTTCAATTTTCCACTCAGAAGAATGGCAAGAGGAACCAGTTTCTATTCTATCCTCTACTTGGGGTGGTAGAGGATTTCTCTCTCCTGTCATTGAAAATGAATCTACTGGTCATCCAAGTACAGACAGGGACTGCTATACACTCAAGCCTGTGGTACCCATGGACAGGTTCAATGTGCACTCTAGAGTTGTGCAGTGTAATAACCTTGTATAAGTTGGATTTCTGTGGGGTCCAGCTCTTCATGGAGGAATGATGCGTACCCTTCAATTGTACCAAGGCTCTATAGTTTGTGTGAATACTGTGCCAGTGTGCTCCTCAAGATTCCCATATGTATAATATGTATAATATATATATATATTCTCTCTCTCTCTCTCTCTCTCTCTCTCTCTCTCTCTCTCTCTCCCTCTCTGTTGTTGTTTGCTGATTGATCTTTTTTTGGCTTATCAGTAAACCTTATTTTTTAAAAAATCAGCTCTTCAAATTATTTTTTTCTTTTTACTTTCATGTGTGTGTGTAATTGCATAAATACCAAGGCAAGTATGTGGGGAGCAGAAGAACTTTCTGGAGTTGGTTTTGCCCTTCCACCTTGTGAAGGCAGGATCTCTCTTGCAGCTTCCTTGAACTTTGTTATCCAGACTGGCTAGCCCACAGGATTCTACGCAATTCTCCTTCCTTCCTGTTCCACATCCCATCTTGACAGAAGAATGCTGGGATTGCAGATGGGTGCCCCCACATGCTTTTTGCATGTGTGTTAGGGATTGACCATTGGCCATCATGTTGTGTGGTAAATACTCATTTACTGGACTATTTTCTCACATAGCTTTGCAATTTGTTAAAAAAACTATTTTCATGTTCCACAGAGTTTTAGTTATTTTTAGGTAACATACTCTTTCAGTGCAGGCCAGAATTAGAATCTCATAAGCAGCTTTGTAATTGAATGTGTCTTGAGAACCACTTTCTCAACACTTCATGCAGCACAACAGGAATATTAAATACACAAATCTGGTCTTTTATTTAAAAATATCTTATATTCTTTTGAAAATAACCTTTTTGGGGTCTTTTTGAGACAGGGTCTCCATGTAGCCCCAGCTGGCCTGGGACTCATTATGTAGACTAGGCTGGCCTTGAACTCAACCTTTGCTTACCTTTGCCTCCTAAGTGCTGGGATTACAAGCAAGTGCTACCACGCCTGGACTAAAAAGAATTTAAAATTGATCATTATTTTATTTATTTAAAATTTTTTATTTATCTGTGTGTGTGTGTGTGTGTGTGTGTGTGAGAGAGAGAGAGAGAGAGATGAATGTATTGTCAAGGCCAAGAGGGCATTGGATCCCCTGAAACTGGAGTAAATGGCAGTTGAGATCTGCTAATAAGGACACTGGGAACCAAACTCTGTCCTTCGGAAGAGCAGCAGTGCTCTGAACTGTGGAGCCATCTTTCCTGTGCACAGTATCTTTAAATTTTAGGAGATAGATTACTATTAGATTACATTATTCAGCTTCCTGTATCCAAGACAGTTTGGGTTTTTTATATATTTTATTTATCATTTCATGTGTATGTATTGCCTACATGTGTGTAAGTACACCCTTGTCATGCAGTGCCCCTGGGTACCAGAAGACGGTGTCAGATTCCCCTGGAACTGGAGTTAAGGACCATTATTAGTTGCCATGTGGGTGCTGGGAACTGAACCTGGGTTCTCTGTAGGAGGATCCAACTGAGCTGTCTCTACAGCCCCTCTTTTTTTTTTTTTTTTGAGACAGTGTCTCCCTATAACCCTAGGTGGTTTGGAACTTGCTATGTAGATTAGGCTGACCTCAGTGTCACAGAGATTCACCTGCCTCTGACTCCCAACTGCTGAAGGAGGGGCCATCAAACCTGGTTCCTTGCTTCTTGTCTACTTGTTGATTTTATTTTGGGCCAGATTTGTCTATTAATGTTTCAAAAGGTATTAGTGAAGGGCAAGGTCATTTTTTCTTCTGTGTACTTTAGTACAAGTGGAGTAAGTTACAGCTGACCATCCTGCACACATACCTGCACACACACATACACACACACAAACACCACACAATAACCATATCTACAGTCTAAAACTCTTTGAATAAAAATTCTTTCTATTCAACTTCTTCTTTTTTTTTTTTGTTTTTTTTTATGTGTCTTTTCGGAGAGACAGGATTCTCCCCTGCTGCCGACCAGGCCTGGAGCCTCCTCGGTAACCTTCAGGCTGACCTGGTCAATTCACAAGGATCCCACCTAGCCTCTGCCTCCCAAGGTGGTTAGGACCCGGCTTCGACTTATTCTAGCATTCTGGACAAGATACTCCAAGATTAAGTAGATTCCTTTTGTTTTTATTGTTGTTTTGTATATGAAGATTTTTGGTGCTAGAAAACATAGCCAGAACATTTTTTTTTTTTTTTGATTGATTGTTTGGGTCCTTTTGCGAGACGAGGTCTTTTTTTTTAAACGCGGCGCCCCAGTCTTACTCACTCTGTAGCCAGGCTGGCTTTGAAACTCACAGAGATCTGCCTGCCTCTGCATCTCAGTTCTGGTATTAAAAGGCGTGTCACTATCACACCTGGCAGAACATTGGTTTTAACTTAAAACTATGGCGTTATTCATAGATGTTTAAGTGGAAGCCTCTAGTTTTTGCTTTTAGTTTTTTATATTTCCTACATACATAAGCGAAACATGAAATATGTTTCTCCTCGGTTAAAATGACTCAATATTCCTTTTCACGTCTTTCTTGGGAATAAGCAATGTTTTCATTGTGGTGACAAAACAAAAATACAAAATTTGCAAAACCTCATCCCAATATAGCTGATATTTTCTCTTGAAATACTTTTTCCACCTCTACAGTTGTTTGGTGTTACAATTTGTATGCATACTCCTCCACTCAGGATATACAGTATTATCCCACTGTGGCTAATAGTTATATTTAAATATGCTATTCCAATTATGTGATCATTTTAGTACATGAGATTTTTAGGATGCGAAGTATTATTATGAAACTTATCACTTTGTTTTTCTTGTTTCCAGTGCTGCTATAGTGTCACAGAATATTACCTATAGAAATATTTCTTCTGGAGAGATTGAGATATCATTTCTTCCTCCAAGTAGTCCCAATGGAATCATACAACAATATACAATTTATCTAAAGAGAAGTAACGGCAATGAGGGAAGAACTATAAATACAACTTTTTTGACTCAGAACATTAAAGGTGAAAGAACAAATCTAATGTTTATTAGTTTTATTTGTATTGGAAGTGTGACCACAAAATATTAGCCTAATATGTTTAGGTGATTTAACTATGATCATTTATATACGAGGAATAAAATTTTTGCCATAATTATGCAGAAATTTCTGAGACAAGTCCATAATGGAAAATGATACTCTAGGTTCATCATTCTCTACATTAGCTTATATTTTGTATTTAGAACAGGATGGTTTCATATTTGGGATGGTGCCGTGTGTGAGTGTGTGTGTGTGTGTGTGTGTGTGTGTTGTGTGTATGTGTGTGTGTGTGCAGTGTCAGTGCCACAGAAACATGTTGGAGGGTTTACAGACAACCTTGGCTGTCAGTGTTTGTATTCGTCCTTGTGTGAGGTAGGGAATCCTTGTTGTCTGCCTCTGCACTGTATAAACCAGGCATAGTGGCCGCTGTGGAGCTCTCTTGGGGGTTCTGCTCTGCCTCCATCTCAGCTGTTGGTGCTAGAACTATCACCTCTGCACCTACCATCGCTGCTCTTTAACAGGATTTCTGGGGATTAAAACTCAGATCCTCATGCTGTCATGAAAAAGTGATATTTAACCACTGAGCAATCGGCCTAGCTTCATTATGTGAGTTTTATAGTGCTAATGCATTATGATTTATTTAGCTCCCCTTCTGGGAAGAATTTTTTTTCTCGCTGGAAGAATATTGGATTGAGCCAGGAATTGTAGCACATGACTTTACCCCAGTCCTCGGGAGGCAGAAGGTCGGTAGGATCTCTGTGCGTTCGGGAGGGCCCAGACCTGTTTACATAATGAACCTGCAGAAGCAGCTGGGGCTAAAAGGATTGACCTGTACCCAAAGATATAAAAAAAAATATTGAATTGAGACAACAATTTTCATGATATGTGACCTGCTCACCGCATAAACAGTTATAAATGTCTCAATTTACCTATTTATTTCTATTTAGGAACTGGCAGAAATTAGGCACAACTATATGGTTGAGATGTCTGCTAGTACACTTCAAGGTGAAGGGGTTCGGAGTGAGCCAATAAACATATTGACTGAGGAAGACGGTAAATATAGTAGTGCTTACTAATACAGTTTGGTTGCACAGTATTTCAAGGTACATGCATAGATGAGATTGGAGATGTTCAGGGTGGTTTGTCTGTTGAAAGAGAACTGTGTAGAATGAAACCTGTGGTAAAATTTCCTTTCACCTGAGCTTAAAGCATATAGCACCACTACCATATAGAGATTTCATCACCTTGGTGTAGGAAAGTCAGAAAAGTTATAAAATTAGGTAGAAATAGTTTTTTCGTTTTTTTTATTCTCGTGGGTTTATTAGAGCCTAGCGAGCTCTCCCCAATAAGCCCCAACTTGCCTGGGAACGCACACACTGTGTGAGACCAGGGTGACTCCTTGATCAGACTTCTGTATGTCCTTTGCTGACCCATAGAGGCTATGATTACACACGGCATTTATACTGAACAGCATGCCTGATTTGTTTGTTCATTTTGAAATCACCAGTATTGTGTAAAAATAAGCTCTTTATGTTATTTTTCTTTGGAAACCAAAATTCTTATTTGAATATAAAATTAAATATGTTACCACAGTATTTTCAATTCTTGTATTACATTTATGGAAGTTTTGGTGTGGATTTTGTATATGAAAAATTTTAACATGTTTTAGGCTACTGGGTTCATTTATTAGTGAATTATGGCTTTATTTCAGGTTTCTATATATTATGGGCAAATAAGCTACTCCTGAATGTTAATATATTTCACATTAAATATTAAGCATAAGTTTTCCTAAGCTGAGCAAATTCAGCCTTATTACTAAGACAACCTATACATTGACACTTCTTCAAACAGATGTATTTGGTTAGAAGAAATGCCTTCTGGGGGATATGCTTTGGAAGAGGATTTGTATTTTATATTGTATATTTTGAAAACAATTGTGCTTTTCTGTAAAAGAAATTATTACTCTGATGGGATGGCCTGGATGTAGCATAGTGTTTTATGAGTTATTTTCCTTACCTTTCCCTCAAGAATTCCATCTTGTAGCTAGACCTTACCCGGTGGGTGTTCAGGATCTTCAAGTATTCATTAGGGCCGACTGCTCAAGGGACACCAAGATATGCATAAAGATTTTCTGTGCATCACTCTTATTTTATTTAAAAAAATATCTCTGTGTCCATGAGCCTTAAGGTTTAGCACTTCACCTTGGAGATGTGTCTTATACATCTCACAGACGCTTATGTCCTGTGTTTCAAAACATTGTGGAATCTATATAGACATTCTCCATCTTTTGCATGAAGTTGCTTTGATGTGTATCTAGAGGTATGCTTGTCTTTCAATATATGGATGTGTTTAGCATACGTTAAGAAATTGTGTTTGTCTAGGTATGTAACATGTAGATCTTTGTCTAGGAGCTATGACTTTTTGGCCCACAGAGGGGTAGGAGGTAGAGAGACTATTAATTCATCTTTCAACTCCGTCACACAAAGCTTCTTCATGCAACAATATATTAACACAGAATGCCACAGACTGTCAAAAATACAGAGAATAAGAGACTGCAGAGTGTGTACGTAGATAGAAATCTTGGATATTAGAACCTCACGCTATGCAGGGCTCAGGGACCGAAAGTTGCAGTAAGGCAGGGCAAAGAAAGAACGTAAAGAGCCCAGGAGGTGGAGTGATACAAGGAAGGCAGATCGCAGTAGCGGGAAACTTATGCTCGTTAGAACTTAGGAACAATGTGGTACAAGACGCATGCAAACAGGAACCCGACAAAAAGCATGTCAGAAACAAGGGAGAGTGGATGAGAATGGTGGCGCAACTTAGGTGCGGGACTTTTTATCAACTGATGCAAGCTGGGTTGAGGACAGTTGTCTGTTTTTTAATTTTTTTTATTAATTTTATTTATTTCTGTATGTGTATGAATGTACTGTCTGCATGCGGTCTGTGCACCCGTGTCGTGCAATGCAGCGGGAGGTCAGAAGAGGTTCGGATTCACCTGGAACTGGAGTTCTCCTGGAATTGTGAGTTTCAGACGGTTCTTGGCCGGCATGTGGGTGCTGGGGATCGAACCGGGTCCCCTCTGTAAGGCGGTCGGTGCTCTTAACCGCTAAGGACCAGTCTCTCCAGCCACAGTTGGCTTCTTCTTTAAGGAAGTGAGAGATAGAATGAACTCAACGAGGGACATCTGGAAACACAAATTTGATTCCCATGGCCTTAACATATATGACCGAATGCATGAAATCAGTGGCAGGCTATGAGGGCAGTGCAGATAGGTTGAGTGAGTCCGTAAATATGACTAGGAGTAGTTGTAGGCATGCAGAAAACATTATATATATAAAATTATAATATAACTATATATATATATGAAATTCACAAAATTTCAGTAATAAAAATACAAAAAATATTTTAGTAGTTGACCAATTTCTTATTTCACCATGTGAACAATATATGCTATAGTCATCACAATTATGAGAGAGAACATGGTTCCTGTTCATGGAAACTTTTGGTCTGTTATGGAGGTAATTGTAGACAATAGTAGACAATTTAAAAGTGGTAGCAACTCTCAAGGAGAATGCAGTATACATAAAAGAATATATTGACAAAAATGGAACTGGTCTCCTGATATCAGTGAAATTGCGTTATATATTGTTATATATAAGATATAAAGAATAACAGGCTGAATGCCAGAAAAATAAAATAGTAGTCTATTTTAATACTAATTTCCTTTGGCAATTGCCTGCATGTCATTTTACCTCTGCTGAAGCATCCTGGTAGTACCCACTGGCTCACCTCTGTTTCTAAGGGTCAGACCTTCATGGGTTAGTATTTCCCATCATTGTCTTTTCTCCATGCTTGCTGTCATTAAAATGTTTCTGTATTTGATCATCCCTACTCTTGAAGTGAAATTAACAAAAAATTTCATGCTCGAATGGGTTACATTAAAAATGTTCTGAGTTTAATTCATTTTAATTTTATTTCAAGTTCATTTCCTCTATGTGGGGGGTAGATCACATGGCATGATGCTCTTGTAGGTGTTAGAGGATAATGTTTAGGAAATTTGGTTCTCTCCTTTTACCACGAAAGTCTTGGTGATTGAACTCAAGTCATCGAGTTTGCGAAAGCACTTTTACAAGTTGAACCACACACCATTGTCCTAAAGTTCATGTATGCTAGATTATAGTTAAAGAATAAAGATAAAATAGGTAATCTGCTGTAGTGAAGTGATTGATGGTGTTTTTATTTTGGATATCCTACATGCTAATTTAGTATTTATTTAGCAATAAGATAGATATATATGAAGAAGGAAAACGATGGGGCTCGGAGCGATGTCTTCGTGAAAGAGCCTCAAACTCTTGCCCAGAGGAATCCAGGTGTTGATTAACAACAGTCGACTATGACAAGGTTGAACAGACTGGTCTAATAAGCTCTCAGTCCAGGCGGGAAGCTGGATGAAGCCCTCTTCTGATTCCTCTGGCATCACATGTATGTGTGAACTTACAGTACTATGCAGGCATACATTTTCACAGTAAAAAAATATAATATAAACAATTTTTAAAAATAAAATGATACTTAAACATAAAAATTCAAGAGGTTGTAAGCATAAAAATAACAAAATTGGAGATGGGCGTGGTGGACACGCCTTTAATCCTAACACTTTGGGAGGCAGAGGCAGGTGGATCTTTGTGGAGTTCAAGGCTAGCCTGGTCCTATAGAGTGAGTCAGGTCAGCCTGGGGCTACAGAGAGACCCTGTCTGAAAGACCAAAAAAAACTTATCTTGACACCTTTCTAAGCATCCTCATAAGCTGTGATTGTACAGAATAAAATCGTAAAGTTGGCTACATATTTACTACTTAAAATTAGTGCACTTTGGGACTGTGCTGCTTTGTTGTAAAAAGTTAACAGAAAATTTATACTTTATAAAGCGATGCAGAAAGAATGTTTGTAGTTTTGCTTTGAGGTGAATTGAGAAAGTTCTCAGTGAAAGGTAATTCATTCCATGGAAAACATATGTCTCTAAATTATATGTTAATTCATCTGATAATCATTATCAAATAGCATTTTATTGTAGTGCTATTGAAAATACAGAACGAAATACCCATGAAGAAGACCTGTTAACCAGTATTTTATTTTTTAACTTACTAGGAAAATAATTGTGTTCTCTGATCTCAAACGCATTTTTGGAAAAAATGAATTGGTTATTAAGAATAAGACACACACCAGCACACACCACAGCACACCGAAATCCTGTGTAGCTGATATCACACTAGGGCATCAAACAGAATTGAACAATTTGATGGTTCTGTAATTTTTCTATGAATAATTAGGGATGGTGATTTTGTAGTATAAGTGTATAATTCAGACCTTTCGTAGAGATGCTAAATAAATCTTGCAATGTCTATAGTTACCTAATGTTCATGTTTCCGCTAATGGCAACAGCAAACCCGAATTGTTACTGGTTTATTTATATTCAGAAGCCAAATTTAATTTCTAAGACATGTAATATTTCATTGTTATCCAAGGCAGGTTACAAATTGCGCATAAATGCTTATCTAAATGAGGATTATAAATGTCACTTCTAGTTTGGCATTAATTTTTCCTCTAATTAATCGCGAGTATCTTAATTGTTTTGATTCTGTATCTGGTGTAGGAAAATTAATGATCTAGTCTCATTTCCCTTGTGTATGTGTTAGCACGTGGTGTTTGCTGTTGAAAATAATTCAATGGTTGGTGACGTTGTTGGTGAGGTCTTAACTGTAGGGTTCACTGATGAGATCGAGCTGAACGTTCATTTTCCTAGGTGAGGTAGTTAACTCTAGCCTTCAAATGTTGATGGGCTTATTGCCTTTCGGATTTTTTTTTCCCACTTCTTGAATTGGTTCTGAGGGGCTCTGTTATTGTTATTATTTGATATGTTTATTCATCGCCCAAAGTATTTGTTTTTATTAGAGGATTATAATTTACCAACATGTTCTTGAGCAGTCAGTGAGTCACTGTGATCTATCCCCTTTATTTTCTCATGAGAAAATTTTTTTTTCACATGACAGTCACAGAACGATGTTCTAACAACCACGTGCAATCTTGCTTTTGATGTCATCTCTTTTAAAAGTAGAACAATCATGGTTCCTGTGATTTATGGAGAAAGTGGGTGAACCTGATGGTTAGCCGATAGTTTGCCAATTCCAAATATACGATTTTCACCATAACATTTTCAATACCTACACATATAGTTTAATGAAATTTTGTTATGTCTACTATTCTAATTTTTCAGCCTCCCGATTCTCCCCTCAGGACTTTTCTGTGAAACAGTTGTCTGGTGTTCGCGTGAAGTTGTCCATGGAACCACCTTTGGGAGCCAAAATGGAATTATCCTTCTATTACAACAGTGTTATGTGCTGTAGATTTTTTTGGAAGTCATTCTGAGACAAGTCCAGTGTAATGATAAGTAGGAATAGAGTGTTTTAGTTTCAGAATATCGATTGTACATTAGGACCCTGATGTATTAAAAGTTGGCTAGAAATTCTGGGTTTATTAAAGATAAGACTTTTTTTTTTTTCCCAAAAAAAAAAAAGTTTTTTTTTTTATAATTTTTAATTTAATTTTATTTAAGTTTTTGTATGTGGAGTGATGTTGGCTGTCTGCATGGTAGGTTTGTGCACCGGTGGTGTGCAATGCCGCGGAGGTTCAGAAAAGGGGTGTGCGGGATTCCCTGAACTGGAGTTCTCCTGAGTTGGAGTTTCCTAGACGGTTCTTGGCCACCTGTGGGTGCTGGGGATCGAACCA
The DNA here is from genome assembly GCA_009823505.1 of Rhizomys pruinosus. Lineage (NCBI taxonomy): Eukaryota > Metazoa > Chordata > Mammalia > Rodentia > Spalacidae > Rhizomys > Rhizomys pruinosus. The sequence goes on along the minus strand of VZQC01003726.1, from coordinate 94,353 downwards.
GGTCCTCTGTAGGATGCGGTCATCGCTCTAAAACCGCTTAGGCCATCTGCGTCCAGCCCGAATTTTCCTAATATATAGGTTAGGTCCACAAATTAAAACAAAATTTGCAATCGTTTTTTATAATTAAGAGTACAATGCTTCTTACAATTAAAACAAAAACAATTATTTTGTGCAATATTGTACTAAATTGATACTCTGAAAGTCTGACTTTGTTTCTATTTCTTTGAATTCTGCTCTGAGGTGTGATTTTTGTTACTTCTTCCGGTCTGTTGGTTTTAGAGTCCATTTTTTTTTGTCCTCTCATAGTGTTTTTAGCTGTAGTTTAGATCATTTATTTGTTCCCCTTCGTAATTTTAAATGTGGGAAATTAGGGCTATAAACTTCTCTTAGGACTTTTTAAAATATGCTTTAAAATATGCTTTTAAGATATCCCACAGGTTTTTGATGCATTTATTGTCTTTTTCTTTTAGTTCAATGAAATACTTATTTCATTCTTTATTCTTCCCTGATCCATTCATTATCAGTCATTGTGTTGGTGAGGGTTCCTGTGTTCTTGCTTAGCTATCAGACCTTTATTCCTGTGTTATATGAGCTAATATTAGCATTGTTTCTGATAGAAGGCGAGTGAGATTTATTTCAGTCCTTTGTATTTGTTGAGGTTTTTTTGTGTCCTAGTATGTGGTCCAATTTTGGAGAATGTTTCAAGGAATGCTGAGTAGAAAGTAGATTCTCTAGTGTTTGGGTGGAATAGTTTGTAGATAATTGAGGTCCATTTATTGTATGTATTGTTCAGTTCCATGTCTCTCTGTTTAGTTTTTGTCCATTGAATCTATCCAAGGGGCTCAGTGGGTATTGAAGACCCCCTACTATGAGTGTGTTGGGATGATCTGTTGTCTTGAGATCCTTGCAGAGTTGTGTTTATATAATTTGGTGCACATGAGTTTGGTGCAAAACATTTAAGATTTTGATATCTTCCATGGTTAATTGTTCCTTTTGATAAGGATATAATGGCCCGTTTGAGTCTCCTCTGATTTCTTTTATGAAGTCTATTTTGTCTGATATCAAATAGCAACACCTTTTTCCTTTTTGGTACCATTTTACTTGGAATATTTTTTCAACTCTTTCACTCCTGAGTTGGTGTCATCCTTGCAGGGCAGTGGGTTTTCTTGTAGAAAATATATAGATGGATTCTGTTTCCTAAAATCCATTCTCCCAGTCTATGCTTTTGATTGGGAGTTTTTAGACCATTAATATTAAATGTTATTATTGAGAGGATGTGTTGCTTCCTTTCAGCTTATTCTGGTTTGCATTCTTGTGCTCAGGTTTATTAGGCTGTATGCCTTTATAGTTTCTCTCTTTAGTGGTTGGTAATAGTGCTCCTTTCCTTTTTCTTGGATTGCATTCTATGTCTTTTTCTAAATGTTTTTTTCTTTGACATGTATTCTTTCATTTTGTGTATTTTTGAAAATGATTTTTCTTTTTCCCTCAACTATAATTGATGTTTTTTGGACTGGGTGTAGTAATCTGTGTTGGCATCTAAAATCGTTTAGCACTGGGAATACTTGGTCCCATGGGCGTTTTTTCTTTTTGGCTTTTCCCCCCCCCCCAATTGTTTGGACTGAGATGTCAGTTGTAATTCTTATGGATTTCCTGTTGCATGTAATTTGTTTTCCTCTTGTGGCATTCAGTAACTTTCCTTTGAGCATTTAGCGTTTTAACTGTGATATGGCAATGGGGGAGTTTCTTTTCTGGCTTTGTCTATTTGGTGTTCTTGTGTTTTCTTTATATTTGTATAAGGTTTGTCTTATTTCAGTTTGGGAAAATTTGTTTTCTTTACCCTGTTTGATATATCTTGTTTAATTTCTTGTTGTCTGGAGATCTTTCTCTCGTTCTCCCTATCCCTATGAGTTTGTTTTTTTGTTTGTTGTCCTTGTTCAATGTAGATTTGTGTGTTTGTGTTGTGTTGTTGTGTTTATTCTTGTTGTATCTGTTGCGCACGTTGGCTGTGCAGACTAGATTCACCAACACTACACATGCTAGGTAGTCTGGGGGGTGTTGTTTCTTCCTTTGGCCTGCACTCCAGTACCCTGTTGACCTGCTATGCCCCTGTGACCCTGTCTAGGTGCACCCATGCCTTGGAATGCCCTCGTAAGGGAAACCAAGCTGGGAGGTTCTAGGTGCTGGTGTAAGGCCTCAAAGCCTCAAGGCAGTTCCTCCTTACTGGCACTGAGCTGTGCCCTTGCTGGCACTCCTCTCTGGAACCCGAGCTGGGAACTGATTATTTTTTTACTTTAATTACTTATTGCCTTTTAATTTAAAAAATGATGATATCCTAAAATGAATTTCATGTCAGTTGATAAACAGCTCTACTGGTTTATGACAACTCATTAAAATACCTTGAGCTAAGGTAAGTTCATTAAATAGAACTAATCAATTAGTGATGAGATATATAGGGAAGGGTGAGAGATATAATAGGCGAAGAGGAGGAAGATATAAGGAGATGGCTGGGGTGGAAGGAAGCTAAGGTGGTTGAGTCGAAGGCATATATATATATATATATAGGCGAGACANATTTTTATGTGTATGAGTGTACTGTCTGCATGTAGGTTGGTGCACCCGTGTCGTGCAATACCTCAGAGGTCAGAAGACGGCATCAGATTGCCCTGGAACTGGAGTTAAGGACAGTTCTTAGCTGCCATGTGGGTGCTGGGAATTGAACCCGGGTCCTCTGCAAGAACAGTCAGTGCTCTTAACTGCTGAGCCTTCTCTCCAGCCCTGACACTGTCTTATTTTTTTTATTTTTTATTTATTTATTTTTTTTTTTAGTCTTTTTGAGACAGGGTCTCCCTGTAGCCCCAGCTGTCCTGGAACTCAACTCTGTAGACCAGGCTGGCTTTGAACTCGCAAAGATCCGCCTGCCTCTGCCTCCCAAGTGCTAGGATTAAAGGCGTGCGCCACCACGCCCGGCTTGATTCCTTTGTTTTTATTGTTGTTTTGTATATGAAGATTTTTGGTGCTAGAAAACATAGCCAGAACATTTTTTTGTTGTTCTTTTGGTCTTTTCGAGACAGGGTCTCCCTGTGGCCCCAGGTGGCCTGGAACTCACTGTGTAGACCAGGCTGGCTTTGAACTCACAGAGATCTGCCTGCCTCTGCCTCCCAAGTGCTAGGATTAAAGGCGTGCACTATCACACCTGGCAGAACATTGGTTTTAACTTAAAACTATGGCGTTATTCATAGATGTTTAAGTGGAAGCCTCTGTTTTTGCTTTTAGTTTATTTATATTTCTACATACATAAGAACATGAAATATGTTCTCTCTCAGGTTAAAATGACTCAATTTCCTTTTCACGTCTTTCTTGGGAATAAGCAATGTTTTCATTGTGTGAAAAACAAAAATACAAATTTGCAAACCTCTCCCAATAATAGCTGATATTTTCCTTTTGAAATGACTTTTTCCCCTCTACAGTTGTTTGGTGTTACAATTTGTATGCATACTCCTCCACTCAGGATATACAGTATTATCCCACTGTGGCTAATAGTTATATTTAAATATGCTATTCCAATTATGTGATCATTTTAGTACATGAGATTTTTAGGATGCAAGTATTTTATGAAATTACATCTTTGTTTTCTTTTTCTCAGTGCCTGATAGTGCTCCACAGAATATTACCTATAGAAATATTTCTTCTGGAGAGATTGAGATATCATTTCTTCCTCCAAGTAGTCCCAATGGAATCATACAACAATATACAATTTATCTAAAGAGAAGTAACGGCAATGAGGGAAGAACTATAAATACAACTTTTTTGACTCAGAACATTAAAGGTGAAAGAACAAATCTAATGTTTATTAGTTTTATTTGTATTGGAAGTGTGACCACAAAATATTAGCCTAATATGTTTAGGTGATTTAACTATGATCATTTATATACGAGGAATAAAATTTTTGCCATAATTATGCAGAAATTTCTAGAAAGTCATATGGGAAAATGAATACTCTAGGTTCATCATTCTCTACATTAGCTTATATTTTGTATTTAGAACAGGATGGTTTCATATTTGGGATGTGTGTGTGTGAGTGTGTGTGTGTGTGTGTGTGTGTGTGTGTGTGTATGTGTGTGTGTGTGCAGGTGTCAGTGCCACAGAAAACATGTGGAGGGTTTACAGGACAACCTTGGCTGTCAGTGTTTGTATTCGTCCTTGTGTGAGGTAGGGAATCCTTGTTGTCTGCCTCTGCACTGTATAAACCAGGCTAGTTGGCCTGTGAGCCTCTGGGGGTTCTGCCTCTGCCTCCCATCTCACTGTTGGTGCTAGGACTACACCTCTGCACTACCATGCCTGGCTTTACATGGATTCTGGGGATTAAAACTCAGATCCTCATGACTGCATGAAAAGTGATTTAACCACTGAGCAATCGGCCTAGCTTCATTATGTGAGTTTTATAGTGCTAATGCATTATGATTTATTTAGCTCCCCTTCTGGAAGAATTTTTTTTTTCTCCTGGAAGAATATTGGATTGAGCCAGGAATTGTAGCACATGACTTTACCCCAGTCCTCGGGAGGCAGAGGCAGGTAGATCTCTGTGAGTTCAGGGCCAGCCTGGTTTACATAATGAGCTCCAGGACAGCTGGGGCTAAAAAGAGACCCTGTCACAAAGAGATAAAAAAATATTGAATTGAGAGACATTTCATAGTTTACCTCTCACGCATAACAGTTTATGTCTCAATTTACCTATTTTATTTCTATTTAGGACTGAAGAAATATACCCACTATATGGTTGAGATGTCTGCTAGTACACTTCAAGGTGAAGGGGTTCGGAGTGAGCCAATAAACATATTGACTGAGGAAGACGGTAAATATAGTAGTGCTTACTAATACAGTTTGGTTGCACAGTATTTCAAGGTACATGCATAGATGAGATTGGAGATGTTCAGGGTGGTTTGTCTGTTGAAAGAGAACTGTGTAGAATGAAACCTGTGGTAAAATTTCCTTTCACCTGAGCTTAAAGCATATAGCACCACTACCATATAGAGATTTCATCACCTTGGTGTAGGAAAGTCAGAAAAGTTATAAAATTAGGTAGAAAAGTTTTTTCGTTTTTATTCTCGTTTTTTGAGATAGGGTCTCCCAATAGCCCCAACTTGCCTGGAACTCACTGTGTAGACCAGGGTGACCTCCTTTCAGACTTCTGTATGCCTTTGCCTCCCAAGAGCTATGATTAAAGGCATCTGCCAGCATGCCTGATTTGTTTGTTCATTTTGAAATCACCAGTATTGTGTAAAAATAAGCTCTTTATGTTATTTTTCTTTGGAAACCAAAATTCTTATTTGAATATAAAATTAAATATGTTACCACAGTATTTTCAATTCTTGTATTACATTTATGGAAGTTTTGGTGTGGATTTTGTATATGAAAAATTTTAACATGTTTTAGGCTACTGGGTTCATTTATTAGTGAATTATGGCTTTATTTCAGGTTTCTATATATTATGGGCAAATAAGCTACTCCTGAATGTTAATATATTTCACATTAAATATTAAGCATAAGTTTTCCTAAGCTGAGCAAATTCAGCCTTATTACTAAGACAACCTATACATTGACACTTCTTCAAACAGATGTATTTGGTTAGAAGAAATGCCTTCTGGGGGATATGCTTTGGAAGAGGATTTGTATTTTATATTGTATATTTTGAAACAATTGTCTTTTTCTGTAAAAGAAATTATTACTCTGATGGGATGGCCTGGATGTAGCATAGTGTTTTATGAGTTATTTTCCTTACCTTTCCCTCAAGAATTCCATCTTGTAGCTAGACCTTACCCGGTGGGTGTTCAGAATCTTCAAGTATTCATTAGGGCCGACTGCTCAAGGGACACCAAGATATGCATAAAGATTTTCTGTGCATCACTCTTATTTTATTTAAAAAAATAGTCTCTGTTCCATGAGCCTTAGGTTTAGCACTTCCCTTGGAGATGTGTCTTATAATCTCACAGACGCTTATGTTCTGTGTTCAAACCAGTTGTGGAATTATATAACAGTCTCCATCTTTTGCAAAATGAAGTTGCTTTGATGTGTATCTAGAGGTATGCTTGTCTTTCAATATATGGATGTGTTTAGCATACGTTAAGAAATTGTGTTTGTCTAGGTATGTAACATGTAGATCTTTGTCTAGGAGCTATGACTTCTTGGCCCACAGAGGGGTAGGAGGTAGAGAGACTATTAATTCATCTTTCAACTCCCACCAGCAAAGCTTCTTCATGCAACATATGATGATTAACACAGAATGCCACAACTGGTCAAAATACAGAGAATAAGAGACTGCAGGGTGTTATGTCCGTAGATAGAAATCTTATATTAAACCTCACCTATGCAGGGCTCAGGGACCATTGCAGAAGGCAGGGCAGAAAGACTAAAGAGCCACAGGAGGTGGATGATCACAAGGAAGCAGAATCCAGTAGCGGGAAACTTGCTCGTATGAACTTAGAACAATGTGTGTACAAGACCCATGCAAACAGGAACCAGACAAAAGCCATGTACAGAACAGGGAAGTGGATGAGAAGTCCCAACCTTAGGTGGGGAACTTTTTATCACTGATCAAAGCTGGGTGAAGGACAGTTGGTCTTTTTTTTAAATTTTTTTTTTATTAATTTTATTTATTTCTGTATGTGTATGAATGTACTGTCTGCATGCAGGTCTGTGCACCCGTGTCGTGCAATGCCGCGGAGGTCAGAAGAGGGTCTCGGATTCCCCTGGAACTGGAGTTCTCCTGGAATTGGAGTCTCAGACGGTTCTCGGCCGCCATGTGGGTGCTGGGGATCGAACCCGGGTCCTCTGTAAGAGCGCGGTCGGTGCTCTTAACCGCTAAGGACCAGTCTCTCCAGCCACAGTTGGCTTCTTCTTTAAGGAAGTGAAGATAGAATGAACTCACACGAAGGGACATCTGGAAACACAAATTTGATTCCATAGGCCTTAACATATATGACCGAATGCATGAAATCAGTGGCAGGCTATGAGGGCAGTGCAGATAGGTTGAGTGAGTCCGTAAATATGACTAGGAGTAGTTGTAGGCATGCAGAAAACATTATATATATAAAATTATAATATAACTATATATATATATGAAATTCACAAAATTTCAGTAATAAAAATACAAAAAATATTTTAGTAGTTGACCAATTTCTTATTTCACCATGTGAACAATATATGCTATAGTCATCACAATTATGAGAGAGAACATGGTTCCTGTTCATGGAAACTTTTGGTCTGTTATGGAGGTAATTGTAGACAATAGTAGACAATTTAAAAGTGGTAGCAACTCTCAAGGAGAATGCAGTATACATAAAAGAATATATTGACAAAAATGGAACTGGTCTCCTGATATCAGTGAAATTGCGTTATATATTGTTATATATAAGATATAAAGAATAACAGGCTGAATGCCAGAAAAATAAAATAGTAGTCTATTTTAATACTAATTTCCTTTGGCAATTGCCTGCATGTCATTTTACCTCTGCTGAAGCATCCTGGTAGTACCCACTGGCTCACCTCTGTTTCTAAGGGTCAGACCTTCATGGGTTAGTATTTCCCATCATTGTCTTTTCTCCATGCTTGCTGTCATTAAAATGTTTCTGTATTTGATCATCCCTACTCTTGAAGTGAAATTAACAAAAAATTTCATGCTCGAATGGGTTACATTAAAAATGTTCTGAGTTTAATTCATTTTAATTTTATTTCAAGTTCATTTCCTCTATGTGGGGGGTAGATCACATGGCATGATGCTCTTGTAGGTGTTAGAGGATAATGTTTAGGAAATTTGGTTCTCTCCTTTTACCACGAAAGTCTTGGTGATTGAACTCAAGTCATCGAGTTTGCGAAAGCACTTTTACAAGTTGAACCACACACCATTGTCCTAAAGTTCATGTATGCTAGATTATAGTTAAAGAATAAAGATAAAATAGGTAATCTGCTGTAGTGAAGTGATTGATGGTGTTTTTATTTTGGATATCCTACATGCTAATTTAGTATTTATTTAGCAATAAGATAGATATATATGAAGAAGGAAAACGATGGGGCTCGGAGCGATGTCTTCGTGAAAGAGCCTCAAACTCTTGCCCAGAGGAATCCAGGTGTTGATTAACAACAGTCGACTATGACAAGGTTGAACAGACTGGTCTAATAAGCTCTCAGTCCAGGCGGGAAGCTGGATGAAGCCCTCTTCTGATTCCTCTGGCATCACATGTATGTGTGAACTTACAGTACTATGCAGGCATACATTTTCACAGTAAAAAAATATAATATAAACAATTTTTAAAAATAAAATGATACTTAAACATAAAAATTCAAGAGGTTGTAAGCATAAAAATAACAAAATTGGAGATGGGCGTGGTGGACACGCCTTTAATCCTAACACTTTGGGAGGCAGAGGCAGGTGGATCTTTGTGGAGTTCAAGGCTAGCCTGGTCCTATAGAGTGAGTCAGGTCAGCCTGGGGCTACAGAGAGACCCTGTCTGAAAGACCAAAAAAAACTTATCTTGACACCTTTCTAAGCATCCTCATAAGCTGTGATTGTACAGAATAAAATCGTAAAGTTGGCTACATATTTACTACTTAAAATTAGTGCACTTTGGGACTGTGCTGCTTTGTTGTAAAAAGTTAACAGAAAATTTATACTTTATAAAGCGATGCAGAAAGAATGTTTGTAGTTTTGCTTTGAGGTGAATTGAGAAAGTTCTCAGTGAAAGGTAATTCATTCCATGGAAAACATATGTCTCTAAATTATATGTTAATTCATCTGATAATCATTATCAAATAGCATTTTATTGTAGTGCTATTGAAAATACAGAACGAAATACCCATGAAGAAGACCTGTTAACCAGTATTTTATTTTTTAACTTACTAGGAAAATAATTGTGTTCTCTGATCTCAAACGCATTTTTGGAAAAAATGAATTGGTTATTAAGAATAAGACACACACCAGCACACACCACAGCACACCGAAATCCTGTGTAGCTGATATCACACTAGGGCATCAAACAGAATTGAACAATTTGATGGTTCTGTAATTTTTCTATGAATAATTAGGGATGGTGATTTTGTAGTATAAGTGTATAATTCAGACCTTTCGTAGAGATGCTAAATAAATCTTGCAATGTCTATAGTTACCTAATGTTCATGTTTCCGCTAATGGCAACAGCAAACCCGAATTGTTACTGGTTTATTTATATTCAGAAGCCAAATTTAATTTCTAAGACATGTAATATTTCATTGTTATCCAAGGCAGGTTACAAATTGCGCATAAATGCTTATCTAAATGAGGATTATAAATGTCACTTCTAGTTTGGCATTAATTTTTCCTCTAATTAATCGCGAGTATCTTAATTGTTTTGATTCTGTATCTGGTGTAGGAAAATTAATGATCTAGTCTCATTTCCCTTGTGTATGTGTTAGCACGTGGTGTTTGCTGTTGAAAATAATTCAATGGTTGGTGACGTTGTTGGTGAGGTCTTAACTGTAGGGTTCACTGATGAGATCGAGCTGAACGTTCATTTTCCTAGGTGAGGTAGTTAACTCTAGCCTTCAAATGTTGATGGGCTTATTGCCTTTCGGATTTTTTTTTCCCACTTCTTGAATTGGTTCTGAGGGGCTCTGTTATTGTTATTATTTGATATGTTTATTCATCGCCCAAAGTATTTGTTTTTATTAGAGGATTATAATTTACCAACATGTTCTTGAGCAGTCAGTGAGTCACTGTGATCTATCCCCTTTATTTTCTCATGAGAAAATTTTTTTTTCACATGACAGTCACAGAACGATGTTCTAACAACCACGTGCAATCTTGCTTTTGATGTCATCTCTTTTAAAAGTAGAACAATCATGGTTCCTGTGATTTATGGAGAAAGTGGGTGAACCTGATGGTTAGCCGATAGTTTGCCAATTCCAAATATACGATTTTCACCATAACATTTTCAATACCTACACATATAGTTTAATGAAATTTTGTTATGTCTACTATTCTAATTTTTCAGCCTCCCGATTCTCCCCTCAGGACTTTTCTGTGAAACAGTTGTCTGGTGTTCGCGTGAAGTTGTCCATGGAACCACCTTTGGGAGCCAAAATGGAATTATCCTTCTATTACAACAGTGTTATGTGCTGTAGATTTTTTTGGAAGTCATTCTGAGACAAGTCCAGTGTAATGATAAGTAGGAATAGAGTGTTTTAGTTTCAGAATATCGATTGTACATTAGGACCCTGATGTATTAAAAGTTGGCTAGAAATTCTGGGTTTATTAAAGATAAGACTTTTTTTTTTTTCCCAAAAAAAAAAAAGTTTTTTTTTTTATAATTTTTAATTTAATTTTATTTAAGTTTTTGTATGTGGAGTGATGTTGGCTGTCTGCATGGTAGGTTTGTGCACCGGTGGTGTGCAATGCCGCGGAGGTTCAGAAAAGGGGTGTGCGGGATTCCCTGAACTGGAGTTCTCCTGAGTTGGAGTTTCCTAGACGGTTCTTGGCCACCTGTGGGTGCTGGGGATCGAACCAGGTCCTCTGTAGGATGCGGTCATCGCTCTAAAACCGCTTAGGCCATCTGCGTCCAGCCCGAATTTTCCTAATATATAGGTTAGGTCCACAAATTAAAACAAAATTTGCAATCGTTTTTTATAATTAAGAGTACAATGCTTCTTACAATTAAAACAAAAACAATTATTTTGTGCAATATTGTACTAAATTGATACTCTGAAAGTCTGACTTTGTTTCTATTTCTTTGAATTCTGCTCTGAGGTGTGATTTTTGTTACTTCTTCCGGTCTGTTGGTTTTAGAGTCCATTTTTTTTTGTCCTCTCATAGTGTTTTTAGCTGTAGTTTAGATCATTTATTTGTTCCCCTTCGTAATTTTAAATGTGGGAAATTAGGGCTATAAACTTCTCTTAGGACTTTTTAAAATATGCTTTAAAATATGCTTTTAAGATATCCCACAGGTTTTTGATGCATTTATTGTCTTTTTCTTTTAGTTCAATGAAATACTTATTTCATTCTTTATTCTTCCCTGATCCATTCATTATCAGTCATTGTGTTGGTGAGGGTTCCTGTGTTCTTGCTTAGCTATCAGACCTTTATTCCTGTGTTATATGAGCTAATATTAGCATTGTTTCTGATAGAAGGCGAGTGAGATTTATTTCAGTCCTTTGTATTTGTTGAGGTTTTTTTGTGTCCTAGTATGTGGTCCAATTTTGGAGAATGTTTCAAGGAATGCTGAGTAGAAAGTAGATTCTCTAGTGTTTGGGTGGAATAGTTTGTAGATAATTGAGGTCCATTTATTGTATGTATTGTTCAGTTCCATGTCTCTCTGTTTAGTTTTTGTCCATTGAATCTATCCAAGGGGCTCAGTGGGTATTGAAGACCCCCTACTATGAGTGTGTTGGGATGATCTGTTGTCTTGAGATCCTTGCAGAGTTGTGTTTATATAATTTGGTGCACATGAGTTTGGTGCAAAACATTTAAGATTTTGATATCTTCCATGGTTAATTGTTCCTTTTGATAAGGATATAATGGCCCGTTTGAGTCTCCTCTGATTTCTTTTATGAAGTCTATTTTGTCTGATATCAAATAGCAACACCTTTTTCCTTTTTGGTACCATTTTACTTGGAATATTTTTTCAACTCTTTCACTCCTGAGTTGGTGTCATCCTTGCAGGGCAGTGGGTTTTCTTGTAGAAAATATATAGATGGATTCTGTTTCCTAAAATCCATTCTCCCAGTCTATGCTTTTGATTGGGAGTTTTTAGACCATTAATATTAAATGTTATTATTGAGAGGATGTGTTGCTTCCTTTCAGCTTATTCTGGTTTGCATTCTTGTGCTCAGGTTTATTAGGCTGTATGCCTTTATAGTTTCTCTCTTTAGTGGTTGGTAATAGTGCTCCTTTCCTTTTTCTTGGATTGCATTCTATGTCTTTTTCTAAATGTTTTTTTCTTTGACATGTATTCTTTCATTTTGTGTATTTTTGAAAATGATTTTTCTTTTTCCCTCAACTATAATTGATGTTTTTTGGACTGGGTGTAGTAATCTGTGTTGGCATCTAAAATCGTTTAGCACTGGGAATACTTGGTCCCATGGGCGTTTTTTCTTTTTGGCTTTTCCCCCCCCCCCAATTGTTTGGACTGAGATGTCAGTTGTAATTCTTATGGATTTCCTGTTGCATGTAATTTGTTTTCCTCTTGTGGCATTCAGTAACTTTCCTTTGAGCATTTAGCGTTTTAACTGTGATATGGCAATGGGGGAGTTTCTTTTCTGGCTTTGTCTATTTGGTGTTCTTGTGTTTTCTTTATATTTGTATAAGGTTTGTCTTATTTCAGTTTGGGAAAATTTGTTTTCTTTACCCTGTTTGATATATCTTGTTTAATTTCTTGTTGTCTGGAGATCTTTCTCTCGTTCTCCCTATCCCTATGAGTTTGTTTTTTTGTTTGTTGTCCTTGTTCAATGTAGATTTGTGTGTTTGTGTTGTGTTGTTGTGTTTATTCTTGTTGTATCTGTTGCGCACGTTGGCTGTGCAGACTAGATTCACCAACACTACACATGCTAGGTAGTCTGGGGGGTGTTGTTTCTTCCTTTGGCCTGCACTCCAGTACCCTGTTGACCTGCTATGCCCCTGTGACCCTGTCTAGGTGCACCCATGCCTTGGAATGCCCTCGTAAGGGAAACCAAGCTGGGAGGTTCTAGGTGCTGGTGTAAGGCCTCAAAGCCTCAAGGCAGTTCCTCCTTACTGGCACTGAGCTGTGCCCTTGCTGGCACTCCTCTCTGGAACCCGAGCTGGGAACTGATTATTTTTTTACTTTAATTACTTATTGCCTTTTAATTTAAAAAATGATGATATCCTAAAATGAATTTCATGTCAGTTGATAAACAGCTCTACTGGTTTATGACAACTCATTAAAATACCTTGAGCTAAGGTAAGTTCATTAAATAGAACTAATCAATTAGTGATGAGATATATAGGGAAGGGTGAGAGATATAATAGGCGAAGAGGAGGAAGATATAAGGAGATGGCTGGGGTGGAAGGAAGCTAAGGTGGTTGAGTCGAAGGCATATATATATATATATATAGGCGAGACANTATTAAAAATCAGGCTGAATAATATGCTTAATACCCAATTTTTAATTCACCATGTCTAACAAATATATTGCTATAGTCATCACAATTATGAGAGAGAACATGGTTCCTGTTCATGGAAACTTTTGGTCTGTTATGGAGGTAATTGTAGACAATAGTAGACAATTTAAAAGTGGTAGCAACTCTCAAGGAGAATGCAGTATACATAAAAGAATATTACAAAAATGGAAACTGTACTTCCTGATATCAGTGAAAATTGTTATATATGTATATATAAGTATATAAGAATAAAGGCTGAAATGCAGAAAAATAAAATAAAATAAAATAGTAGTCTATTTTAATACTAATTTCCTTTGGCAATTGCCTGCATGTCATTTTACCTCTGCTGAAGCATCCTGGTAGTACCCACTGGCTCACCTCTGTTTCTAAGGGTCAGACCTTCATGGGTTAGTATTTCCCATCATTGTCTTTTCTCCATGCTTGCTGTCATTAAAATGTTTCTGTATTTGATCATCCCTACTCTTGAAGTGAAAATTAACAAAAAATTTCATGCTCGAATGGGTTACATTAAAAATGTTCTGAGTTTAATTCATTTTAATTTTATTTCATTCATTTTCTCTATGTGGGGGGTAGATCACATGGCATGATGCTCTTGTAGGTGTTAGAGGATAATGTTTAGAAATTGGTTCTCTCCTTTTACCACGAAAGTCTTGGTGATTGAACTCAGGTATTCAGGCTTTGAAGCAAGCACTTTTACAAGTTGAACCACACACCATTGTCCTAAAGTTCATGTATGCTAGATTATATTAAAGAATAAAGATACTAAATAGGTTAAATCTGCTGTAGTAGAAGTAGATATCTGGTGTTTTATTTTGATATCCATGCTAATTATATTTATTTAGCAATAAAATAATATATATATAAAGAAAACGATGGGGCTGGAGAGATGTCTTAGTGGATAAGAGCCTCAATACTCTTGCAGAGGATCCAGGTTTGATTAACAACATCCACATGACAGTTAACAACTGTCCATAACTCCAGTTCCAGGGGAATTGGATGAAGCCCTCTTCTGATATCCACTGGCATCACATGATATGTGTGAACTTACATACATGCAGGCAATACATTTTCACATAAAATAAAATAATAAAACATTTTAAAAATAAAATGATGATTAACATAAAAATTCAAAGGTTTAACATAAAAATAACAAAATTGGAGATGGGCATGGTGGCACACGCCTTTAATCCTAACACTTGGGAGGCAGAGGCAGGTGGATCTTTGTGAGTTCAAGGCTAGCCTGGTCTATAGAGTGAGTTCCAGGTCAGCTGGGGCTACAGAGAGACCCTGTCTTGAAAAGACCAAAAAAAAAAACCTTATCTGACACTCTTTCTAAGCATCCTAAAGCTTATTGTAGAATAAAAATGTAAAGTTGCTACATATTTACACTTAAATTAGTGCCACTTTGGGACTGGCATCCTTTTTTAAAAAGTAAACAAAATTATACTTTATAAAGATGCCAGAAGAATGTTTGTAGGTTTTGCTTTGATAAATGAGAAAGTTCTCAGTGAAAGGTAATTCATTCCATGGAAAACATATGTCTCTAAATTATATGTTAATTCATCTGATAATCATTATCAAATAGCATTTTATTGTAGTGCTATTGAAAATAACAAAACAGAAATACCCATAAGAACTGTTACCATTATTTTTTTAACTTATCTCAGAAAATAATTGTTTCTCTGATCCAAAAGCATTTTTGGAAAAATATTGTTACTAAAATAAACACACACACACACACACACACACACACACACACACACAAATCATTGTAGCTGATATCACATAGAGGATCAAAAAGAAATTGAAACAATTTAGGTCTTATTTTCTATGAATAATTAGGATTGGTGATTTGTATATAAGGTATATATCAGCCCTTCTAGGATCTAAATAAATTCTTGCAATGTCTATTAGTTACCTAATAGTTCATTTTCCTAAATGCAACAGCAAACCCAATTGTACTGTTTATTTTATATTCAAAAAGCCAAAATTTAATTTTCTAAGACATTATTATGCTGTTATCAAGCAGGTTAAAATTGCCATTAAAAATGCTTTATCTAAATGAGGATATAAATGTCACTTCCTAGTTTGCATTAATTTTTCCTGCTTATTAATCGCAGAGTATCTTAATTATTTGAATTCTTATACTGGTGTAGGAAAATTAAGACCTAGGTCTCATTTCCTTGTGTATGTGTTACACTGGTGTTTGCTTTGAAAATAATTCAATGTTGGTGACTTGTTGGTGAGGTCTTACTGTAGGGTTCACTGATGAATCTAAGACTGAAACGTCATTTTCCTAGGTGAGGTCAGTTACTCTACCTTCAAAATGTTATGCTTATTGCCTTTGGATTTTTTTTTTCCCACTCTTATTGTCTGAGGAGCTCTGTTATTATTTGATATGTTTATTCACCGCCCAAAGTATTTGTTTTTATTAGAGGATTATAATTTACCAACATGTTCTTGAACAGTCAGTGAGTCACTGTGATCTATCCCCTTCTATTTTCTCATGAAATAATTTTTTCCATTGAATCACAGAAACAGATGTTCTAACACCACCGTGCAAAATCTTCTTTTGTCATCTCTTTTAAAAGTAAACAATCATGTTCCTGTGATTATGGAGAAAAGTGGTGAACCTGATGGTTTACCATAGTTTGCCATTCCAAATATACATTTCACCATAACATTTTTCATATACATATATTTAATGAAATTTGTTATTCTATATTCTAATTTTCCAGCTCCCGATTCTCCCCCTCAGGACTTTTCTGTAAAACAGTTGTCTGGTGTCACCGTGAAGTTGTCATGGAAACCACCTTTGGAGCCAAATGGAATTATCCTCTATTACACAGTTTATGTCTGGTAAGATTTTTTTTGGAAGTAGTTCTGAGAACAAGCATCAATTTGTAATATAATAGGAATGTAGATTTTATTTCAGAATATGATGCTACATTAGGACCCTGATTATTAATAGTTGGCTAAAATTCTTTTATTAAGAAATGACTTTTCCTAATATATATTAGGTCAGCAATATAAAACAAAATTTGCAATCGTTTTTTATAATTAAGAGTACAATGCTTCTTACAATTAAAACAAAAACAATTATTTTGTGCAATATTGTACTAAATTGATACTCTGAAAGTCTGACTTTGTTTCTATTTCTTTGATTTCTGCTCTGATTTTTGTTACTTCTTCCGGTCTGTTGGTTTTAGAGTCCATTTTTTTTTTGTCTCTCAAGTGTTTTTAGCTGTAGTGTTAGATCATTTATTTGTTCCCTTTCTATTTTTAATGTGGGAAATTAGGGCTATAAACTTCCCTCTTAGGACTTTTAAAATATGCTTTTAAAATATGCTTTTAAAATATCCCACAGGTTTTGTTGCATTATATTGTCTTTTTCATTTAGTTCCATGAATACTTTTATTTCATTCTTTATTTCTTCCCTGATCCATTCATTATTCAGTATTGTGTTGGTGAGTCTCCCTGTGTTCTTGTAGCTAGTCAGACTTATTCTGGTGTTAATATTGAGCTATATTACATTGTTTTCTGATAGAAGGCATGAGATTATTTCAGTCCTTTTATATTTATTGAGGATTCTTTTGTGTCCCAGTGTGTGGTCAATTTTGGAGAATGTTTCAAGGAATGCTGAGTAGAAAGTATATTCTCTAGTGTTTAGGTGGAATATTTGATAGATATATGTGAGGTCCATTTGTTGTATTGTATTGTTCAGTTCCAATGTCTCTCTGTTTAATTTTTGTCCAGTTGATCTATCCAAGGGGCTCAGTGGGGTATTGAAGTCCCCCACTATTAGTGTGTTGGGATGAATCTGTGTCTTGAGGACTTGCAGAATTGTGTTTATATAATTTGGTGCACATGAGTTTGGTGTATAAACATTTAGGATTGTGATATCTTCCTGGTTAATTGTTCCTTTGATAAGGATATATTGGCCCTGTTTGTCTCCTCTGATTGACTTTATTATGAAGTCTATTTTGTCTGATATCAAAATAGCAACTTTTGCTTGCTTTCTGGTACCATTTTCTTGTAATACTTCTTTCCATCCTTTCACTCTGAGTTGGTGTCTATCCTTGAGGGTGAGATGGGTTTCTTGAAAGCAATATATAGATGGATTCTGTTTCCTAATCCATTCTCCCAGTCTATGTCTTTTGATTGGGGAGTTTAGACCATTAATATTAAATGTTATTATTGAGAGATGTGTGTTGCTTCCTTTCAGCTTATTCTTGGTTTGCATTCTTGGTCTCAGTTTGTATTTATGCTGTTATGCTTTTATTAGTTTCTCTCTTTAGTTGGTTGGGTATAGTTGCTCCTTTCCTCTGTTCTTTGGATTGCTTCTAATGTTTTCTGAAATGTTTTTTTCTTTGACATGTATTCTTTCATTTTGTTTATTTTTTGAATGATTTTTCTTTTTCCCTCAACTATAATTGATGTTTTTGCTGGGTGTAGTAATCTGTGTTGGCATCTAAAATCGTTTAGCACTGGGAATACTTTGGTCCATGTTCTTCTGGCTTTCATTGTTTGTACTGAGAAGTCTGGTGTAATTCTTATGGATTTCCTGTTGCATGTAATTTGTTTTCCTCTTGTGGCATTCAGTAACTTTTCTTTTTTTGAGCATTTAGCGTTTTAACTATGCTATGGCATGGGGAGTTTCTTTTCTGGCTTTGTCTATTTGGTGTTCTATGTGTTTCTTATATTTGTATAGGTTTGTCTTTTTTCAGTTTGGGAAAATTTTCTTCTCTTACCCTGTTGAAGATCTGATCAATACTGTTGTCTTGAGATTCTTCTCCTTCCCCTATCCCTATGATGTTGTTTTTTTGTTGTGTCCTTGGCATGTAGATTTGTGTGTGTGTGTGTGTGTGTGTGTGTATCTGTTTGGATTCTGTTGCTGCAACGTTGGCTGTGCAGACTAGATTCACCAACACTACACATGCTAGGTAGTCTGGGGGGTGTTGTTTCTTCCTTTGGCCTGCACTCCAGTACCCTGTTGACCTGCTGCACTGCTGCACCCCTGTGCCCCTGTCTAGGTGCACCCATGCCTTGATGCCCTCTAGAAACCAAGCTGGGAGGTTCTAGGTGCTGGTGTAAGGCCTCAAAGCCTCAAGGCAGTTCCTCCTTACTGGCACTGAGCTGTGCCCTTGCTGGCACTCCTCTCTGGAACCCGAGCTGGGAACTGATTATTTTTTTACTTTAATTACTTATTTGCCTTTTAATTTAAAAAATGATGATATCCTAAAATGAATTTCATGTCAGTTGATAAACAGCTCTACTGGTTTATGACAACTCATTAAAATACCTTGAGCTAAGGTAAGTTCATTAAATAGAACTAATCAATTATATAACATAGTTCATAGAAGGTTAAAATAATTAAATTCAGAAAATGAAATATGCTTAATCCTTTATCAAAAATCAACACTTCCTTACTTTTATATTTCAAACTCAGAAGGACCAGCCTTCCAAGTGTTGCCCTATTTTAAAGTAGTTTACTTTTCTCCTGAATTAATGCTTTTTCCTCTTAACTCCTCCATAGACCTTTTGCATACTCTTCTTGAAGGCTTACCTTTCTTGTATAGCTCTGATTTTTACTTAGCTGACCTAGTTTAGGTATCATGAAATATAGTAGTGATGAAAAGGAAGCAGGTGCAAGGAAAGTAATCAACCCACTCCATCCATCTATCCATCCATCATCACCTATTCCATCCATTGATCCATTGCTTTTATTTATTTATTCATTCGCTTTTATTTATTTATTCATTCATTCATTCATTCATTCATTCACTCATTCAGTAATATTTGTAAACTAACCTATATACCTGTGAACAAGTCACACTAAAGCCCCACCTTCAGCAATCCTGTATTCTAAATAGATATCTAGATTGTATATCCATAAACAAAGGGGAGAGCACTGGAAAGAGGGAAACCTCCTTTAAAAAAGGGGGATTTATTTGTGATCTGAAGGACAAGAAGCCTCTTGTCATGAGATATCAACCAGGCGGAACTTTCCAGTGGGAGAAAATTTCACATTTTACTCGGTAGGGAAACATGACTTGTCATTCTGAAGACAGGAGAGTTGATGTTGAAGAGGATTAAGGGACCAGAAAAGAATGACATTGGGACAGGACACTGACCAAATCCATGTGCTCAGCCATGGAGACTATTTTGTTTACATTTGAGCTAACAGGGGGATTGCTGGAATGTTTTATGTTTTAAGCACTTTGATCCTTCTATAAAGAATGCATTGTAGGAGATGGAATTATTATCAGGATACCTGTAGAAAGTTATTTCAGCAGTGTAGAGAAAAGATGTTAGGGATAGTGGAGGATGACAGTGGGTAGCTTGGGTGTTGAGGAAGAAGAGCTGAGTGGATTTGGTGATAGATTTTCTGTAGAGATAAAAATCAAAAGATAAAAGAGATGAAGCAACAATGGCTTCTGGATGCTAAATCAAGGATTGTGAATTCTGGATTTCTGATGCCTTACTAAGACAGACTAAAATGGAAGTAAACATCTTGCTCCTCTCTTGTGCGACCATGTCTCTCTTCCCAAAGCCACAATTAGTCTTAGCACAATGCACAGTATGCACAAGTCTGGAGAGTATCCTTAAGGGATAATGTTAACTGTCTCAAGTCTTTTAGGGTTAGAACTGTGATAGTCTTAGGAGCCACCTCTTTTATAAACGTCCTATAATTGTAGTTATCTGCTTTTAATTCTGAAATATATAAAAATTTCATGACTTGGATAAAATAAGTAGTGGCAGACAATTTATATCTTTATAGTTTAGCAAGCTTGTACTGTTTTTCTATAATTCAGATGTTCTATAAAACAAGACACTTAATCTTAGTAACTTGTTATCTGTGACTTCTGAAATTATTTTGAAGCCACTTCAGGAAATCCATTTTCTTCTCATTCCTTCTGCTTTAGTTTAAAATTGGGTAAATGATAAATTCAGCATTCATTCCCAGAGTATGCTTTTTCTCTCATCATTGTACAAGCATTCCTTTTCTGACTCTGTCAAAATAGGCTTTATCACAAGGAAAGTTTGGTAAAAGTGGAATGCAAGAGTCTTGTTATGTTACAACAGCTTATTGAAATTGACTTGCTTTGAGAACTTTTTGCCACTCTCTTGCAACCATACTTTTTGTTTTGGAGGTTCTTATTTTCTGTTTTATCCTGACTCTCCTCCATATTGTCAAGCACCCAGCACTCCAGGAATGTCTGTCTCAATCCTCAGTTATTAGAGGCTTTCCTACATTTTCTCAGCTCCTGTCTGCAGGGGTAGGATTTGGCAAAGTTTCTTCTACATCCTCTGTCACTGGATGGTGGTCAGAGAACCCCTTAGATCTACGTAGAATGGCATACTACACAGAGCTTTTCTAAGGGGCTTTCCATTTTTCCATCCACCTTTAGAAAAAGCAAACCCTTGGGGGCTGGAGAGATGGCCTAATGGTTAAGAGCGCTGACCGCTCTTGCAGAGGACCCGGGTTTGATCCCCAGCACCCACATGGTGGCAGAAAACCGTCTGAAACTCCAATTCCAGGAGAACTCCAGTTCCAGGGGAATCCGAGACCCTCTTCTGACCTCCGCGGCATTGCACGACACGGGTGCACAAACCTGCATGCAGACAGTACATTCATACACATACTGAAATAAATAAAAATTAAATAAAAAAAAAAAAAAGCAAACCCTCATTACATGGTCTCCCCTTCCCAAATCTATTTGGAGGCCTGGTCTACAGAGTGAGTTCCAGGACAGCCAGAGCTACAGGGAGACTCTGTCTCAAAAAGACCAATAAATAAATAAATAAATAAATAAATAAATAAATAAATAAATGTCTGGTGCCATGTGTATAGTGTTATGTGTAGGTTACATGCATGCAGATACATATGTAGGCCATCAGATTATCTTCCTCTATTCCTCTTCCTATTATTGCTTTGAAAAACTGAGAAAGAATATCTCACTGAACCTAAAACTCAGTATTTCTGGAAGGTTGGCTGACCAGCAAGCTCTCAGGATCTGCCTGTCTATACTCCTCCAGTGCTCGGATTACAGACACACAGCAATGGGAAGCTTTGTACCCCCCCTTACCCAGCTACTGGGTATTCAGACTCAGGTCCTTACTCATAGAATCATCTCCCCAGCCTGGTCATAAAATTTTGCAGTCTCAAATAATCCAGGATTGACTTTTGATATCCAAAAGAGGTACAGAAAAACTGGCCATGAACTTGGCTCCACTTATCCCATACAGGGATGCTAAAATTAGTTTTAAATATGCATATACATGAATGCATATACCCATACACTCATGCATATGTATATTTAAAAATCTATTTTGTTCATTGTTGTATTTAGGACAGGAAGCCATTAGTTAATAATTAGTTGAAACTTTATTATTGTCTGTTGGGTGAATGATGAATAAATGAAAACTATATGTATATATTAATATATATATATATATATATATATTATATCTATAGCATGTCTTTAATGAATTTTTATTAATTCTTTGAGAATTTTTACATGAAAACAATACGTATTTTTGGGTCTTTTAAAATATTTTATTGAGATTTTGTGCATTTCATACAATAGCCCTCAATCAAATTAGAACCTCCCCTCCTCTACTCTATATCCCCATGATCCACTGATGCATTTTGTCATATATATTAAGTCCTATTTGTCAATCATCTGTACCCAGATGTCCCTCAGTGCAAGTTTATCAGCTAGACTCTAGTCAGCCCACCCAGAGGTCTTAAGGAAGATCTACTCTCCCTCACTCAATAGCAATCTATTGCCAACATTTCCCAGGTTAGGAATGGTCCACTGCTCATTTCCTTCTCTCTATGCTGGGTCCTTGTCTGATTTGAGTAGGCATTTGTCCTTGTGCACGGTGCTACCATCGCCCCAAGTTCACATGGGCAAGCTTCCAGTAGCCTCTGTTTTTTGGTTTTTTTGAGACAGGGGTTCCCTATAGTGCCAGCTATCCTGAAACTCACTATGTAGACAAGGCTAGTCTTGCTATCACAGAGATCTGCTTACCTCTGCCTTCTGAATGCTGGGATTAAAGGCATGTGCCATGCTGCCTGCCTTTACAATGCACTTTTAATATATTGAACTTTCGCCCCACCCCAAATTTTCTAACTCCTTGTCTAATGTCCTTTTGTTTTTAATCTCTAAAAGTTCAGTTAGGTCCTTTAAATTTTCTGCAGGGAACAGGTGAAGATACACTGAGGCCGTAGAAGAGTAAGCGAAAAATGATGGAACAATTCTTGGTGCTTGGGAATGGGGAAGGCCAACATCAGGACCAGGTGTGGAATCAAGACCTTAGCTGGTCATCAAGGGGGGTGGGAAGTCTGTTCTTGGGAATAAATCTTTCTAAGACTAGAAAGTGCAAATGACACAAATCTCCCCTGTCCACATTGTGAGTCTAACAGAGAGGCGCAGCCAGGCCACTGCCATGCACAATGTGGTTCCATCTTGTGCACCTCAGCTGTGGTCTGTTTCTGGGAGCCAGAGTTACGTTTCCTCCTGTGAACTGAATCTCTGTTCCCCTCTTGTGAATCTGGAGCTAGAGCCCCCTACTTTCAGCTGGAGCTCTTTATCCTTCCTTGAACAGCAGCTGTGGTCCCCTCCCTTGAACCTAGAGCTATGGTCCTCTCCTTTGTGCATGGATCTGTGGTCCCCAACAGTAACCATGACTCCACCACATTCCTGGGGTAGTGGGCTGATGTGAAGCAGACTAGAGGATGGAGGCAGCAGCTTTAGCCTTCTCTGAGTACCCAGAACTCCTCTCCTGAGATCTCGACTTGTGAAAAGTGTATTTTTAATGGTTAAAACTTGAGGTTGGAGATATAGCTCAGTGGTTAAGAGCACTGGCTGCTCTTTCAAAGCACCCGGGTTCAGTTCTCAACACACATCTGGTGAGGAACAACCAGGGTTTCTGGGCCATTGCATCCATAGGCGCACTTACACATTGCAGGCAAAATACTTATCTACATAAATTAAATAAATAAAAATTTAAAAATCCTTAATCTTCACTTTCTTGGAGGTCTTTTTTTAAAAATAAAATACTTGAGGCTGGAGAAATAGCCTAGCAGTTAAGAGTGCCGACTGCTCTTGCAGAGAACCCGGGTTCGATTCCCAGCACCCACATGGCGGCTAAGAACCATCTTTAACTCAAGTTCCAGGGGAATCTGAAACCCTCTTCTGACCTCCGCTGCATCGCACGACACGGGTGCACCAACCTCCATGCAGACAGTACATTAATACACATAAAAAAATAAATAAAATTAATAAAATAAAATACTTGGGGGGGTGGAGAGATGGCTTAGTGGTTGGGAGTGCAGACTGCTCTTGCAGAGGACCCGGGTTTGATTCCCAGCACCCACGTGGCGGCTGAAAATCGTCTTTGACTCCAGTTCCAGGGGAATCCGATGCCCTCTTCTGACCTCCACAGTGTTGCACAACACGGGTACATCAACCTACATGCAGACAATATACTCATACACATAAAAAATAATAAATAAAAATAAAATAAAATATTTTATTGATGTTTTGTGTATTTCATATATTTTTTCAGTTCAATTTAGACATACTCCCCTTTCCCTGCCCCCACCCCACCCCAGTTCATGCATTCTGCCATACATGTCCTGCATCTTTCGCTCAGACTTTTTAAAGTTTTGCTCTGCAGAAGTTTACTGTTTTGGGCAGTTATTACCATAGGAATAATATTTCTTTTTTCATTTAATAGATATTTTAATGAAATTTGTATGTGTTCATACATAATTTTTCAATCAGTCTTAATTACCTTTATATCTGATTCTCCCTTGGCACCTAGACAATGGATACTTTGGTGGGATGAGGGTTATTTTCATAAATAAGAAGAGAAAAAGAAAATGCATTCAAAATTTTCTGTAGTATAGTGAAACATTTATGAATAATAATAAAGTATGAAGAAATATCTTTTTATTAAGATACTTCTTGGAATATTTAGTCAGTATTGCTAAGAAAATGGTCATAATTCTTGTTTTTTTTCATTCTTGATGACTAATGCTTTGAGGAATTCTTGTGATAAGCAGTAGAATTGGCAGAGTGTGCTGGTGGTGTGATCGTGAATGGTACATGTTTTCTAGCCAATGAGGCACAGCATTTCTCTGATGCCCTTATCTGTGTGGTCCCCCCAATCCTGAAGCACCCTGGGCAGCAGGATCCCTGCTTCAGTCTTCCTCTGTCACTAGTGATTCTGTTTCCATCATTCTAGTTATTTCAATTATTTAAAATTCTCATGCAAACATTCTTTTTGATATTTTTCCCTTTTGGTGCATTTTCAAAATGAAAATTATATTTAATATACTGGGCAGTTTTTCTCTTTGTTGAATGTTTTATTAAAACACTCAACAGTTGCTCATAAAGATTTATGTGTAATCATCTTATTTTCATTACTGTGGTAGTTGCTAGATGGTATTCAGTTTCTAGATGGTATGTTCATAAATCTGTTTTAATCTCTTACACTTTAAAATAAATGTTCCATCAGAATTTGCCTCATGAAATGCATTTTATCATATCAAGATGATAAAGTAACATTTTACCTTGGTTATGTTAATGAATTATGTATTTTCAAATGATATGCAGTTCTTATAGTCTAAAGGCAGATACATTAAACCACAGAGTTATTTTTATTAGAAGACTGTACATTTATTCTCTTAATTCATTTTGAATCATGCATGATGTTTTAGTAAAGTAATAAAAGTTTATTTATTAACTGTATTCAGCTTGGAGATGTTTAGCAATTTTACTTTTGTCTGTGTCAGTAAAATTTCACAATAGTTTTCCTCTGAACCACCAAATCTAATACCTTAAAAGGCAGAGGCCAATGACTTTTGAGCAAAAATGATGCTGAGAATTCTAGCTTATATAAATTTTGCCTTGAAAATGTTTCTCATGGGCTGGAGAGATGGCTCAGCAGTTAAGAGCACTGGCTGAGTTCAACTCCCATCACCCACATGGTGGCTAACAGCTGTCAATAACTCCAGTTTTATAGTTCCAACATTCTCTTCTGGTTTCTTCAGGTTCATGATGCAGGTATACTTACATGCATGTCAGCAAAATACTCATATGCATAAATTAAAAATAAATGAACCCCCCAAAAGAAAATGTAAATATTCTTTAATTTCCATAATGAGTAATTAATACTCAATCACAGTTTACAGATATACATTAACATTTGTACAGAGATACAAAATACATAGAACCTTAAACAGATTGTACATTTATATATGATGTCAGTGAAACATAATTAAAAAGAACTTGCTGAAGACTTTTGATTAGGATTTAAAACAACTCTAACATAAATCTTTATTAAGGGTGTTGGTCAAATTATTTTCAGGATAAATAAATTTTACTTTTTTTTGGTATTTTTGAGACAGAGTCTCCATTTAGTCCCAGCTGGCCTGGAGCTTGCTATGTAGACCAGGCTGGCCTTGAACTCACAGAGATCCGCCTGCCTCTGCCTTATGCATCACCCCGGCCTGGTATAGAAGTTTACTTTTATACATAACATTTTGTATGTTATGAAAGCATGTCTAGTACTGTTTTCATGCCTCTTATACCAGCACTTGAGAGGCTGAGACAGGAAGATCATGCATTCAAGGGCAGCATGGCTACCTACTGACATCCTGTTTCAAAAGCTATAGTGAAAGGACTCAGTATTAAACCAATACTAAGACTAGGAAGGGATACATTACAGATTTCTTGACCTGAGTTTTCACCTTGGAATGTTGGTGGAAAACAGTTCAATGAATCAGAGAG
Source organism: Rhizomys pruinosus (assembly GCA_009823505.1). Taxonomy (NCBI): domain Eukaryota; kingdom Metazoa; phylum Chordata; class Mammalia; order Rodentia; family Spalacidae; genus Rhizomys; species Rhizomys pruinosus. Next base: position 68,385 of record VZQC01003726.1, on the reverse strand, counting down.
CATGTCAGTGGAGATTATACATGAAGGACAATGTCACCCTGAATGAGGAGGTCAGGAGGAAGTGTTATTTAATGTTAAATCGGGGCTTTCTTTAGAAAATGAAAGAAGCTTTGGGGTATATACCCAGGAGTGGATGACTGGGTCAGGTGGTAAGCTCATTCTGAGTCTAAGGGTTCTCCACACACATAGTGGTTGTACAATTTTACATTCCCACCAGCAGTGGATGAGTGTTCCCCTTTCCCTACAACCTCTCCAGCATCTGTTGTCTTTTGTTTTCTTGATCTTAGCTAGCCATACTGGGGTGAGATGATATCTGAGTGTGGTTTTTATTTGCATTTCCTTAATTATTAATGATGTTGAACACTTTTTAAGATATTTCTCAGCCTTCTTTAATTCCTCACTGGTGAAAACTCTCTTCAGCTCTTTACTCCATTTTTTGAGTAGGTCATTTGTAATTACTGAATATGGGTGGAGAGTATGTATCCATATTTTAGAGTAATATGAAATTAATGGAGGAAAATGTGAATTTCCTAAGCATAAAAAATATTGAGAGAAAGATGCAGGATAATTATGGCAGAATGCATAATCTGGGATGGGATGTGGTGGGGTGGGGGGAAGGGATAGGGGAATCTGTCTGAACAGAAATGAAAACTGATGTATGAAATACACAAAACATCAATAAATAAATAAAAATAAAAAAGAAAATGAAAGAAGCAAATGTAGGTAGTTGGAGCAGTTGAACAGAAGAGCACTTCTGAAGATCGAATGTGAGCTTTCCAATGGGAATCCAATAACTGGGAAATTCATTACTGAACATTAGTTTATATTAGGAGGAAAGTGATTTTATTGTCAAGTAAGTTAGCATCATTTGGCCTGTCCGTACTTAGTGAGTGAAAAAATTAGCCTAGATTAGTTTACAAAATAAATTAATAGAAACAAGAATCAAAAGTCATATTCTTTAACAGCACAGAGCTACAATTTTTTTTTCATTGGGGAGGAAAGGGTTTATTTATCTTACATCTCCTGGGTTGTAGTTCATCACTCAGGGAGCCCAAGGTAGGAACTCAGGACAGGAACCTGGAGGCAGGAGCTGAGGCACAGGCCATGGAGGAATGCTGCTTACTGGCTTGCTCCTCTGGCCCATGCCCAGCCTGCCCTCTCACGGTACACAACAACCTGCCCAGGGTGGCACCACCCATAGTGGGCTGGACGCTCCCACATTGCTCAACAGTCAAGACAGTACTCCACAGATGTGGCCACAGGCCAGTTCAATGGAGCCAATTCCTCAATTGAGGCTCCCTCAACCCAGGTGTGTCAAGTTGACACTAAAGCTATCCAGCACAATTGACCATTGTCAACTTGACACACAAAACACATCACTGTTAAACCACCACCTTTCCAGTTCTCATCCCCAAGGTATGATGTTAACACTAATCACAACCTAAGACAGTACAACCTTAAAAGTCCCACAGTCCTTAAAACGTCCAAACACTTAAAAGTTCACAGTCTGTTAAAAGTCTCTTAACTGTGGGCTGCTGTAAAATCCAAAACAAGTACTGTCTTGTTTCAAAGGGAAGAGTCAGGCACACTCACACAAAACCTAAATCCAGCAAAGTGGCTCAAGGCTGGACACCTGGGACTCACTCACAATCTTCCGGGCTCCAAAGGGTTTCGGCAGCTCCCCTTCTCTGACTCTGCCGTCCGTCCGTGGCGCACACAGAGCTATGATTTTGGATAGACGTGTTAGAGGACCTTATTTGGTCGGCCTCCTTGTTTGTTCTCTGTGTCTCTCTTATATTTATTCTACTCAGAAACTTTTCAACCTGTCTTTCTAGTGACTATTTTCCTGCATCTTTGAGACTTTATTCTATTTTTCTGTTCTTTGGTCATAATTTATTCATCATTTGTTTTGTTTTCTTTTGATGTCTGTGGGAAAAGGTTATTGTCTGTCCTTAAGAAAATCACATTGTTATTAATGAATTACTTTATATGTAATTATGTCTTCTCTCTGCTTTAAGGAAAAAAATCTGTATTTCATTCATATTGATGCCTAACATAGTGCCTCACACAAAACAGCTGTTACTTAAGTTTTGTTGAATTTTGTTGAATATTGATTTCACACAATTATCTTGCAATTCAAAAGGAATAGCTAAAGCATCCATATTTGTTTGGGTCACTATCTAAAGAAATAAATTGTTCTCTATTTGCAAGATTATAATGGAAGATAGAAGATAAGCTTTGTGAATAACTTGTTTTACCAAATGGACCAGGTATCACATGTGAGAAGATATACCATCTCACTCATGCCAGAGATATAAACCAAAATTATACAACTTGTCAATTTAGAGCTATAGAAATTAAGAAAATTAATAATATTCAGATCAGCATGAGTTAGGCACAGGGGAATTGTCACATGGTGTTGGTGTGATCCTAAATATTAATTTATATTTGTAATAATAATAAATGATATTTTAAATTAAACAATAATCTAATAATAATAAATAATTTAAATTCTGTAATGGTTTAGACACAATAATCCCTTCAAAAGTATTGAACCCATTTGTTTTAATGACTACAAAATTTGACAATCAGAAACAAAATTGCCATAATGAAAAGATATCTGCTTAGGGATGATTTTTGCCTCATTGTTAACAGTAGTTAAATAAATAGAAAAGCAAAATAATCTGAATATTAATTCAGAGAAGAATGTCTAAATGTCTGTATATATCCATAATATACAGCTATAAAATAGAGTGATATAAGCTATTTTACTAACATAGCAAGCCAATATAATTACAAGATACCTAAGAACATATATTTTATATGTGAAAATAAAACATGAAAATGCAACATAAAAACTATTGTAATATATTAAATTTATAAGAACAGAACAGAGATTTAACACCTAACCCAGCTAATACTGAGAATAACAATCCACTGTAGCAGTTTCAAAGTGGGGAGGGATGATGTCTCTGCTGTAGGATGGCTTACTGATGGCTCGTTGGAAACCAGAGATGTTACGCCTTGGCCCAAAGATCTACAAGCTACTGTCAACCTCGTAGCAGCTCCCAAGAGTCAGGAAGTCAGAAGCAGGTCATCGCTGACAGTTCACTTCTCTCTCCCTTTCATTTCATCCTCAGTTTTATATAAGACCTCCTAAGATAAATTGTGACCTTTATGAAGCTGTTAATGCTCGGGTATTTTTCTATCTTATTCATAATACTGCCATAACAACACTAAATTATAAATGGAAAACGACAAGCCCAAAGTATACATGAAATAACAATAGATGGAAATTTTCGTTAGCACTGTTTCATATCTTTTGTCAGTCAAGGTAGATGTAGAAACTACAAGTGTAGATGCTGACATGTTTATTAGATTTTTTTCCTGGATAATTTGTAAGAACTTTTCTTCTTACTGAAGTATTTAAGCAGTTGAGAAAGTATTTATTTCTGATGTGTTTGATTTTGCAATATATATGGATCTAAATCTGTGTTTTTCCTTAGGATAGGTTAATACTTTTCTGTAGTATTTTGCTGTGAGGTCCAGGAAGAAGGTAGTGATGAAGGTGGCAGAAAGCATTGAAAAATATGTTTGAAATGTAATTTTCAAGGGAGATATAATGGAATTAAATTACTTCAACTGATTTCATAGCCTTGAGTTTTGGATCAGATTAGTTCTTCTGTAATATTCAGGTGTCTGTGATCTGTGAGTGACAGGAATATGGAATGGATAAATTTTCTACGGCAACGTGTCTTTTTCTGATTGTAATTGCAACAGCCTTAGGAGTTTTGAAAACTCACTGTCACTGGCCTCATGCTGTCACAGAAATCTCTCTCTACTGTGTGAGAAAAAATGTCTAATGGAACTGCTTCAAATTGCTGGGTAGACTGCCTAATCCCATCTGTCTCCATTCTAGCTGAGATAGCTGAGACAAAGCACTATGACCAACACCAACTTGGGGAGGAAAGGGTTTATTGGGTCTCATCTCCTGGGTAACAGTTCGTCACTTAGGGAGCCCAAGGTAGGAACTCAGGGAAGGAACCTGGAGGCAGGAGCTGAAGCACAGGCCATGGAAGAACACTGAATATTGGCTTGCTCCCCCAGCCCATGTCCAGCCTGCTTTCTTATAGTGTACATTACAACCTACCCAGAGGTGGCACCATCCATAGTGGGCTGGGCCCTACCACACTGCTCAACAATCAAGACAATACTCCACAGACATGGCCATAGGCCAGTCCAACAGAGCCAATTTCCCAATTGAGGCTCCCTCAACCCAGGTGTGTCAACTTGACACTAAAACTATCCAGCACAGTCTCCAATCATGCTCTAAGCCTATAATTTTCTTAATATGGTGAGAAACATTTGGATTGAATTGATGCTCTGTAACAGAAAAGCCACTGCTGAAAATTATTTCTTTGTGGATACCCTCAGTTCAAACAAAATCTACTATTACTCAAGGATTCTGATATTTTTTATTGGTAAAGAAAGAGTGTTTTGGGGCTGGAGAGATGGCTCAGCAGTTAAGAGCAAGGGCTGTTCTTGCGGAAGACACAGGTTCAAATCCCAGCCCCCACATGGTGGCTAACGACTATCCATACCTCCAACTACAGGGGATCTGGTGCCCTCTTCTGTCCTCCACAGTCATTCCATGACATGAGTGCACTTACACACATGCAGGTGTATCACTGATACACATAAAATAAAAATAAATTTAAAAATATTTTTAAAAAGAAAGTGTTTTCTATTCTGTGGGGATATCCATTTAACTCCTGGGTGCCTTATATGTGGTAGAAAAACATGAGGCAGCATAAGACATTTGTTTTCTGAGATACTCTTTTATGCTTATATAAATCTTTAGTATTTTTCTTCATAGTATGTACATTTCAAACATATATTTTAGGACCTCTATATGAGTGTTTGTTCATTCCTTTTTTAAAAATTTTATTTATTTTTGAATGTGTATGAGTGTGCTGTCTGCATGTAGGTTTGTGCACCCGTGTCGTGCAATGCCGCGGGGGTCAGAAGAGGGTTTCAGATTCCCCTGGAACTGGGGTTCTCCTGGAATTGGAGTTTCAGACGGTTCTCAGCCACCATGTGGGTGCTGGGGATCGAACCCCGGGTCCTCTGTAAGAGTGGTCGGTGCTCTTAACCGCTGTTTGTTCATTCCTTGGGTTTAGATACTTATATATGCTCAATTCAGAAGTATAGAAACTGAGTTGATGTGACTGAAATAAGGTAATATTATTGCTGAATTGCAGGATTTTAATTTTTTTCTATTTCTCTTTTTAAAGATTTTGCTACCTACTAGGAGTGTTTTGAATCAGTATTTGGTTAATTTTATTTTCTGGAGTAGCATTTTTTAAATACTTTTCATTAGTTCTTTGAGCTCCATACCATGTACTATGATCATACACCCTCTACTTCTCCCCTCTGTATGCATACCTCTATACTCACCCAAATTCATGCTGTCTTCTTTTGTTTTCTATATTGAGTTCAATATGTGTTGCTCAAATACTCTTGTGTGTGGAACTCCACCTTGGATTGTGGTGGAGCAAGAGTCACACCCTTAAACAAAGCTGATATTTTTCTGTCCCAGCAGCTACCAAATGCTCAATCAAGATTTTGATGAATTGACAGATGCCATTTCTGCTTTTTTTCTTTTTTTTTTGTGATTTATGCAAATTGTTTTCTGTCTGATTTCTATTAAATAAAAATAAAAATAACCAGTAAGCTCCCTATTCTTGATACTATCTGCTGAATTTAGTGGTGCACATCTCCTTGCATGGGAGGTGAAGGCCAGGCGAATCAGAAAGTCAAGGCCAGTCTTAGCTACAGAAGGATTTTGAAGCTTATCTGGGCTACATGAGACCCTGTTTAAAAACAAAAGAAGATGCTATTCAGTATTTCATACTTATTTATTTTGATTGTTTTGGAAATGAAAGCTTTTATTCAGCATATGAGAAATGGATTTGTTTGATTAAATAATATTAGTAAGATCTTCCAAACATTAAAAATAAGTAAATAGGGGCTGGAGACATGTTCCTAGTATCCATGTCTGTAAACAGGGCAATGGATCCATGTTCCTAGTATCCATGTCTGTAAACAGGGACAATGGATCCATGTTCACAGTATCCATGTCTGCTGGCTCACCTACATGGGCACCCCACACACACATTCACATACTCCCCACAGACACACATATACACAGAATTAAAATAAAATAAAAAAGTTTAAACCCTAACACTATGAACAACTAAATTACAGCTATGAAAATGTGCTAAGATGACTGAATACAGAAGATATCTGTGTTAGTTTTTTGTTGCTGTGAAAAGTATACGAGCAAAGGACCTGGAGGGATGGCACAGCTATTAAGAGCATGTATATTGCGGCTGGAGAAATGGCTCAGTTGTTAAGGACGCTGGCTGCTCTTGCAGAGGACCAGGGTTTTATTCCTAGTACCCAAATTGTGGCTACAACCATCCATAACTCTGGTTACAGGGAAATCTAATCCCTCTTCTGACCTCCATGGGCACAGTACACATACATTCATGTAGGCAATACACTCATACATATAAAATAAAAAATAATAAATAAAATATTTATTATTTAACTTTTTAAAAATTTATTTTTTTTATTTATTATTTTTTATGTGTATGAATGTTCTGTCTGCATGTAGGTCTGCTCACCCGGGTCATGCAATGCTGCGGAGGCCAGAAGAGGGTATCGGATTCCCCTGGAACTGGAGTTAAAGATGGTTCTCAGCCACCACGTGGGTGCTGGGAATCAAACTCAGGTCCTCTGCAAGAGCAGTTGGCGCCCTTAACTGCTAGGCCATCTCTCCAGCCCCATAAAATATTTTAAAAGCGCATATAGTACTGTTCTTGAAGAGGATCAGAGTTCATTTCCCAGCACCCATGTCAGACAGCTCAGAACTGTCTCTAACTCCAGGGGATCTGACACCTCTGTCTCCAAGAGCACCTGCACGTGTATCTACACACAGACACAGACACATACAAAGACAAAGACACTCATACACACACACACACACACACACACACACACACACACACACACACACACGCCCGTATGCGTAGCTAAAAATTACACAAACAAAAAAACCCTGAGAAAAACAAATTAAGAGAGCTCTTATTGTGACTCATAGTTTCACTATGGATCTATGGAGCTGCTCACTGCATGGCAGCCAAGAAGCAGAGAACCCTCACATTAACTTTCCTTCTCCTTTTCCAACTTTATTCTTTTTGGACCTTCCACCTATGAGATCATGACATGCACAGTCATGGTATATCTTTTTCTATCCATAATCCTCTCATGAGATACATTTGCAGGTGCATAAATACATATGCCTTCTGAGTTTTCCTAGGTCCTTCTCAGTCCAATGAAATTGATAGTCAAGATGAACCATCACAAGATACATTACAATAGGCCCAATCCAATTGTAATTAGAAATATCTTATTAATAGTTATACGAATTACTAAGTGTACTTGAAAGCAAATGAAACTAATTTGTTGAAGTACTCTAAAATTTCTATTTACAGTGTTTCAAAATAAGTGACATCTTTATCACATTAACCCAATAAATTACTATATTAGTGTTACTTATTTCTAATGTAGTTTTCATAAAAAATATGTTGGAAGTGTTTAACCTAAAAGTCAATTTTATAGACATTACCTTCTCTCTGTCTCTTTCAGGGATAAATCATCATTAAAAGCTATTAATGCAACTGTAGCTTCCTTAGAGTTTTCAGACTTGGACTATAATGTGGAATATAGAGCCTATGTCACAGCCAGCACCAGATTTGGTGATGGGAAGAAAAGAAGCAATATTATTAACTTCCGAACACCAGAGGGAGGTGAGTTCTCAGGGATGTAAATCAATTAAAGATTATCTTTCTCAGAAAATTATCAAATATCTAAATATATTATTAGGCCTAATATCTACCAGTAGGTGGATAAAAATTTCATCTCTTTCTAGCTGTGCAATGTATAATCTAGGTAATCTGTCTATGCCTCAGGTTCCCATTTGTAAAGTGGAAACAATGTACTATAATTTCACAGGGCTTTGATGAGAATTAAAGATATTTGTGAATGTACCGAGTGAGTACTTAACCCATAATTGGGATTTTATACAAAGGTAAAATACACAATGCATAGACTTTTACTATATAGTATGAGTAGAACCTATTTATCCTCTATGTAAATGTTGTATGGCAGAGTAATGGGTGAAAGTCCAACATGTATGGATTTCAATTCTGATATTACATAGATATGATTTCTAATTTAAGATATTTTTGAAAAGTAATAATTGACATTTTAAATGTATCAACTTTAGACAAAATTCAGATAGTTAAGACTTGACTAGTAGTCATAACTACATTTTTTGAATTGTTTGTTTTTAAAGAACCCAGCGATCCTCCCAAAGATGTTCATTATGTCAATCTTAGTTCTTCCTCAATAATTCTTTTTTGGACACCTCCTTTAAAACCTAATGGAATCATACAATATTATTCTGTTTATTACAGAAATACTTCAGGCACTTTTATGCAGGTAAGAGCTGAGTATTATTTTTATCTCTTTAGAATTGTTGATAATGTAGGTTTTCATGGTAGAAAAAAATACTCTATAATGATAATTGTGCATGGGCATATTTTTTTTTATTTTTAATACAAGGATTTTAATAGGTTCTTTCCAAATGAAGATAATGCAAATGGTATGGAAGCTAAAGAAGATGTTCAGTATCACTACTTAGTGGAGGACTAGCAATGCAAATCATAGAGGGCACTGCATATCCATCAAATGGCTAAAATGAAAACAACTGACCACACCAAAGTCCATGAGGATGTGGAGCAATTCCAACACTGCTGCTAGGAATATGGTAGAGCCAATTTACAAACAGCTCGACAAATTCTTTTTTCCCTCCACTATGGAGTTGAATTTATTAGTTCAAACAATATGTGACTTTTATTTTTTTAATAAAATTCTCATTGGTGTGGAATATCCTGGTGGAGAAAAGTCAGATATGTTTTAATCTCTCTCCCTCTGCAAACATTCCACATCACACACACACGCACAACACACAACACACATTTCTACATCAGCATTATGTGTACTGAAAGCAGAGAAGCTGCCACTCATTGAAAATTCTTTTGTTGTTCTTTTACTATGCATCCCTCTCCATGAGAAATATTTATATCTGGGCTATTGGCACTAGCATCCACATATGAGGGACACCATTCGTCGTTTGTTTTTCTGGGACTGTGTTACTTCACTTAACATAATGTTTTCTAGCTCCATCCATTTACTTGCAAAGTTCATGACGTTGTCCCTCTTTACCGCAGCATAGAACTCCATTGTATACATGTACCACATTTTCTCTATCCACACATCAAATAGACACCATGACTGGTTCCAGCTTTTTGCTATTGTGAACAGAGCTGCAATAAACATAGCCGTGCATGCATCTCTGCAGTAAGATGAGTCTTGTGGGTATATACCCAGGAGTGGTATGACTGGGTCAAATGGCAGGCTCATTTTGAGTCTTCTAAGGGTTCTTCACACTGCTTTCCATAGTGGTTGTACAAGTTTACATTCCCACCAGCAGTGGATGAGTGTTCCCCTTTCCCCACAACCTCTCCAGCACTTGGTATCATTCGTATTCCTGATCCTAGCCAGTCTTATTGGAGTAAGATTATATCTCAAAGTGGTTTTACACAACTGCTTGCAAGTTGGTTTTGCATGAAGGATGCTTGTACTCATAAATTATCACTTATTGTTAAAAAATGAAAAAAAAACTGAGAGAAAGATGCAGGAAAAAGAAAAAAAAAGAAAAAAAAGAAAAGTCTGTACATTAAGAGAGCTCATGATTCTATTTCCTCCAATAACTTTTTTTTTGATGAATAATGGTTTCACTTCTCAAATTATTTCTTGGCTAAAATCATGTTTAACTTGTTTCTTTGCAACATGAATAGTTTTAGTGGTTAAATATGCATGTGTATTTTTCTTCATTTGAACTATTTTAATTATCAGCCAAAATGTTTTATTATGATAATGATGATATCATTTCTTAGTATCAGACATAATAAGAACAGTGGGTATGTCGTTATTAGTTTGCAGATATAGCTCGTGGGATGATGTCAGTTCAAAGATGGACATTTTCAGAGATGTTAATGTAGAAGCAATGAAATAGCCAGAATGAATTAAGTTTAGAGGCATACATGTTTTAAATTTGTCCAAAATAATTTGAATTGCCAATGAAATTTTTCTCAGATTTGTTATATATGAAAAAGACAAAAATGAGAATGGTGTGACTCAGTCAAAGACAGGGGTAGTTGGAATATAATATGGGAAACACTAATTTAGAAGAAATATTAAATGTCCACATTAAATTTTTTACTGGGAATAATGATTATGTATTTATTTGACTCAACTGTACTTTTTTATCTCTTTCATTCTCTTGTTTGTGGAAATAAATGAAGATTAGGGAGGCAATATATTTATCACCACAGAGGTGTTTCCAGCTTCACAATATTGCATTACACTATTAAAGGTGTTAAATTTGAATGTTTTCTTTTTTCATATACTTAACAAAAGCATAGAAAAATGGTTTGTTTAGTATGAGATCTTAGTGGCTTAGTCTCTGTATCATTTACTTGCACTTTGTACACTATTGCAGTTGTGGTCTCTTTGTCTACATCTAAACCACCAATTTGAACATCTAACTATGGTTTCATCATGATCTTCTAAACATACTTATTCAAAACTGCATATGTAATATGACTCCATTTGCAACTCATCTGTCTTAATACATGTTATCTCTTATTGAATAATCTTAAGAATGCTTTTAAGTGTGACAGCTGCAAGAGGGCCTGGGGTAATTATGTTAAAATATTTCAGAAGTAGTCTCACATTGCCTCATGTTCATTTGGGATTTAATGTACTAATATACTCCTAAAATTGATGTTATAATAGCGTGTCTTCTCTACCTGGTTTCCTGTTTGAGTTTTGGAAGACATACTTGTAATCAAAATTATGTCCCATATTAGGTGTATAGCTTTTTTGTGTTCTTTCTTCTTCCCACATTACTTTATAAAATACCTAACACTTGGTGGGTTATATTTAACTCCTGGTCCAGATATTTTGAACATGTCTCAATATCCATGAGGAAGAGGGATATGTGACATTCATTTTACCCCAGTGTTCCATGTCACAGTATAATGCATAGGTTTATGTTTTAACTGAAAGAAAAAAAATTGCCACAGACCAACATTTTCAGTATTTAGCTATAACTTAAGAGCCCTTGAGTATAGATTGAAGCAACTGCTTCAAGTTTCCTTGAAGAGTTTGACATCTCTATGGCTACTTTCTAATCTATCTCCCTCCAGTTGTCACACAGTGTGTTTATTATGGGAAATTGACTGTTCCATCCTTTAGTTTCTACTAACTTGTGTCATGATTCCTTAATGTACCAGATATAATACCATATATGTTTTAAAAGTGTCAAAAAGTTTCTCTGCTTCTTCAAATTTAAAAGCATCAGGCAGTAGAGAAGCCTCAGCCATTAAGAGCACTGGCTGTTCTTGCAGAAGACTTGGGTTCAGTTTCCAACACCCACGTGGGGGCTAACATCCATCCATACCTCCAGGTTCAGGGATCCGATGCTTTTCTGGCTTCCGTGGACATGACCTGCACGCAGTGATTTTACACGCAGGCAAAATACTCATACATGTAAAATTGTAAAAACATTCAAAAAAGTCTATATAATACCTTCTGACTATATATTTAATTTAATTTATTTTTTTATGTGTGAGTGTACTGTTTGCATGTAGGTTGGTGCACCCCTATCGTGCAATGCTGGGGATGTCAGAAGAGGGTGTTGGATTCCCCTGGAATTGGAGTCAAAGACAGTTCTCAGCTGCCATGTGGGTGCTGGGGATCGAACCCGGGTCTTCTGTAAGAGCAGTCGTCACTCTTAACTACTAGGCCATCTCTCCAGCCCCCTTTCTGACTATATTTACATAAATACAATAGTAAATTTTATTTGATAATTTGACCCAAAAGATTTTATAAGGTAAAAAAGGGCAAATACATGAATAAAGTAGTAGCCTGGGAAATTTATATAATTTTATAAATGTGTTACAAGTCTATGCACACTTAATTAGACATCCAACAGGAAAGAATTTGAGGGTAATTCAAAACAATTCATTACTTATTTAAGACATTTAAAGATAAGTACAATGGCTGGTTGTGGTGGCAAGTGCCTCTAATTCCAGCACTTGGGGAGGCAGAGGCAGGCAGACCTCTGTGAGTTCAAGGCCATGGTCTATATAGCAAGTTTCAGGACAGCTGGGGCTACAGGGAGATCCTGTGTCAAAAAAGAGAAAAAACAGATAAGTGAAATAAATTCTATAGCAAAGAAAAAAAAAAGAAATTTTACTCCATGAAGCTTTAAGTAATTAATACTTTAAGTGGTGCTCATATAAAGGAGTTATTTTATGTGTAAAGTAGATATATTGGGAAAACACCCAAATTTATCTATCATATTTTGTGTGAGATTGTTAAATGGCTTTAATATGTCTAGTTTCAATAAACCACTACAAAATCAAAGCAATTCTTTTACCGCACTCACAAACATTGGCCAAATAACTATAAATTCTTACTGAATTAAATTTTTTTGATAAATTGCAGAATAATTCTGAGTATAAACTAGTCAAATGGGCTATCTTATATTAAATGTTTAACTGAAACAAATTATCATTGCTTTTGTTGTATGCTAGGCATGGTATTAGTTAATTTATGTGCTTCATTGTAGTCTTGTAAACTTGAATTTAGGTCTATGAGGCTTAAAGTGCTCTGTGTAAATTATAATTTCCTACACTTGTTTCTCACACAGTTAGCTCTGTGGCTCTGGCTCCCTATGTCCTTAATGCAGTATCCTCTTGACTCAATCTGCAAGGAGTTAGAACTACAGATGTACAGTGCCACTTCTTGCTAACTACATGCCTTTATTTAAGTCTACTTTTATTTTAGAAGTAATTTTGTTTGGATCAGAAAAGAAATAGTTGCATAAATTCTTTAAATATTGAAAAGTCTTAAAATGTCTTTGTATAGCAGAGAATGTAACTAGACGCTTTTGCTTTGTTCTACACAACTGTAGGAAAAGGAAGATTGACTAGAGAAGGAGAGAAGTAACTGAATTTGTAGATAGAGACAAACACTTTCACAATTCCTCCATTAATAATAGGATAAGAAAATTAAAAGCTTTTTCAGTAAGAAAATAACATGGGTTGAAATCCCCTTGAATGTTTCCTAAGGAAAACAGCCTGATCAGTATTGCTGTAGTGATTTCACTTGACCATTTGACCTTTATTAATATTTAAAGCTTGAGTGCTTTCCTCTTTGGTTGTTTATGTATTGATTTGGTAAGGACTGTTACCATCTAGTCTACAAACCTATGTCTATGTAATAATTACCATAAAAATATTTCATGCTGGTTATTCTTAAAAGTTAATATATTAAAACAATAGGCAACAATTCCTAAACAATAACTATTTTGCAACATTTATGCATACTAAAATACATTCTGAACTATTAAAACAATATGTTTATTTTTCAGAATTTTACACTCCTTGAAGTAACCAATGAGTTTGACAATATGACCATATCTACAATAATAGATAAACTGGCAATATTCAGCTACTATACATTTTGGTTAACAGCAAGTACTTCGGTTGGAAATGGGAATAAAAGCAGTGATGTAGTTCACGTATACACAGACCAAGACAGTATGTAAATGAAAACACTTTCTAAGCTTTATCTGAAATGCCCCTATTTGTAGTAAAAACTATTTTAGATACATTTGGCTACTTATCATAAGGGACAAAATGTATTTAATGCAGTTCTAAAGCTATTACAATTATAACAACCTCTTCTAGTCACAAGCCTCCTTATCATGTATTCATTTTAATTTTGTTGTTTTCTTTGAAAGATGTCAAAGACATCCTAAGATGGACAAGGAAAAAAATGCTTCTTCACACACAAATGAGCTTCGTAATAGTTAATATTATCTATTCTTTTGTTTGGGGGTTTACTTAAAATAACTCTTGCATTTCGTTTTTTTTTTTTTTTCAGACTTTGAATTTACATAGGACTTTATGAAGCTTTTTGTTTTGTTTTGTTGACTCTGTGAAAAACATGCTAAAACATCTATTTTATCCAAAGAAATTTCTGTGTACAGCTTTTGCAGAATCCTGCCATGCTGAGTCTTCACCAAACTATGATGATTAAACTCATGATCAATTTTAGGATTACAAAATAAATGGATCACTGTCCATTTCCCCTGTGGGTTTTTTTTTTTTTTTTGACTTTTGAAGACAGGGTTCCCTGTGAGCCCCACCTGTTTCCTGGAACTCATTCTGTAGACCAGGTGGCCTGAACTCCCAAAGATCACATGCCTCTGCCTCCCGGAGTGCTGGATTAAGAGTGTGTACTACACAGCCTGGCTGGTTTCTGTTCTTTGTTCTTTGTAATGATTATTATTTATTTATTTACTTATTTATTTATGAGTGTTATGGCTGCATGTATCATAGTGCACAACATATTGTACAAGTGCTTTGGAACGACGAAGGGCGTTGGATCCCTTGAAATGGAGTTACAGACAGTTGTGAGTCGCTGTGTGGGTGCTGGAATTAAAACCTGGGTCTTCTACAAGACCAGTCAGTGTTCTTACTGAGCAAGACACATTCTTCTAGGCCCTTTTCATTTTTTTTTCATTTCTTATATAATTTTTTATTTTTTTGAAAATTTCATACATGAATACTGTAGTTATACCTTGTCTCACTCCCATCCCCTCCCACTCTTCCCACGTGACCCTCACTCCTTTTCAATTTCATGGCTGCTTCATAGGCAGTTATTTTGACATTTACGATATATTATACTCTGCTGAATCCTGTTAGTGTTGCTTGTACATAGACGTGTTTAGGGTTGACTGCTTGGGACTGGATAACCTATCAGGGAGAAGTTCGTTTATTTTTAAAACATTACCAGCTTATCGAGACATGACATTGACCTATTGAAAATGAAATCCCAGTGGATTTATTTGAGAATCATAAATTGACCAATATAAACATGAAAAAGGAATACTTTGATTGTTGGAAAACTTTTGAGTCATGGACAGATTCACCCACACAATATAAGTAATGTGTAGAAATATGTATTTGATGAATCTTTAGCAAAATGTTTTAGCAAAATATGTGGTCAATATAATTTCAGGTATTCTTTAACTATCTATCTCTCCCCAGATTTTCAACCTATAAGTTTATGGTTGTGCATAGTTCTTGGGAGGATTTTCTTTTTTTTTATTGTATTTAAATTTTTTTATTGATGCTTTGGTGTTTCATACATCATTTTCGCAATTAGTTCAGCATATATCACTTCCTTCCCCCCACCCCACCTACCCATCCAGATCATGCATTCTGGGCCGTAAGTTTTCTGCATCTTTCTCTGTTTTTTGTTTGTTTTGTTTTCATTTTTTAAACAATAAGTGATAATTTGTAAGTACAAGCATCTCTCAATGTAAAACAATTTGCAAAGCAGTTAGTGCCCAACCCGCACAATCCTCCAATCTATTCTATCTTTCCCCAGATTGTTAACCTGTAGTTATGGTGTGCATAGTTCTTGGGGGATTTTCAAGTTATTACTGAGTTCGATCTTCATCCCTTAAAACCAATATTTTATAAGTGAAACAATTTTTTTTTTCTTTTATTAAAGGGAGCAAGTCTCCCTATAGCCCCAGCTGCCTGGAACTCACTCTGTGACAACATGCTGTCCTCGAACTCAGAGATAGGCCTGCCTCTGTCCTCCCAAGTCCTAAGGATTAAAGCGCGTGCATCACCAATGCCTGGCCTGTAAAGATGGTTCGTTTAGCCATCATGTGGGTTTGGAATCGAACCTGGTCTCTGCAAGAGCAGTCAGACTCTTAACCACTGAGCTATCTCTCAGCCCCATGAAACATTTTTTTTGTTACTTCTTTATTTTTTTCATTTTTTAGCAATAAGTGATAATTTATGAGTACAAGGATCCTTCATGTAAAACCAATTTGCAAGCAGTTGTGCCCAAACCCACACAGCTCATGGGTAACACCATTCAGATGGAGGGGCTTGTATGTTCAATCAAGTTGATCAAATAAGTGTCCAGTCTATATTGCTGTAGTTTCACCATTCACCCCAATCTCAGCCCTTACATTCTACCATGCCCCCTCTTCCGCAGATTGTTCCCCAGGCTTAGAAAAGGGGCACAGGTGGACGAGAAGCAAAACAGTCTACTTTCTCTGGAGCTGTTGTCTTGGACTCTGGTCAATTCTGGCTGTTTCCTTTCATGGGCTGACAATTTGTTCAGGAATAACCTTTCAATCCTACTAATGAAGCACAAGCAATTAGATATATAGGTATTTAAACAGTACTAATTGTTATGGTAGGTTACTTTGGTACACACACAGATGTTTGGATGGTATGTTAATCCATGAATTACGTTTTTTCTGTTAAAATACGACAGGGTCTTACTTTGGCTTATAACATCTCCTAACCACTAGAGGATGTAAGCTTTTGGCATCAGCCGTGGGTTATTCCTCCAAGGAGAGAGCTAATACCCAATAATAGGGGAATCTGAGACCCTCTTCTGACCTCTGCAGCATTGCACGACACGGATTCACAAACCTACATGCAGACAGTACATTCATGCACATAAAAAATTAAAATTAAAATTAAAAACAATTTCTTAAAATACAAATATGGGGTGACTGGGCAGATCTTGTTAATGGAAATTAGAAAAGCTTAGTATTAGTCTTACTACAAGCATGATTTTGGCCATGTCACTTATTGGCTCTAAAGATCTTTCCTGACATGCTCAATCTCCAGAATAAAGTAAAAATATTCAGATAATTGCCAAAGAATTGAATCTGTATAGCCACATGTTTGTGCACATGAAGATATGTAATCCTGATGTTGCAAAAGCTAAAGTCAGAAGAATATATAAAAATAATTCTCATATATTAAAGATCATAAGGCTTATTTTGAATGATTTTTAAAATAATTATTTGAAGATATTTAATATAGGTGATGCTTACTGTACCTGTATGTAAATAATGTATGGCTGCTGATATTTCAATGGGTTTATTCAGTTTGGGAATGTGGATTAGGATAACTGATGAATTGTATGTTCTGCCCACTACCTATCATAGTACCTGAAGGGCTTGTTGGAAACCTGACTTATGAGTCCATTTCATCAACTGAAATAAACGTGAGCTGGGATCCACCATCTCAACCAAATGGTCTAGTCTTCTACTATGTTTCACTGAATTTACAGCAAAATCCTCCTGGCCATGTGAGACCACCAGTAGTTACACATGAAAACAGCATGTATTTTGATAATCTGGAAAAATACACTGATTATATACTTAAAATCACTCCATCAACAGAAAAGGGATTCTCTGAGAACTATACTGCTCAGCTATACATCAAAACAGAAGAAGATGGTAGGCTGCACCTTTTCATTGCTTATTAAGCAGATTTTTATTGTTCTCTTTATTTATATTGCTTTCTTATATGAAACATTATTTATATAGATTCTGTTTTTAAGTAATTAACCTTTCAATAAACATGTTTAGTCCCAAGTGTCTTAAAGCTAAAATATTCTGCTAATAAAAGTAATTCCAATTATGACCGAAGCTTCTTTACTAACGCAATTTTCCTTTTGTTTCATTTAACATTCTCTTTTTCTTTTGTAGCCCCAGAAACATCACCAATAATCACCACTTTTAAAAACCTTTCCTCTACCTCAATTCTTTTATCATGGAATCCCCCATTAAAGCCAAATGGTGAAATAATAAGTTATGATTTAACTTTGCAAGGACCACATGAAAATTATTCTTTTGTTACTTCTAATAACTATATAGTATTGGAAGAACTTTCGCCATTTACATTATATAGTTTTTTTGCTGCTGCAAGAACTATCAAAGGCCTGGGTCCTTCTAGTGTTCTTTTCTTTTACACAGATGAGTCAGGTAAGCCAGATCCAGACTTCTTCAAATGAGTTCTTTATTCTAGTATTTGCTCTCTTTTTTTAAGGACGGCATGGACTGAAAGAATATTATATATCTTCTCTTCATAGCTGACTTAAAATTACTCATCTGTTTTGCTGACTTTTTTTAAAGCTTCTAATTCAAGCTTCAGAATTATCTGCTATTTAAAGAGATTTTGGAGAACTGTGTTACAGACTCAGAAACAAAATTGTTTATGATAATTGTTTCTTAAAATATATGATAATTTATTAATCTTTCTGAATTAGCTTCTTCAAGCAGCTAGAGTCAAGATACTGTTTCTATGCCACACGTTTTATGAACCCAAGTTTTATAATGTGCTTTCCCACAGTGCCATTAGCACCTCCTCAAAATTTGACTTTAATCAACTACACTTCAGATTTCGTATGGCTGAGATGGAGCCCAAGTCCTCTTCCAGGCGGTATTGTTAAAGTATATAGTTTTAAAATTCGTGAGCATGAAACTGATACTATATTATATAAGGTAGGTTGATTATACCAGTACATAAATGGTTATTTCAAAAACTCAGGAATTAAACACTTTTGACCTGGGAGAAATGGGCAGTTTTAAATAAAAAAAAAAAAAAGACTGGATAAATTGCTCAACAGTGAAGGATTTGTCTCTAATGCACAGGGCCCTGAATTGGATCAACAGTATCATAAAATTAATTAAGGATATTTATATATATATATATATATTTTTTTTTTTTTGGTCTTTTTGAGACAGGGTCTCCCTGTAGCCCCAGCTGTCCTGGAACACACTCTGTAGACCAGGCTGGCCTTGAACTCACAAAGATCCGCCTGCCTCTGCCTCCCAAGTGCTAGGATTAAAGGCGTGCGCCACCACGCCCGGCCTATATTTATCTTTTATAATCATTTTGTTTTCTAACTTAAGGTTGCTTGCGGTGAATATAAGAAAACATTTGTCAGATATGTGAGCTGAATAATTCATAGAATAATTTATTTAGACTTATTACCTCTACAATTTGAGAAGTAATTGTTAACATTTTCTTAATAATGGAAAGTATATAGTAGTTTGTCTACTATATACTTAAAATATGTTGTGAAGTCTAGTATACTTACATTTATTGATCAAAGAAGCATGAAATGAATCTTTTTAACCTTTTCATCAAACATTTACAATGACTGGTGAGAATCATTCCTGACAGCAAATGAGCCTACACTAATTGGTCTTTTATAATAAATCCTTCTTTTGCTGTCAGTGTGATTCATTTGTAACCCTTAATATCTTCTACTTCCATTTTTAGGATCCAGAATCCATGGAAGTTATACAATCAGCCTGAAACATATGTGGATGATTTCTAGCAATTGATGGCCAAAGTATATTTTTTACACTTAGCTAGCATTAACATACAAAGTTCTTTTTGTATTTTCCAAGGGCAAATGAAGTACTAGAATATTTTTTATTTAGTTACTGCAAGAACAATGCAAACTCTATGGTAGACATTTAATATATACATTATAATTTTGTCCTATGGTAAATCATTTTTATAGCATGTGCAGCTTACAAGTGAATAGCAATAATCCAGAGCAATGATTTCAGCTATGTCATTAGGACATTTACTTCCCTTCTGGAAACCAATATATTATTTTAACATCTCATAGCCTAAATAGAATTTGAAGTATATAACTTCATAAATATGGAATGATTCCCAGAAGCGTGAATTATATTAATTGTACAAGCATCTAGCCATTTATTATTGATCTCTGGCTTATTCTCAATGTTTTCACATTTGTTTTTGCATTGTCTTTATGAGTTTCAGGAAATATTAAATGGAGAAATGAAGAATCATTTTCTGGGACTGATCCTATCCCTAGGATAATCTTATATGTGCATTAGAGTGTGTACATGTATATGTATACATGACCTAATTTCCGTAGAATGGTGATCTGTAACATAAACATCCTTAATCTAACAGTAAAGCAAACACAATGACATCAAATTATGTGATTCAAATCTTGCGACTGAGATTTACAGTGATGCATTCCAAAAGTTGCTTGTCTTCTTAAGACTTAGTTACTTCAAGTGAAAAATGTTATTTATAAAGCCGCATATGTTAAAAAATGAAGATTCTCAGTGCAGATACATATAAACCATTTTGGACAATTTGTGGTGTATGATAAATGTAACCCCTATTATTACACATAGATTTAAAAAATAAAAATTTCACATAGTGGTAGTATTGATCAGGAAATGACAGTTTGCCATTACCTGAATATGATTTTGAATTAAAAACATTATATTATCTGTTATAGTTTAATAATGTACTAGCAGTAGAATATAATCTTTATGCCACAAAATATTAAGTGTATAATTTCAGGAGGTTGTTTTATGTTTTTAATCTACTGCTTTTAGTTACATCTGTTTACCAGGAATTTTAATCCATTTTCATGATGGTATTTGCCTTCAGAGTCCTTTAACTCTTCTCTCATAACATTTTTTGTCCTTTTAATTATCAAGGTCTGCCTTTCTCCCTCTGTCTAGCTTTCAGTCCTACTGTGTTTATCTGTTTCCCTTACAGGATCACATTCTGTTTTGCTTTCTAATCTTTTTCTTTTTCCTTTACTTGCGGGTTTATGGAGGTAGAATAAATCCAGGGCCATGCCACATGCCACGCCTGTGCCTGTCATAGTCCATTCACACCAGGTCACAGACATTGACATCATTTGGAAGTTTGAGTCACTCAGGTGTGCTGAAAGAAATTTATTTGATAAAAAGTTCTTTTTTAAAATGTTGCTTCTGGGCTGGAGAGATAGCCTAGCGGTTAAGAGCACCGGCTACTCTTGCAAAGGGTTTGATCCCCAGCACCCACATGGTGGCTAAGAACCATCTATAACTCCAATTTCAGGAGAACTCCAGTTCCAGGGAAATCCGAGACCCTCTTCTGACCTCCACGGCATTGCACGACATGGGTGCACAAACCTACATGCAGACAGTACATTCATACACATACAAAATAAATAAAAATTAAAAAAAATAAAATAAAATGTTGCTTCTATGCTGGGCATGGTGGCACACACCTTTAATCCCAGAACTTGGGAGGCAGAGGCAGGTGGATCTCTGTGAGTTCAAGGCCAGCCTAGTCTACATAGTGAGTTTCAAGACAGCTGGGGCTACAGAGAGACCCTGTCTCAAAACACCAAAAAATGTTGCTTATGTGTAACTGTGTTTAGCAACCAATAAGCTAGTTTCTCAGATTGGAGTATTATTATTATTATTATAACTATAACTTTTATCCTTAGGTTCATTCATTTCTTTAGGCACTAGTCCTTATGAAAATAAATAGATATTTACTTGTTCTGTGCTTTATTTATAATTAATCAGCAATGTTGTAGATTTTTATAGTTAATATATTTTCTTGATGGCAAAAATCTTGCTTTATTAGTCCTAATAATCCCCAGATTGTCTTTCAATGTGGTTTGTAAACGGTAAGTGTAAAAGAATAGGAAGACATAAGGTGATAAAACAAGGTCCTCTGGGTGTCAGGGACTTCTTAGAGAATATTTTATAATGTACCTCTAAAGTTAATGTAAGTGCTTTAAGCACTGAGGTTCTTGGGCTGGCAAGGTGGCTTACTTAGTAAAGGCATTTGCTGCCAAGTAATGCCATATACCTACATGGTGGAAAGAGAGAACAATCAAGGAGCACTGTGGCACAAGTTCTCCCCACCCCCTGGCCCCTGCACAATCCTTGTACACACACACACACACACACACACACACACACACACAAATGGATAAATAGAGAATCAAGGAGCACTGTGGCACAAGTTGCCCCCCAACCCCCAGCCCCTGAACAATCCCTGTACAGACAAACACACACACACACACACACACACACACACACATACACACACACAAATGGATAAATAATTAAAGAATCAAGGAGCACTGTGGTACAAGTTACCCCCGCCCCCCCCACAATCCCTGTAAAAACACACACACACACACACACACACACACAAATGGATAAATAGTGATATTCTTGCTAATTTTACACTATCAAACTGTTGAATAAACAACCAATATGGCATATATTTTGACAGATATTCTTAGATGTATATCACATAGGCAGTCTTATGTAATAATTGATTATCTTGACTTGTTTTTGATTAGGACATGCTTTCAGATAAATATTTTATTCTCAGTTACAAATTTCCTATGATAAGGCAAGCTTACTGTTTTTGGTTAACAATGGTAACTTTTCAGTTTTTCTAAACATTGTATGAAGTTGGAAATTTAGGTGTTGTCTGGAAATCTCTCAACTTAAGTTCATAAGAAACAGAGACTTCATTTTATTTATAGTTTTATCTGCAGTGGCTAGATTACTGTAGATGATGAATAAATAAACTTATAGAGGTATTTTGGGGGTATTGGAATGAATATAAATGCATTCTGAAGAAATTAAGTACTATAATGATCAATTACAGATTTATTTAAATTGTACTCTTTAATTTTAGCAAATTTAAAGAAAATGAGTATCTAATTCTATATCATATTTATGGAAACAAGTTGAAAACAAAATTCTTTGGCTTTTAAAAATGAAAATTATGAGATTTCTTTAAGGCCAAAATGGTGCCCAGGTCATTATACAATCTAAGGCACAAAATGTTAATTCTTGTTATAATTATAAATATCCATTAGATTATAGGTTTAATATAGAAGGAATATATTCATCATATTGAAATGTATATGGTGATTGTATACCAATGTACTAAGATCCCTTGTGACTGAGGATCTTTTGCTTTTCAGAATACTTCAGGTTTTCAGACTGAAGCCAAACTTGTTGGACTGGAACCAGTCAGCACCTACTCTGTTAGCGTGTCTGCATTTACCAGAGTTGGAAATGGCAATCAATTCAGTAATATAGTGACATTTACAACCCAAGAGTCAGGTTAGACACAGTTTCTGCACCTGGAATGTTTCCTGTCAAGTTTAACAATTTTGCTGACCCCCTCTGTTTACTAAGTGCTATTATTTTTTAATTTATTAAGTGCTATTATTATTTTTCTCAAAGGGAAATTGAATCCCAGTATTTAAAGTTAAACTGGGTCTTACCTAGAATCATAAACATATTTAAACACTTTTCCTTTAGAACAGAGAGAGAGAGAGAGAGAGAGAGAGAGAGAGAGAGAGAGAGAAACAAAAAAAGACTAGTTTTATGACAAGGTAGGCTTCTAGATATTTGTGAAAATGATCTAGTTTTTAGGATTACCTGTGGGGCTTGGAAGAAAGGGGTAACCAAAATAGAAATCACTTCTAACATGATGATTTAGGGTTTCATGAATCATATAATTCATTTTTCTTCAGGAAAGTGACCTTTTAGATGGAAGAGCAGGAATCATTTAATAAATCTACTTCAAGCAGTCCCCTTGTAGTATAAGGGACCATAGACATGCCAGTGGCCTGGCTTCCAGCCACAGACAAGCTGTAGAGGGTTCTATGGGCCACGTCTTGCTTTTTGTGTGAGCACTGAATAGCTTTCTTTACAATTTAATCAATGCTGTTTCAAACATGCACTTTGCTTTTCCTAACTAGATCATGTATGCAAAGACACCCATCTTCTTTGTAGCAAGGATTATTGAATGATTGAAATTCCGTTTCTAGTCACTTTTCAGTAAATTTGGATGTATGCCTTATGTTAATGAATCTCTAAATTCAGATTGGAGGCCTCTGATGCTGAATTAATTTTCCCATTCATTTATGGACAAGAGATCTATTTTGATTTTTATGCCTACAAACAATTCCAACACATAGTACTCAGAGTGGATAAAATACTGAAATTGTGTAGTCTGTGTCTGGATTTAAATCTGAGTTTCATGACTTCTTGGTCATACAACCTTGGTCAAGGCTCATGAGCTCCTGAGCCTCTATATCTTTATCTGAAAAGAAACACATATTAGCCCTAAACACCGCATGAGGCTGTGATTGGACATATTTGGAAAGATCCATGTAAATATCACTTTTATTAGTGTGATTGACATAAAATAAATGCTGTGTAAACATTACTGTACATATTCCCCTGCTATAGATGAAGAACCCTTAATCTACCTAGAACAGGTAGAAAGAACTTTCAAAACTTAGTGAAGAACTGCAGCATCACCCTATGGCTGCTCAGAGAGTGATGGTAGCAAGAAGTGCAAACATCTTGAATAACAATGTCCAACAGTTCTCAAGTTGTAAAGCATTTAACAATATTTGCAAATGGTAAATAAAAATTTTAGTTGCTTTTATATAAAGCATTTTATAAACCAATAAATTCACAAAGCAATTAATAATAAAAGTATGTTCATTGGGCTGAAGAGATGGCTCAGCATTTAAGAGCACTGGCTGTTTTTGAAGAAGACTTCAGTTTGAATCCCAGCTCCCATATGGCAGCTAACCTTGTATGACTCCAGTTTCAGGGGATCTGGTGCCCTCTTCTGTCCTCCATGGTCATTGCAAGACATGGGCATACTTATATATATAGAAGCATAACACTCATAGACATAAGATAAATTTAAAAAATGATAAAATTAATTTTACCAATAATACTAACTTTATGCCACAAAATTCAATGCTCTGGTTGGTAAAATATTATAAATTTTTTCATTTTATGTATCACTGGTTTATTATGTGTTTGGGGTTCATAAAGTCAGTGAAGTGGTCACAAAATTTAAGTTTATAAACTAATTTTAAGCAATTGGCAACTGTGTTTTAAGTTCCTTTGTGAAAATATTTCATTTTGTTTAAAATAAGGAGGTGAATATGGCATATTTAACTCTCAGAGATCTTGACATCCTAAAAATGTCCTCTTCTTTGATTTTTATATGTCAAATATTCCTTAGTATTCTCCCTCTATACTGATGTCTTCATTTCAGAGAAAGAATGCTTTCTAAGAGATAAATTAAGATCTAGAGAACAAATATTGAACAGTTACAGATTACTTGGACCTTCTTTAACTCATGTTACATAATAGCAACAGTCCTTGGTTCCACTGGGTCAAGCTCAGAGTCCATGAATTGACTATATGGCATTTTTTTCATGACCCTTTTTACTATAACAATAAAAGTTATACTATTAATAATACTAACATTAGGAGCTATTATTGGATATTTCCATGGAAAGTAATGTCTCTAATGTACAATCACTTTGATGGACTGGGGCATAACTTCTCCTTCAGGTCAAATGGATAGAAAGGACCCCTAAGATTGAATGAAGTTCTAGTGGAAAAAATTGGGACTCTAAAGAATCCCCCCCTATGACTTCTAAAACAGTCAAGTTTCTTTCAAGAAACCCCAATAAAAAGCCCCTAAGTTGGTTATGGGCTTCCAGCACTGTTAGACCTAGAATAGCCATGTTAGGCAGTTTTATGTAAAACTGAGAAGATTTTAGCCTGGTGAAGCAAATAGGCCTCAGTCTCTATCTGGATTGAAGCCACTGAGTTTTTGAGGCTGCAATAATGTGATCGCTGCTTGGGTCTAGAAAGCATTCCATGATGTTTCAATATTGTATGCATAAATAAATGACAGAAAAAGGCCATCATCCATTTATGTAAGAACTTGAACACACATTGGAAGAGTTGATATATTTAAAAAAAATTTTTCTTTGGTCATAAATATAGTTGTATTTCTTGATTGCACAAGTCATCAATTTATTATGTGTGTATAAATTTAACTTTAAGCAAATGTTTTTTCTCTTAAGTTCCAGATGTTGTACAGAATATACAGTGCTTGGCAAGTAACTGGGAGTCAATATTAGTGATGTGGGACCCACCCAGAAAAGCAAATGGAATAATTACACATTATGTGATAACTGTTGAAAGGAATTCTACAAAAGTCCCTCCCCAAGATCACATGTATACTTTCACAAAACTTCTTGCCAACACATCATATATCTTTGAAGTACGAGCTTCAACCTCAGCTGGTGAAGGCAATGAAAGCACGTGTAGTGTCAGTACACTTCCGGAAATAGGTAACTAGTGTGGACAGGTGACTAGTGTGGGACAGGTAAGTAGTGTGGACAGGTGACTAGTGCGGGACAGGTAACTAGTGTGGGACAGGTGACTAGTGTGGGACAGGTAAGTAGTGTGGACAGGTGACTAGTGTGGGACAGGTAAGTAGTATGGGACAGGTGACTAGTGCGGGACAGGTAACTAGTATGGACAGGTGACTAGTGTGGGACAGGTAACTAGTGTGGGACAGGTGACTAGTGTGGACAGGTGACTAGTGTGGGACAGGTAAGTAGTGTGGGACAGGTGACTAGTGTGGGACAGGTAACTAGTGTGGGACAGGTGACTAGTGTGGGAAAGGTAACTAGTGTGGACAGGTGACTAGTGTGGGACAGGTAACAAGTGTGGGACAGGTAATTAACCTGATGCAGGCAGTTAACCTGAAGCAGGTAACTAACCTGTAATTGTGTACATGCCTGTGTGTGCATGTGCATGTAGAGGCCTGGGGCTGAAGTCAAGAATATTCATCTTTGTCCACCTTATTCGTGGAGACAGTGTCTCTCAACTGAACCCAGAGCTTGCCAATACAGCTAGTGTAGCTGGTTGGTGTGGTACAGGAATCCCTAGTTTGCTCCTAGTTCCACGCCCTGGAGTTACAGGTAGACCACCACCCTACCCAGCATAGCAGTGCGTCTTCCTGTCATACTGCCTTCATCTTTCTGGGGATCAAAACTTTTGTCTTCACACTTGTATGGGATGTACTGAATTGCTTCCTTAGGCCCAGTAGTTTCTTTATATGAAGAAATAAATCTTATGTTGGAAAATACCGCATATGCTTCCCTCACCCTTCCCTGTAGAATCTGTAAGTACAAGCTGAATAGTTTATTGAATTTTACTCACTATTTTAGGAGATTGAGAGGGTGAAAAAGGAGAAAAATTCATTTAACTGTATTTTGAAAACTATAAAAGAGTGAATTTCATAATTTAAAAGATGTATAATTTAACATGTGAACTTTTTGATATATGTTAATTATTTTATGGCATTCTAGATGCTTCCCTGGATGCTTTGAACTCACTTTATCAGACACATTTTCATCTATTTACTTTTCTACAAATATTTATCTATAAGCTTACTTGAATTTTTAAAAGCTCTAAGTTCTGGGGACTGGAGAGATAGCCTAGCGGTTAAGAGCACCGACTGCTCTTGCAGAGGACCTGGGTTCGATCCCCAGCACCCACATGGCGGCTAAGAACCGTCTGTAACTCCAATTCTAGGAGAACTCCAGTTCCAGGGGAATCCGAGTCCCTCTTCTGACCTCCGTGGCATTGCACGACACGAGTGCACAAACCTACATGCAGACAGTACATTCATACACATACAAAAATAAATAAAAATAAAAAAAGCTCTAAGTTCTGCTACAAGAAGCAATTCTTACTTTTTCTTGACAGTGCTTCTTCCTGTCACAACATCCTTAATCTTTCTATCTTCTCCCATATTCCTCCAGGTTTCTCCCTTGTTGTTGGTTTTAACCATTTACCACCAGCACATGCAGTCCTTCATCATGGAAAATCTCTTCACTCTCACCCCTTTGTGAAAGCCACATCTCTTACTGCACATTTTTATCCTTGGGGATGCAAACTTCAGCACTTGGAAATGGCCTGCTTTCCTGTCTGGTTTCAACATCTAGCTCAGCATCCATTCCGTTTCTTCTCATCTTTCCAGTGCAATGCTCCTTCCAAGCCTGCACTATGCTTCCACTGCAGGTTAGAACACCTATGTTTCAATACCATTTCTCGCTTCTTATATTTCAAACCATGTCATTTTGAGTCTTATTCCAGGATAATTTTTTAACTATTTTACCTCAAATTATGGCTGCTGAGTATTGTTGGAAAAACTAGAAATGGTTCCACTTTTTCAGCTATAAAGCCAACTTTCATAGCTGTCACAGCTGCTTCATCAATTATGACTTATCTTGGGTTGAAACCTCCATTTTCCTAAGGATGGAACTATTTACCCATGGGACTAGTAGAACTACTGGGGATGTCATTGCAGACTCCAGGAGGAGTCTAGCATACAATGGTGGCAGTCAAGTTCAAAAACAAAAGGCAAAATAAGGAAGCTTTTATTCTGAGCTTTTATGCTTTCTGTGATGACTCTACAGATGTCCTGTCACACTAATCTAGCCTGCCTTCAGTCTCCTCTTTCCACCTAAGGAGTTCAATTGAATTGGTTTTAGGATATAATTTAGACCTCTTTTATGCTCTATTTATTGGTTTAAGTCTATTATCCAAATGGTAAATTTGGATATTTGAAGCATGGAGATGATAATAAAAGGTGCAATAATTGGAGGTAGCCTACAATTTTCCAAATTAAGTTACTCTCACAGACTACAAAGTACATCCTGGAGTTGATCATGCCAGGAGTTGTCTCCTCTTGAGCATTATGTTCTTGAATGCTTTTTTATCTCCTTATAAAGCTGATGCTTCCTGTGAAAGTTTACTAAGCACAGTAGAATTCATCTACTTATCTTAAGAAACATTACTGAAGCACTTACTAAAGATTAGTAATTAATTTCTTCCTTGAATATAACCAATTCCTTTTTACCATTCAATTGCTTCGCTTCTTTTACCTGTATTTATTTTTTTCTTTTGTGTGATGCAAAATCTTAATCTTTAAAGCCCAGCTCAAATATGGGATCTTTATTAAAGATTTCAATGATATCTTAGATTCCTGGACTCAAGTTCAGTCTTGTTAAATTATAGGGTCAACTGGAAAAGTCTTTGACTCTACATATCCAAACATGTAGTAGTCAGGCATTCCAATGTTCTGTGAATTTGTAGAAATACTGGAGTAGATTATACAGGAATATTTAAGGATAGAGTAACAGCTTTATCCAGATCCATAAAGGAATGATAGGTCATTTTCCAGTGAGGGGAAAACAGATCACTGTTAGAAGTAAATCCATGCAGGTGGTATGTATTATGGTATTCTAGCACTGGGTAAAATAGTCTTAGAGTAGACAGGAGACAGCCTCAGAGATTTGACGAATGAAAGACAGAACAATAATTCTTAAGTAAATGAGAATTTCAGACATCTCCAAACTAGACTGAGTACTCATTTTAAGTACACTAATATTTTAAATTAAAGCTCAGTGAAAAGAACAAAGCAGATAACAAAAGCCAGATACAGTCCAAGTGACAATCTACATTGGATGTAGAGTCACCTGACTTCATAGTCCAGATCTTTTCAATAATATTTATTCAAGAGTCTGAACAGAATCTTAAACATAGATTAGAAGCCCAGATATGCAGATACTGAAGGGGCATTAATTAAAAGAACTAGTGTCTGGACAACTTGGACAGTTCTCTTCATTTCCACTTACTGCAGTTTGCACTTCGGACTCTGCATCGTTGTGAGCAGCCCTGAAACTCTGCTCTGGCATTCTGTAATTAGAATTTTGAAACTAGCAGACAAATTGTTCTGTTAAAAAAGATAGTATGGTTGATAATACACTCAGCTTCACTGTGTGCTCTTTGCTTCTAAGAACCATATTTTTCTGTTTTCTTTTACTCACAGTTTCTGACAGAAAGTCTTAGGGACTTAAATATCTGTAGGAGGAAAAAGTGATTTGCTTTCTGCTAATATTTCCACTGCTTTTCATCCAGTGCTGCATATCATTCCCACATAGCCATCAATAAAAGTTATAAATATTTTCTACCATTGAAATGTAGAAATTACTTTAAGTAAGAAAAATTGTTCATATGAAATATTAATTTCTGTTTCAAAAGAAATTTCATCTTTAAAATTTGGTACTGTGTCTAGTATGTAATTATATTGATGACTATAGTCCTTATTAAATATCAAATTTTTTATTGATATTCTCACAAATTGTGAGATGTTAGTAAGACGTAGGCATTCATTGCTCAAAATGGAAGCAGTTTTATAGCTGTTGCAAACTTCTAATTTATGGTTGTCTAAATTAGTCACAGTGTACAGCTAGCTATGAGTCACAGACTATGTTCTTATTTCTGACATATAATGAAGTCAAATTTGGCTCACTCTCTTACTGCTTGGTGTTTGACCCTGACATTCTTTCCAGAGATTATTGGGTATTTATTTATTACAAACTTTGTCATATGAGGACACAGCTAAACATGTATCATGATTGAATTTATGAGATCAGCCTTTTGTGTCATCACAGTGAAACTGTTGGAATACAGCAGAAGAATGAAAGTATCCAAAGTTGGTGCTTTTAACAGCATTTCATGGTGAACTAGATCATATAAGCCCATAAAACTCATACTGCAAATCTATATGCTTATGAGGATTAAATTTTAGAACTTTAAACTTGTATATGATACATGTACTAACCCATATTACTACTACGTTTTAATACATGGGTTGATTTAATATTTAGTTTCAAAACTCTTTTCTTTTGTAGATTGTTTCATAGTTTAGGTTTATTAAAATGTCTTCCATGCTTGATAACATAATTTTTTAAGTAGGAGATAGGGTACATATACCAGATTCTAAGCCCTAATTGAAGGGAAGTAAAAAGTTAATGTTCTTCCTTTTCTACTAAAAGCATCTTTATGTGCAAGGACCTGTAGGAAGGCCACTGTGCTTTCAAGTACGTTAATGATAGCTACAGTTGATTGGGGATGCAATCAATTTCTCTTTGTTTTGTTCCCTCATTTTCTTAAATATTCCTGTACTGTTTAGAAGTGTGTAAACTCTCAGTCCTCTTCAGTAAAGATATCACCATCATAGCCTTTCACACTGTTCAACAAATGTACTTTTAGGATTAAAGAGATGGTTCATCTGTTCAGAGTTAATTTGGCTCTTGCAGAGGATTTAAGTTTGGTTTCCAGCACCTTTGTTGGATATCTAATAATAGCCTGCATCATCAGCTCAGGGGTATCAGACACTCTTTCTGGCCTCTGTGGGCCCCTGTACTTATGCACACATACCTACACACTGGGAGATGCCCACATGCATAGTTTAAAAAAATAAAATAATAATCTAAAAAAGAAATGCATTTATGTATTTACTGAGATTCATGTTTCATGGAACTCTCTAAGTAGTGCCAAGAATTTATCAAACGGATTATGCTTAAATATGATCTTCACTCACCAGCTTAGTTTCAAATAAAAGAATAATGACATTTATTACAATTTATACCATTTTTGTACCATTTAATAGGTTGTCTGTGGGTGGTAAAATGTTTTTCATGGTTGCAGATTAATGTACTAACTCAAAACTTATCTTTACTTTCCTGACACCCACTTACTTGTTTCTTTCATCCATCCTCTGAATTGACATGAAAAGTTAAGATCTCTGGAAAATTACACAGTTCTATTTGCTCCTCAGCAAGTGCTCTGACACATTCAATATACCAGTGCTTAACTGTTAAAATCACAAGAGGTATAATAGCCTGCCACAGATCAGAAAGAAATATTACCATTGCTAACCAAATTAAAATTCAGGTGTTTAACAAGGCATTTTTAATATATACCTCATTATTAAATATGCTCCCATTATTAACAGTAAAATAAGGTACAATATGTCTTTTAACACTTTTTATAGTACATAGTCAGTTGATCAACACATATGCAATTTACTGTCTACTAGTTATGCAGAGGCAGAGGGTTGAGGTTCAGAATACAAGTTTAGGTGCCTCTGAGATCTCTGCCTTGTATCTCCATATAAATCAATGTTTCTCATAAATATATATCTAAGATATATAAAGTAATTATATCCAACTCAGGTCATCAGGATTGGTGGCATGTGGTTTTACCCACTGAGCCAACTCTTTGGTCCTGAAAGACAAGTTTTTATGGGTATTCTTTCAGGTGTTTCAGATAGGGTCTTCCCACTCAGCCAGGCTGCTTGAAATTCACTCTGTAGCCCAGGCTGGCTTAGAACTTGAGATCATTCTGCCTCACCTCCTGAATGCTGGTAATATAGGTATGTGCCACTATTCCAGGGTAATTATGGGTATATTTTTGCTTTGTTTTATTGAGACAGGGTCTCCCTTTAACTTCAGCTGGCCTGGAACTCACTATGTAGAGAAGGCTGGTCTTGATCTCACAGAGATCTCCCTGCCTGTGCCTCCCAAATGCTTGGATTAGAGACATATGTTTCCATGCACAGCTATGTGTATATTTTAATTAAATTATTTTAGATAACTGAAATTAACATATGGTTACAGAAAAATAGGGAAATCTTGCATAGCTTTTATCCACTTTTTTCTCCATGTTGAAAATTCATAAAACTATACACAACCAGTGTGTTTACAACAGAAGTAAATAACATGTTTTTATCAGAAAACTGAATGTTGCCTTTCCATAAATAAACTTGTTTCTCCTGTTTACCATGTGGGCATTTTCCCTCATCCTAATTGGAACCATTACCATTTATTCCTCTTGTATAGTTTTGTTATTTTGATAATGCTTTTTGAATAAAATCATAAAGTACATAAACTTTTTCATTCGGAACAATTATCTGAAGATTCAGCTATATTTTCTAATTATCAATAAGCTGTTAATTTTATTGCTAAATCACATCACATGATACAGATATACTAGCTTCTTTAATCATTTACTGATTAAAGGGTAGGTAGATTGTTTCCAGTTTGGGGATACTCCAGTAAAGTTGCATTATTTCTGAGTTCATATGTGCAATGGCCTTCTTGTGTCTAGAAAACAGTGAATCTTTCTGTTTTCTCTTCTTTTATAATCCCTGAACTTTGCAGGCAGGGGAGCAATATAGATGTATTATTTGGGACTGAGTGTCCATCATCATTTATTTTTTGTATGTTGACTAATTGTGGGTCTCTATGTTAATGGCCATCTACTTACTGCCAAGGACACTTCCTTAAGGAAGATGGATAGACACACTAATCATGGGCATAAGAAATCATAGGAGCAGGTTTAATCCTATTCACATTTGGCAGAATTATGGCAGTAGATTCTCTCATGGAGTCTATGACATATCTAACCACAGGTTCTTGGATCTGATAATAGTCCCAGCAATGGGTTCCATCTTCTGGAGGAGGTCTTAAATCCAATCAAATGAAGTTGGTTGCACAAAACAATAAGTATTATACAAAGAGGCCTGTCTTTCCAAGACAGTTGTTATTGTAGCTCTCAGGATTCACAGCTGGATACTAATGTGATTGTTTTTATCCTTTGGTCGTGTGCACAGCACTTTCCAGCACTGGGAAAGATAGTCATTTGTATTAGTTAGTTTCTGTTGCTATGATAAAACTTCATGATCAAGGCAATTTATAGAAGAGTTTATTGAGCTTATGATTCCAAAGGGATAAGTGTCCATTGTGGTTGAGGAATATGACCCTCATCTTCAAACAACCACAGGAAAAAGACAGAGAGATATTGGAGATGGGACATGACAATGAACTATCCAAGCCCCTGCCTGGTGATGTGATCCCGCCAGTGAGGCTGCACATTCTAGGGATTCTATGACTTTCCCCAAATAGCACCAACTGACTAAGTATAAAAATACTTGGAGCCTATGGGGGGCATTCTCATTCAAACAAGCACATCATAGTAAAGGTGAAGCTTTTAGGTTATTACCAGCTTGATTTCTACATGTTCTATGATTCAAGTACATGGTGTCTTCAGCAATACAGTCTTACTTTCAAGT
This sequence comes from Rhizomys pruinosus, assembly GCA_009823505.1. Taxonomy (NCBI): domain Eukaryota; kingdom Metazoa; phylum Chordata; class Mammalia; order Rodentia; family Spalacidae; genus Rhizomys; species Rhizomys pruinosus. The sequence continues at coordinate 34,657 of VZQC01003726.1, read as the reverse complement.
TCTGGAGCAACTTGATCCCCCTGGCCAACAGCTCCAGAAAAGGTAAACCATTCTTGACACTGAGCTTTTTATTTGCTAGCTTGCATCTAGTAGAGAAATTACTATTCCATCATAGGGTGACTCAATAGAAATTCTTTTTATATATGTATCTGTGTATATTTTGAGATAGGGGTCTCTCACTGACCTGAAGATCACCAAGGAGACTAGATTTGCCAGTCAGCAGGTCCCAGGAAGCCTTCTAAATCAGACTCTCTATCCCCGGGGTTATTGGTGCTTCTCACCACACTGGCTTCTTTGTTGGTTTTTGTTAAGTGGATTCTAGGGATAAAACTTAGGTCCTCACACCTAAAAAGGCGTCTCGCCAACGACTATCTATAGCCCATAAGTAGTGTACTTTTTAAAGATTTATTAATCAATTTTCCTCTTAGTTGATTGTGTTAATGATGTTGAGTTAATTGTGCCCTAGATCCTGAAAGCCATGATGTTCCCCTAGCATCTTCTTTCTGCATGACAACCATGTAGACCCCAATACATGGCAGAACAGAGCAAGCATGTTATTTCTGTCTCTGCCTTCTTATAAGACACTGATGTCCTCATGATGACATCACCCTCATGACTTCATCCAATCCTAATTACTTTCTATGCTTCCAAGTACTAATTGCATATGAATTTAATGAATTGTGTGTCCACCAAATGCACTGTTGCAATTGCTGATATTTTGTTAATGATTTCCCATCTATATTCATGAGGAATATTAAGTTATTTCCTCCCTTTCTGCACTGTCTTGGCCTAGTTAATTTTATGTGGTAATTCTAGCCTCATAAAATTAATTCCTGCAATTGATTAAACACTGTATAGAATTGGTGTTTGTTATTCTTTAAATATTTTGGGGAGATTAGCCAGTGTAATTGTCACCGTGGAGAGCATTTTGAGTGAGTTTTTAAATTGTGCTTTACACTCCCTGGTTGCAAAGATGAATCTGAAATTTAATATCAAACAAATCACAAAAAGGATACTTGCGAATCAGCCATGATTTAAGAAGTCTGAAGAAAAATAAAGTAAAGCGACTGAATTCATTGGAATGTATTAAACTGGCTCATTACAAGGAAATTTTGTTTGTCGCTTTTCTGGAGGTGGGAAATCAATGACCAAGGTTCCCCTGGATTCAGTGTTCCCTTTTTGTTACTCTTTCCTTCCTGACTGCCTTCTTTTCTTTTTTATGTGTTGTTATATGTTTTCATGTCTGTACATGTGTATGTTCATGTGGACATATGTATGTGTGCATGCCCCTGTGTGTGTGTGTGTGTTAAGTGTGCTTGTGTCAATCTCTAGATCATGCTCATGTGTTGTTCCTCAGACACTGCCCATCTGGTTTTGAGGGACAGTGTGTCTTACTGGCCTGGACCTTGCTAATTAGGTTTTACTGAGTACCAGTTAGGCCCAGGGACCCTCCTATCTTCCTCTCCATAGTCTAGGATTATACGCTTTTCACTTACTGATATTTTCACTTTACTGATCAAGCAATCTCTCCTGGTACCCTACCCCATGTTTTTGTACTGGGGATAGAACCTAATTTCTATATGGTAGGTACCTACTCTATTACTGAGTCATGTATTCCCCACACTGCAGTCCTTTTACTTTCATTTTGAGACAGTATCAAAGTTCTCAGGCTTGTTTTAGACTAATGCCTTAAACCAGGCTTGGCTTGAATTGGTGATCTTCTCTCCCTCATTCTCCTGACTGCTAAGATTACAGACCTGTACTACTAGGCTCAGTTTCTAAGTCTGCTTTCATAGACAGCTCTTTTTTTCACTATATACTTACATGGTAGAAGAGTTAAGACAGCTCTTGCAAAAATCTTTCATATTATCTCTAGTCATAATCCTGATGATTCTTCCCTCAGGATCTGTCTTCCAGGCCTCATCTCCTACTAGTGCACTGGAGATTAGTTCTCAACAAATTTGAATTTTAGGTGGATGAAAGCATTCAGATCATAACTAACTCCTTTGTTACCCTCGGGTAGGGAAAGCAAAGCTAGTCTTTTGTTGCCAGCTGGGATAGAAATGCAACCTTCCTCCTCAGCTTGGCCTCATTGACACCTGTGGACAGGACTGTGTTATCACTGGGTGCAAACAAGGGACTTCTGGATGTCCCTAGGCCTCTTCTGAAAGCAGTCTGGGCAAGAGTAGGATGACTCAGTACTGCTCATAAAAGTCCTCCATCCCAAAAGGGATGGGAATTTTGGGTCCTTATTTCTCTTGTGACATCACCATGTAAAGTCTGGCTGTGGAGGAAGAGAAGTTTCCTAGTGTAGCATTGTCTGATGGAAGAGAGGAGATTTTTTTTTCCCATTTTCTGAGGCTTTAGAGTAAAATGGAGCTATCATTGGCTTAAAGTTTTCTTACTAGTCTCTATTGAGAGGTCATGGTATTTTTGTTAGTTTTTAAAATCATTGTTGGTTAGAGAACAGAATATGTGTGTGTGTGTGTATGTGTGTGTGTGTGTGTGTGTGTGTGTGTGAGTGTATGTACAAATGTGGAGGTGTCTTTCACAAGATTGGACAGTTGAAGAATAATCAAGAAAAAGGATATTAACTAATGTATATTTATAGATTGTCTAATTTTAAGCCCCAGTAATAGCATGCAACCTGCGGAAGAGGGGGCGTGGTAGAATGTAAGGGCTGCGATTGGGGTGAATGGTGAAACTACAGCAATGTAGTCTGGACACTCATTTGATCAACTTGATTGAACAAACAACCTGTCACCCCCCACTGGATGGTGGGGCTATAGGTGTTTGGGCACAACAGCCTGCAGATAGGTTTTGCATGAAGGATGCTTGTACTCATGGATTATCACTTATAGCTAAAAATGAAAAAAAAAACTGAGAGAAAGATGCAGGACAGTTATGGCGGAATGCATGATCTGGGATGGGGTGGGGGGGGAGGGAAAGGGAAATAAGCCTGAACTGAATTGGAAAAAATGTATGAAATGCACAAAGCATCAATAAAAATTAATTAAAAAAAATAGCATGAAGTTTCAATAATATCAATCAAAGGACTTGCAGTGAGTAACGAAAGTGACAGAAAAATTCATAACTAAATATAAAATAGTAAAAATTTTCAGACTTAAAAAATATTTTTATTGAGTTTTGTGCATTTAATGTAATAGAGCTTAACCAAATTTGGACCACCTCCTCCACCCATGCAACCACGGCCCCAACGCCTGCTGGATTTCATGCATTCTGTCATAGATGCTAAGTCACATCCTATCAAGCATTTGTATCCAGGTGTGCCTTTGTGGAAGTTCATCCAATGGAGTCTAGTCAGACTATCTAGTCACTCCCTTAATGAAGATCTACCCTTGCTCACCCAGCAGTAATCAGTTTCCAGCAGTTCTTCAGCTAGGGTGGGGGACTGCTGCCCATTTCCCTCATTCTATGCTGGGTTTTTGTCTGATTCTGTCAGCATGGGTCTTGTGCATGCTCTCAGCACGGTTGCAAGTTCATACGAGCAAGTTCCCAGTGGCCTTTTGAAAACCTCTGCTTCCTTATGCTCATCCACCAATCCTGGCTCTTACAATTGTTCTACTCCTTTTCCCACGATGATCCCTGAGCCCTGTTCTCTCTGCCAGCATGAGGAATGAGGTTAACTGTCCAGGCAGCATTTTTTTTTTTTGAGTTCTATTCTTTTTCATAATTTTTAAATTAAATTTTGTATATTTAATATAGAACACCTCAGAATGAGTCCTTAGACAGAATTCCTATATTAAACTTCACCCACCCAGGGCTCAGGAACCATTGCCGATGAGGGGAGGCAGAAAGATTGTTAAGAGCCAAGGAAAGTTGCATAGCAATATGGAAAAAGAGCCCGACAGGCTCCGGAGACCTTCTCATATGCACTCACAGCAATGGTGACAGCATGCACAAGCCTTATGCAGACTCGGGCAGACAAAACCCATCATAGAACCAGGCAACTTTTTACAAGTGACTTTTGACAGAACTGAGAACATTCTACTGCCGTAGAAATTCAACAGCTTTATATTTATTAGAAGCAGAATCATTTTCTTCCATGGTTTCAAAATGTAAAATGGGGAAATTTGGTTCCATCACAAGAATTTCCTCCTTGAATTTCTACAGGCCTATTTGTACAGATGTGAATAAAAATAAATTTCTATTTTCAAATCTGTGCTTGGACTACATAACTAAATGTATAAGTTGATATGCTAAGATCTATAAAGTAGTGAGTCCATTTCAGGAAATGTTTAAAGTTACAGGCTCATGCCACATTTTAAAAAATCTTGAACTACTCCAAAAGTATAATGTTGGTTGGTTATTTGAAACATTGTTAGGTATCAAATTCTAAATTTAAAAGTTCTTTAGGTGCAATTCACTTGTAGAAAATGAATTTGGGTTAGTCTGCTTGATTCTCCTGACCTCCTTGGCACTCTAATATCTTTCATTAAATGAACTACGGGCAACCTCTCCTTGTTTGGTCCAGGCTCCAGCTAAAGCCAGCTGTTCTTCAAGCAGTGTTTTTTTTAAATTGATTTAGGAACCAGGGCATATCCAATTACCTTATTTTCCATTTCAGCCCTATGTAGTTGGAGCTGTTACTCTTTGTAACAGCCTTGACGTATCAACCTCATCCTTCATTTTTTTCTTGTCCTTTTCCCCTTTACGGAAGGTGTGTGTGTGTGTGTGTGTGTGTGTGTGTGTGTGTGTGTGTGTGTGTGTATTTCTGTACGTGTGTATGCATGTGCAAAAATCTGCTTCTTTCTTTCTGGTGATTATAATGCTTTTAAGCTTTAGGAATGTGCCTCTTTTCATGAGATTATATACTTCATGGATGATGATTAGTAATGGTATAAACACTCTGAAATGTTAAGTAAGTGAATTTTAATGACATTACATTTCCTCTGAGGTAATATATTAATTTGTATTTAATATAAAATCATTGGAAACGAAAGAAAAGTATTCGGACAGATACGTTGCACAAGTACTGCTAAATATAGCTTAGTTTCATGGCATATAAAAATCCAGGTTTAGGATGAATCTTAGTTTTTTAAGTGTAGTAAATATGTACATGTAAACATATACAATAAGATCAAATTTTTTCAAAATTCAAAAACAGTAAAATGATCATTTCTTAGTATTAATGTGTTTATGACTATAATTTGAGTTTTCACCACATACTACAACCTTCAATAAACCTCATATTGGTTCTGTGATCAGATACCTTATAATGAAAAGTTGCTAAAACAGCAGAGGGCTGGGGAAATGGGCAGCAGGCCCCAACCTTAGCTTAGAGGAACTATTGGCAGCTCACTACTGGGTGAGGGAGAGTTGGTCTTTAAGGGAGTCACACCAGATACGATGAACAGGCTCCAGTGAAAGAGCTCATGCCGAGGGAGTTCCATGTACTCAAATTTTACTGATATGCCTTAACATATATGACAGAATGCACCAAATTCTGTGGGTAGCTATGGAGGGCTGTGGATAGGGGAGGTGTACTAAATATGATTAAGACATATTATATAAAATGAAAAAAAAATCAATAAAATATACATTGAAAAAGAAAATTTACTACCTTAAAACTTGGAATATTAGAAAAGTAATAAATATTCTGTATGGATCACATTAATTAAATCCATAAAGTAAAGGATGCATTAAAATTAACTGCTTTTCTAATTGTTAATTATGTAACTCTAGATAGTTTTCTTTTTGATTCATTTTATACTTTTTGTTTGAGATAGGATCTCTGCAGCCCTGACTGGCTTGGAACTTGTTACTCAAACCAGGCTGATCTAACTTGTTACTCAAATCAGGCTGGTCTAACTTGTTACTCAAACCAGGCTGGTCTAACTTGTTACTCAAACCAGGCTGGTCTAACTTGTTACTCAAACCAGGCTGGTCTAACTTGTTACTCAAACCAGGCTGGTCTAACTTGTTACTCAAACCAGGCTGGTCTAACTTGTTGCTATTATCCTGCTTCTCCATTCCAATTGTGATTGCAGGCATAAACCATCAAGCCTGGTCTCTATTTTCTAACTTTCTAAATACAGGTACATTAAAGACATGCATTATATACAAGAAGTGTTATGTATACAAATTCTAACTTTTTGAAAATACAGACTTGAAGTTTAATGCAAAGTTTGTACTTAGGAGATAGACTGTTAGTGATTAAATGCGTAAGACATGCTCCCTGAGAGCTGGACCAGGGGCTTTGTCAAAAGTATCATTGGGAACTTCGCCTGCAAATTAAGTATACCAAATAATGGTAAAAGTAGTTACTGGTCTGCTTGGGCTAGTCTTGGCTTCCTTTTGGTAATGATAGACATGAATAAATCTCTTGAAAGTTTGCTTTAAAATATATTTTTTCTAAATATTTATAAAATGTTCAGAAGCACCAAAGTCTAGTAATGTTGATGTCTATAAAATGTACAAATTGCGATTTGTTCTGAATATTTTTGCTGCATTTTTATGGGATTTTTTTTTTCCTTTTCGTTTTCTCTACTGTTTTCTTCTTACGGGAATTCTGTATGTGGTAAAATGCAGAGAAGTTAGTTTAAAAAGTTCAGTGGCTTTTGAAAGTGCATACATCCAAGTAAGTACTTTCAAGTAGCATGTGCTCTGCTTCTGTCTTCCATGGTCATTCCTCTTGCACGTCTATTCCCCAAAGCAAACATTGACTTCTACATGAAGTCCTTTATTTGCTTTTAAGCTGCATGAACTTTTCTCTTGCCTCTTTCTTTTGATATAATTTAAAAAATCATATTGGGGGGGCTGGAGAGATGACCTAGCGGTTAAGAGCACCGACTGCTCTTGCAGATGACCGGGTTCGATCCCCAGCACCCACATGGCAGCTGAGAACCATCTTTAACTCCAGTTTCAGGGGAATCTGACACCCTCTTCTGACCTCCATGGCATTGCACCACACGGGTACACAAACCTACATACAGACAGTACATTCATACACATACAAGAATAAATAAAAATTAAAAAAATAAAATAAAAATAAAAAATCATATTGGTATGGTCTCAGTAACTTGTTTTTAGTTGTTAAATTGCTTTCTGTCATAGGGAATATGCCATTATTTATGGATCTTGTTCTTTTGTTCGACACATGACTTGTTCTAAACAGATTATTTTGAATAAATGAGAAATAATTTTGTACAAGTTTCTAGATATGATTTTGATTATTTAAAACAAATGTGAAAAGTGGTTAGAATCCATGCACTGTACATCTGACAGCAAAATATGAAAGTTCTGAGTATTTCTCAGTTACAGCAGAACTTTTTCCTGTTCTTTTGAATTTTAGATACTCTCTTTGTGTAAAAGAATATCCATCTTAACCTTAAATTTGCATTTCTCTGACACTATTGGGTACTTTCACATAGTTATTAAGTATTCATTGGCAGGTAGTCCTTGCTATGCATCATATCAATTTCTACAGACACTGAATTTCCATAAGAGAGGTCTTGAGCAAAATTGGGACCATTCTAATGGGTTTTTGATTGCCAATATTTTTGTTATAATACATTTTTACTGTTGGTTATAAATATAAAGGGAAATTAATAAAATTATTTACAAATGTGTTAAAATAATAAAGTTGTCATTTAGTATAATATAATTTAAAACATTAAGATTTAGTATTTATGTTTTCTTGGTTATATTGAAACCGAGCTTCAGTATTTAGCCCAGATTAACCTCCTATTCATGACTCTCCTGCTTCGGCTTCCCTAATGCTGTGGTTACAGCTGTGAGCCACCCTTGCTCACATGAGTAACTGTTATATATCTTTGCAAAATCTTATAAAGATTGGTGTTTTCTTTTTTTAATGTTTAGAGCATAGAAATTAGATGTATTCTGTGCTCTGGTCAATTGTTATATTGCTTTCAATATTAGGATTGCTTTCCAACATTTTATTCTTCGCATTTCTAGTGAAATAGCTGCTTTAATTATGAAATTTTGTTGGTATAACTTCCTGTAAAGCAATATCCTTTATATTTTTCAATACTATCACTTTTCTCATTTGTATACAGATTGCCTTCCTGAATTTTCTCTGGCTGCCCATCTAAAGTTCTTTTTTAATTTTATTTTAATTTATTTTGACTGACATATACAAATATAAAGTTGTGCATATTTATAGGGTCACATGATGTTTCATGTTTAAAACTTAAAACTGCTGAACGTTCATAATTTCTTTGTAGTTAAAAATTCCACAGTTCTGAACAAAATTACACAGTTCTTTGAGGCTTTTGAAATGCATGTAACATCACATCTGTATTGATCCTACTGTAAAATCATACACCAAAGCTTCATGCTGTATGTAATCAACTTGGTATTCACTGATCAGTTTAATTCACACATACCTTCTTTTTTAAATTATGTTTAGGGGTTCAGATTTTTCTTTTAATTATATATTACTCTAAAATATGAATATATACCTTCTGCCCATGTACATTAATTACAATTCCTGAAAATAGGTGGTAAGTTAATTCTAGTGCTTATTAAGATATTCACATTATAACATCACAGTTGTTTTCAGATAGAAAGTAATATAATAATAACATTGCTCAGCTTTTCTTTCATTTGGGGGATTTAGTACTATCATATGAGGGAAACCATTCCTGTTTGTTTTTTTGGGGGAGCATTACTTCACTTAGCATAATGACTTCAAGTTTCATCCATTTACCCGCAAATCTCATGAGGTCATCTTTCTTTTTTTTTTTGTCTTTTTGAGACAGGGTCTCCCTGTAGCCCCAGCTGTCCTGGAACTCACTCTGTAGACCAGGCTGGCCTTGAACTCACAAAGATCCGCCTGCCTCTGCCTCCCAAGTGCTAGGATTAAAGGCGTGCGCCACCATGCCCGGCCATCTTTCTTTACAGCTACATAGAACTCCATTATCTAGATGTACTACATTTTTGTCATCCAGGCCTCAGCTGAGGGGCATTTGGGTTGGTTCCAACTCTTTACTATTGTGAAAAGAGCTGCAATAAACAGATGTGCATGTATCTTTGCAGTAAGATGAGTCTTGTGGGTATATACCCAGAAGTGGTATGGCTGGGACAGTTGGTAGGCTCATTTTGAGTCTTTTAAGAGTTCTGCACACTGCTTTCCACAGTGATTGAGTTTACATTCCCAGCAGCAGTGGATGAGTGTCCCCCTTTTTCCACAACCTCTCCAGCATTTGGTGTCTTTTGTTTTCTTGATCTTAGCCAGTCTTATCAGAGTGAGATGATATCTTAGAGTGGTTTTAATTTGCATTTCCTTAATTATTAACGATGTTGAACACTTTTTAAGATGTTTCTCAGCCATCTTTACTTCCTCATTGGTGAAGTCTCTGTTCAGCTCTTCATCTTTAGAGTGAGTCATTTGTTTTCTTATTTGTGTTTTGAGTAGTTTATATATTCTGGATGTTAATGCTCTGTCTGATGTATCACTGGTGAAGAGTTCCACTCTGGCACTGTAATCATTCTCTTGCTTTTGTACCGTCTATGTGATTACTGTATTCACTGCCTGTGCCTAATCTAAATAACAAATGCATAATGACAAATGAATGAAGCAAAGAAATGTGACTGGTTATTGGCTTTAATGTGACACTCTTGTTTAAATACTAATTTTGTGGATGAAAAGAATTATAGGGGCATTTATTTTATGGACTGTTCCATAATTAACGTTTCATGTAACAAATTTGAACCCTATTTTGAGGGACAGGTAACTAAACTGTAGTAACAGGAATTTAAGTATACTGGAATGTGCAAAGGGAAGACTGTTTCATCTCCTTTAGTGAGGTTTCTATTTGTCCTAACTTCACCTCTAGAGTGCTGGGATTACAGACATGTGACACCATGCCTGGTTTAAAGGTGATAAGTATGAAAGCCAAAACTTTGTACATGCTAGGCAAGCATCTTCCCAACTAGGCTCCACCCATAGATCCTATAACAAGTCTTGAAATAACATAAGTTCTACAAATATGGTCTTTTGTAAAATTTTAGCTATCTCTGATTCTTTACATTTCCATGTAAATTTTACAATTAAAATTATGTTGTTTTACAAATATTGGTGTTATTTTCAATGAAATTGCATCTAATGTATACAACACTGGTAGAAATGACAACAGTAATTAGCAATGAACAAGGTTCTACATTTTTTTGTCTTTAATTTAATTGACTTAAGGTTTTTGTTAACAGTAGTAGTAGCCTTGATTTCATTCATGCCATTAGTTATCTATGTTTTCTCTTAATATGTTTTAAGTATTTTTGAGCTTTAATACTTTTATTCAAAAGATTATCCTCTTTTGAATTAGTCAATGTTTTTCCTCTTGTTTTTCATTTCTTTAACTGTGGACTTCCTGATTTCTTTATTTCTAAATATATTGGATTTAATTTATATTTCTTACTGTCTTAGGATAAAAATATAGGACACTATTTTATACTTTTTTATTTTTAAAATTATAATCATTTGTACCTGTATATTTTCTTACAGTGACAACATAAATATTACTATTTTTCAAAGTTTAAAGTTAACGTTCTGTCTACGGCCATACCAGCCTGAACGCGCCCAATCTCGTCTGATCTGGGAAGCTAAGCAGGGTCGGGCCTGGTTAGTACTTGGATGGGAGACCGCCTGGGAATACCGGGTGCTGTAGGCTTTAAAAAAAAAAAGTTAACGTTCTAATTTCCACTGAGATTTTTTGAGAAATGGCTATACATAATTATGCTTCATTTCTAAATGTTTGTAACTTTTCTAGATGTTCCTATAAGCCACTTCTTGATCCATGATTGACTGTTAACAGGCCCAGTCTTATGCAGGGAGCCTCAGCTGTTGTGAGATCGTTTGCAATGGCCCTTTCGTTCTTTCTGCTTTCTCTTCTGTAATGTTTTTAAAAGTCTTAGAATCTTATAAGGGGTGATGTAAATGTTCTTTTTAGGGCTCAGCACTAAATCATCATATAGTCCAAACATCTTGTGTATTCACTGTCATTCACTGCAAAGAGAAGATTAAGTTTGACAGTAGTGTTTGCCTATAGATATGTATATAATATTAATTAGAATGCAGTTTAGTACTATGTTAATTTAGCTAAACCACATGAATGAGATTCTGCCAGAGTCTATGGGGTACTGAGGTGTAAGATTTTGATTGGAATTACAGTATCCGGCTTTATTCCCTCCTGTAGAATGGGTCTCAGAGCCATCAGAAAGTAGTTTGCTACCTCCATATTAGTCATGCCACTATTGCACATGTGGGCATATCTTCCCTACAAGCCCTTGTTGTAGCTCATGTTATCCACAGATGCACAAGACCATTGATTGCTTTTCTTCTCTATCAGCCTTTGTAGCACCTTCCAGCAAGATGAATGCTCACCAGCAGGAAGGAAACTTCCAGCCCAGTTCTAGAATTATATCTCTGTGTCCTGATACCAAAGGGTGCAGTCTTTTCAGGAACAGGGTCCTGATGTCTAGTTCTGGTGGGCAAGTAAGAACAACTCTAACAGTCTGTATTGTTTTGGAGACTTTTGGGGCCTCCTTGACCAACAACTCAGAAAGAGGTATCCCACACCTCATATTGGAAACTTCACTTAATAATCCATGACTTTTAGAAGAAGCATTATCCACCCATGAGGGGGCCACCATTTAAACAATTTTATTTATACCCCATCCCTAAATTTATATTTTAATAGATGTGTGCAACAATATATTTTCATACTCTTTAGTTTAGGATAATTTTACCTCCAATGTTTTGTCTTCTCTATCCTCTTGCTCCACTCTCTGCCCAAACCTTTCAACCCCTAGTGATTTCCCCCTCGAAATTTATATCACATGTGTTCTATTATCTTTCTAAAGGCTCCCTACCCTATAGATGTCCCACTTGTAACATATATATATATGTAACATATATATACATATATATATATATATATATACACACACACATAGGTATATATACATATATACACACAGGAATATATATATACTCTATTATATCTATATATATATATGTGTGTGTGTGTGTGCATGTGTCTGTGTGTGTTTGTGTATGATGTATAAAGTTATATGCAGCAGTCTAAGAACTTAGAGTTAAGATCCATGTGTAAATGAGATCCTGTGGCATTTGTCTATTTGGGGCTAGGTCATGTCACTCAGTATAATGTTTTACAGTTCCATCCATTTTCCTCCAAATTTTGTAATTTGATTTTCCTTTGCAGCTGAATAAAATTCCAGTGTATATAAGAAGCACAGTTTTGTTATCTATTCATCAGTTGATGGCTATCTAGACGATTCCTATTGCCTGGCTATTTTTAGTAGAAAAATGGTGAACATGATGAGCTCAAGTTTCTCTGTAGTAGGATATGGAGTCTCTGGGGTATATAGCAAGGTGTTATACTGCCAGGTCATATGAAACAGTGAACATGATGAGCTCAAGTTTCTCTGTAGAAGGATATGGAGTCTTTGGGGTATATAGCAAGGTGTTATACTGCCAGGTCATATGACATGGTGAACATGATGAGCTCAAGTTTCTCTGTAGTAAGATATGGAGTCTCTGGGGTATATAGCAAGGTTTTATACTTCCAGATCATATGAAAGATGTATTTTTAGCTTTTTGAGATACTTCTATACTCATTTACATAGTGGTTGCACAAGTTCACACTTCTATCAACGTATGTGTTTTTCTGTAACTTCACTAGTATTTGTTGTCACTTATTTATGATTATTTACAAAGATAACTATTCTGATTAGAAGGAGAGGGAATCTTAAAGCAGTTTTAATTTTAAGTTTGGATGGCTAAGGACATGGAACACTTTAAAAATGTTTATTAGCTATTTATATTTATTCTGTTGAGAAATATCTGTTTACTTCCATTGTTACCACTCCTTATATTTTAATTGGGATGTTTTCTTGATGTTTAATTTCATTAGTTCTTTGTGTCTTCTAGATATAATCTTTTGTCACATGTTTAGCTGGTAAAGATTTTCCCCCATTTTGTAGGCTGTCTGTATACTTGTTTAACAGTTTCCTTTGCTTTATAGAAACATTTTAATTTCATTGGGTCTCATTTATCAATTGGTGTTGTTTTCTGAGCAACTAGGATCCTATTCAGAAAGTCCTTACATATGCCATATCTTGAATGTCAAGCACCACTTTATCCTCAGCCAGTTTGTGAATTTCAGATTTTATGTTGAGGTCTTTGATCCATTTGAAGTTTATTTTATGCAGGATGAGAGGTAAGAATCTATTATGAGCCTTCTTTGTGAAGATAAATTTCCAGTTTCCCAGGCACTATTGGTTAATGCCTAGTTTCTAGTGTGTATTTTGACATTTTTGTCAAATAAGGACATTGCATTATGTGGACTTTCATCTGGATCCTCTATAATATCTCATTGATCTATGTGTCTTATTTTGAGATAGCTTTTATTATGGTTAAGTAATATAACTTGGAAATTAGGTGTGGTAGTATCTCCTCCTTTTTATTCAGGGTTGCTTTGACTATCCTTGGTCTTTTGGGCTTCCATACGAATTTGGGGTTGTTTTCTCTATTTCCGTGAGGAATACCAGTGGAATTTTGATCTAGATTACAATGATTCTGTAGATTACTTTAGGTAAAATAGTCATACTAGTCTCTAGTTTATGAACTTGCACTGATGGACATATGGGCACAAATTTTTGGCCAGATGGAACCTAACATGACTGGCAGAATACATGAGGTCTTATGGGTTGCACGTGGGCCTGGATGGAGGAGGGGATCTAAATTAATAGAATTTAGAATTATTGTATGCAATGTACACAAACTCAATAAAAATATTCACATGTGGGCCTCTGGCAATGTTGGCAACTGATTGCTACTGGGTAATGAAGAGTAGACCTTACTTATGATCGCTAGATGGGCTGACTGGACACCAGTGGATGAATTTGCACTGAAGTACATCTGGATACAAAATTCTTGACTGGATAGGACTTAACATATATGGAGGAATATATCATGTGTATTGGAGGGGCATGGATGGGGGAGGGGTCTAATTTGGATTAAAGTCTGTTGTATGAAATGATAAAAGCTCAATAATTTTTTAATAGTTGGACATTTTCACAAGACTAATCCTACCAATCAGTCAGCATGGGAGGTTCATCCATCTTCTAGCAATTTCTTAATTTATTTCTTCAGTGTTTCACAGTTTCATATTAGAGCTCTGTGACTTTCTTGGTTAGATTAGTAGTTAGACATTTTTAGGCTATTGTGAATGGAATTGTTTTCCAGACTTCTACATATGATTGCCTTTATTATACAGGAAGGCTAGTGATTTTTGTATTTCCATATACTGGCTCTTTGCTGAACATTAGTATCAACTCTAGTAACTTTTTATTGGAGTGTTTTATGTATAGAATTTTATGATTTATAAATAGGGGTACTTTGATTTCTTTATTCCTGTCTGTATCCCCTTTCATTCCTTCTCATATTGCTCTAGGGAAGGCCTCAAGCAGTGTATTGGACAAGGATGGAAGAGCAGATATCATTATTCCTGACCTTAGTGGGGGTGATTTCTGTTTTTCTTTATTTGATATATTGTTGGCTGTAAGTTTGTCATATATAACTTTATTATGGCGTTTTGTAGTCAGTTCTATTTCCAAGGTGGGTGTACTTTTGGATAAAGACTGTTGTTGTAGACAGCTGTCAATTCCTAGGGGATGTCTAGGGATAGAGCTTAGTGTCCTGAATACTAGTCTGAAAAAAGAACAAACTTGTCCCAACCCTACTGCAGTCTAGTGTCTATTGAACAATGCAAGTACTTCAACAATAACAACAATAAAACTACCCTCTGCTCTAAACTCAGTGAAAAAATACAAGTAGTATAATTAGTTTAATAAATTTAATATATTTATTTTAATAAATCAATGTAACAATGATATAGATTGCATTGTTTTAATTGCATTTACTTTACTCTTGGTTCATTGAAATGTTAATGTATAAATTAATTTAGTCAAAATTCAATGCTATTTTTTCAAGTATCTGCTTCTTTCTGGGACTGTAATTATATACATTCTGATTTTCCTTAAATAATGAATCTGGTCAGTTCTTCAGTTTTGTTTTTATATTTTTCAAACTATTGAGGTTCTAGGCTATGTCATCAAATTCATTGGCTTTTTATTCTGCTAATTTTATTCCATGTTAAGCACATTCATTGGATTTTTCCTTTCAAGTACAAATTTCCCATTTACCATTTAGTCCTATTATTTTTTTAATTTTTTAATTAATTTATTATTTTTATGTGTATGAGTGTACTGTTTGCATGTAGGTTGGTGTACCCGTGTCGTGCAATGCTGTGGAGGTCAGAAGAGGGCGTCAGATTCCCCTGGAACTGTAGTTATAGAAGGTTCTTAGCCGCCATCTGGGTGCTGGGAATTGAACCCAGGTCCTCTCCAAGAGCAGTCGGCGCTCTTAACTGCTGAGCTGTGCAGAAAGTCCCTGTTCATCCCTTTTTCTGATCATATTTTCAATTAAGTCAAATTTACCTTCCACTCCTCTATAGCCTTCTCTTCTTGCAGTTCCTCCAGCTGCCACGTGCTCCATGAACACATTTGATGCTGACATGTGTATAAAATTCTGTAGAAGGTACATGCAATTATATGCATATTTAATACCAGATATTATTGTGATCTTATTCATTTATTTTTGTCTTTATGGTTATGAAGATATATCATTTTGAATTTTCTTTTTGAATTACTTATTACAGTATTCAGAGCCAAATTCACATCTTATTTCTGCAATGTCCATGTTCTCTATTAATCTAATAGCATACTCACTTAATTTGTTTTTGTTACTATTTTCTCTATACCTAACACATTGCAATCTTCTAATATATCTTTGTATTTCCTTTTAGGCCTATTCCTGCTTATTCTTTATCATCATAATCTGTATTGTATTTCAAATACATAATTCTTTTTTTTGGGGGGGTGGTATTTTTGAGATAGGGTCTCCCTTTATTCCCTGCTGGCCTACAGCTCACTCTGTAGACCAGGCTGGCCTTGAACTCAGAGAGATCTGCCTGCCTCTGCCTCCATAAAATACATAATCCTAAGTAGTTTCTATAAAATTTACCTTTCACTAATGAGTACTTCAATTATATTTTGGTTTATTACTTTGTATTTTACAAATAAATTCCTGTTGCTTTTCTGTCTCTTACATACAGTCATCATCTAAACTCTTTCTTCTCCCAATCTTTCACTACCTTTCAATAACTCCATACCTTATAGTCTCATTTTTTCATACTATGTCCTTAATAAGTCTATTTTCTTCTATCTAGGATGCCTACCAGCTCTTGGCAAACATTTTCTTGTAATTTATATGTATCTCCATATTCAACACACTAGAATAACTTTTCTTCTACTGAAATTTTCCTATTGTCATAGTCTATTGTTTTTGTATTAAATATTTGATACATCTGTGAAAGGCTTTATATGCATTTAACCTTGAAACCCACATGTGTGTCTAATAAATGCAAGGCTTAAATTCAAGTCAACCAAAGATGTATATTTGGTGAGTTGAAATTTCTTTTATAAAAATTGTGGTTTTATATCAAGCCACATTATGTTAGTGTTTTCAAACTGTTGTATGTGCTTAGATTACATGTCTGTGAATCATCTTTTAAAACAGTTCTAGATGATTAATTTTTTGGTCTTTTTGAGACAGGTTCTCCCTTTATTCCCAGCTGGCCTGGAACTTGCTCTGTAGACCAGGCTGGCCTTGAACTCACAGAGATCCACCTGCCTCTGCTTCCTGAGTGCTGGGATTAAAGGCATGTACTACCATGGCCAGCCTATATCATTAAAATTTTAATGACTAAATATTCTTAGCAATTTTGAAATCAATGTGTTGATAATATGTATGTTTCATAAATATAAGTCATAAACACAAACTGCCAGATACCTGTTTTTCTTAGAAGATTACATCTGTACCTGAAGATTAAGATACATAGTCATGGTGGGCTAGAGAAATGGCCTAGCGGTTAAGAGCGCCGACCGCTCTTACAGAGGACCGGGCTTCGATCCCCAGCACCCACATGGCGGCTGAGAACCGTCTGAAGCTCCAGTTCCAGGAGAACTCCAGTTCCAGGGGAGTCCAACACCCTCTTCTGACCTCCACGGCACTGCACGACACGGGTGCACAAACTTGCATGCAGACAGTACATTCATACACATACAAAATAAAAAAAAAAGATACATAGTCATAAATAAAAACTTACAAAATTTGCTCTTCTGTATCAGTATACCTTACCAGGTCAGTGAATAGTCAAACTAATCTATTATTAGAATCTGGTGATGAGAAAATGTCAAATTCTAAATACTGACATCAGAAATTACATTTTATATGTATTTCATCTTCTCAGTAGATACTATAATAGAGTCCATAAAGAGTGGCAAACATTGGAATCTGTAGTAAGACATGATAAAGAGCTACAGACCCCTCATTTCTACTGTAATGTAAGTGTTTTACAGTTACAAATAATTTATGAATAAAACTATAATTTACTAAATACCTTGTCCATTTATGTTGATCGCTTCATCACAGTTCAGTCATGTTTAGAAAATTTGAGCAAGCTGTGTGATCACTCCAGGAAGCATGGAATGATGTGTTCAAATTAGTACCATCTGTGGATAGAAAAATTTTGAGGTTTTTAGTCACTCTTAAAGAATGGAAATCTGATTCTCCATGCTAAAATGAGTGTAATCCTTTTTGTATCTGTAATTCAATAGGTCAGTTGCCTTGAAATAGTTCAGTTCTACTCAGTTCATCAAAAGCAAAGATATTGGGCATAAATGAGGGTGACGGCTGGGCTGGTCACTTGTGAAGTTGGCCCATGAAACAGTTATCTATGAATTACAATATATATTTTGACCTAGATAATTTCTAATTCATTTTTCTAAATATATTAAATGGTAAATGTGGAATACATTTGATGCCACATCAAAAATCAAAGGAGTGTTTCGATAAACCATAATTTATTCATGCACTCAGCACATACCTACTTGTTGAGTGACCCATACTTTTCAGTGTTAAATCACTGTGTTTGTCATTTGGTAAAGATGCAGAAATTATTAATATTCTTCCCTACCTCTCATATTAATAACTTTTATGTGGGCCTTGTTTCATCATTGTGTCAAATTGCTACTCTGTTTAGACTTATTTATCTCAGGACTACTTATTTAGAAAATACTAGATTCTGTGAACCAAAAATAATGTCATGAAAACATTTACAGCATCAGTTTTATCATCAAAATCTTCTTTCCTAATATCTAAAATTTGAAGAACATGTTGCTTCTAGAGCTACAGATATATAATTGTGACTTTTGATAAGATCAGAAAAGGCCACTTCCTCTACCTTTTCTAATTTATTGGCTAATGAGTATGTCTTCTTTATGTCTGACCTCCAGTTTCTTACCAAATCCTAAGGACAAGGAAAAATAGATGATGGTAGACTTAAAAGAACAGAAAGTGAACCCTAGTCCTGGGTTCCCGTGGGGGAATAGGCAGAGTGTAAATATTTAATAAAATGGAGGCTCAATAGAAAATTTCACAAGGCTCTCCACTGCACTTAGGATAAAACTAAAACCTTAAGTCAATCTTTTTTAAAATATTTATTTATTTATTTATTTATTTATTTATTTATTTATTTATATGAATGTACTGTCTGCATGTAGCTTTGTGCGCCTGTGTTGTGCGATGCCGCGGAGGTCAGAAGAGGGTCTCAGATTCCCCTGGAACTGGAGTTCTCCTGGAATTGGATTTACAGATGGTTCTTAGCCACCATGTGGGTGCTGGGAGAAGTCGGTGCTCTTAATGGCTAGGCCATCACTCCAGCCCCTTAAGTCAATCTTGAAGGCTTCACATGATGTTATCCTGCCAAATATCCAACTTTCTCTCTTCCTATCCATCTCTTTGTGGACCCAAGCAGTGTTCCAAAATGTTTAATACTGTATCATACCTCACAATGATTGGTTAATATTTTCACTGATATGGGTACAAATACAGAGAGAAAACATTTTTCATCTTCTACATAGAATATTATAGTAGATAAAATATTAGAGGAGATAAAATTAGATTAAACTTCTTTATGGTATGTTTTCAGTACAGAATTGAGATATATAGGAAAATAGATATCAGTTCAGAGTAAGAATCACTTTGTTCAGTATTAAATCAGAGGCTACATAAGTAGTAATTGATCATTTATAGAAGGAACTTTTGTTCGATTTATATTGTTATATAATAAATTTTTGCAAAATTTGTGGCTGAAAGCAACACCATTTATGAATTTATACTGCTGTAATTACAATTCTAGGCATGCTTTGCTCAGTCCTCTACTTAATTTCACAATCTGAAACCATTTTCAGTCAACAATATTTCCATACGGAACTCACAACTTCTTCCAAGTTCACATGGTTATGGCAGAATTCCATTCTTAACCCTTCCTTGAAGGCATGAGTTACCAGAATCTTGGTAGGTCTTAGTCAAGGGTTGCTTTCATATCTGAGAGGTGATATACATGATTCTTGTGATGCCCCTTCTTCAATGTCAGGACTAGGTGGGTGGTTATTGCCGTTGTGTACTTGCTTTTGTATTAGCAGTGAGGCATCTGTTGCTTCAAATCTTCACTCTTCTATAGTATATAAATAAATTCTATGCTTTCAGAGAACTTGTGTTTTTGTTCACTGGATTTCTTTTTATGTTACAATACATAGATTTAGGCTCCTAATTAGAACAGTAAATTATTCCCTTTCTGTCTCTGGATCAGTATTTTGATGAAACATAAAGCTGTATGAAAAAGGGCCATGGATCTTGGAGGCCTCTTTATACATAAAAAGCAAGGGTGACCAACATGGTGTCTAAGCTTGCTTCAAATTCTGAGTTTCATTTTTTTTTGTCCTTCATTTCCCTGGGCTTGTGGATTTAACCACCAAAATATAGATGAAAATATGACCTTGTTTTTCTTGCTATCATCTTATTTCTTCTTTCCTGAGAAATCAAGCAGTTCTATAAAATTTTCCTTCTGTTGAATACATAGCAGACTACTTTTGAATACATAGCAGACTATTTTTGAAAAACATGCTTCTGAACATCTCCCTGTGACACTCTGGTAGTTTCCAGTGCCTCAAAGGTGTCTCTAAGATCCCCAAACACAGTAAGTTCCCAAGCTACTGTGCAGTCTTTCTGTTTATTATTGCTAACAATTTTACAAGCTTTTAATATAAAAGGACAAAGTTTATTAGCTTATATCATCCCTTCTTTGTTGGATTTCCATTGTTACAACTAGTGAAATTCCATCTCCGATGCTATTTCTTCTCTGATAACTTCTTCAAAGCTCTGGAGTCATTTCTACTTCTCTGAATTATGTTAGGATATTTTCAAATATTTACCATGTTCAGATGACCTCAGTTAATTTTAGTCACTTATTTGAATACATTGCTACTTTTAGCCAAATCTAAAGCTGCTTCTTCCACAAGCGTATTTCCTATTTTTTCTCTGATTCCTTTTCTTTATAAGTAAAAATTAAATATAGCACATGTTAAGTAGTTGTATTAGTCACTTTTCTGTTGCTGTGATAAAACCACCATAACCGAGGGAACTTATAAAAGGAAGAGTTTATTTGAGCTTACAATTGATAGTTCCAGGGAATTAAGGGTCCATTGTGGCAGGGAGGCATGGGGGCTGGGGCTGGAACAGAAAGCCAAGGTTCACATCTTCCAATGAGCACAGGAAGCAGAGAGAGAGACACTGGAGACTGCAAGGCTTGTTAGACACGCTAAGCCTGACCCCAGTGATGTACTTCCTCCAGCATGGCCACACCTTCTAAGATCTCCCAAAACAGAGCCACCATCAGGGGACAAAATATCTGAATACTTAAAGCCTATGGGGGACACTCTTACCACATTCTACTCCCTGGCCCCCATAGGCTCATGACCATATAAAATGCAAAATGCATTTAGTCCAACCATAAAAGTCCCTATAGTCTTTACCAGTCTCAATTCTATTAAAAAGTCTACAGTCCAAATTCTCTTCTGAGACCCAGGCCAATCTCTTAACTGTAAGCTCCTGTAAAATCAAAAGAAAAGTTACATACTCCCAACATACAGTGGAACTGAATACACATTCTCATTCAAAAAGGGAGAAATAGAGGCATAGTGAGGAAATACTGGACCAAAATAAGACCAAAAACCAGCAGGGCAAACACCAAGTCCAGTAGCTCCATGTGCAACTTCTGGAACTTTACTTCCAAAGGGCTTAGATGGCTCAGCTCTTCCAGCTTTGTGTGCAACATACATCTCTTCCTTAGGCTGGTACCACTCCCTGTATGCAGCTCTCCTTGGCAATACCTCACAGCTCTGGCATCTCGAATGTCTTCTTGGGGTCTCCACTGCTAACCAGGCTTCACAGTCACAGCTTCACGCAATGGCCCATTAGGGCCTTCTTTATTCAGGGACGGCCCTGCTGCACTCTGCCTGGCCTCAGCAGCTCTCTGAAACCACAGAGGAACAAGTGATGACCCTTCACTCTTGTATCCTTCATGTCTCTAAAGCCAGCACCATGTGAATGAAACTGCCGAGTTTGGCTGCAATTTTGGTGTGGGCCCTTGTGCCTATCAAATTATTATATATATATATTATATAGTAATATAATATATTATATATTATTATATAGTATATACATAATATGTGTCGTGTGTTGTGGTGTATGTGTGTGTGTGTGTGTATACATGTGTGTGTGTGTGTACCGTTTAGACCAAGTAAGTGTCGTACATTTGTCATGTGTGTGTCTTTTCCAGACAGGGCGTCTCCCTGTAGCCCAGCTGTCCTGGAATTCGACTCTGTATGAGCAGGCTGGGCTTGAACCACAAAGATCCTGCCTGCCTCTGCCTCCCAAGTGCTCTAGGATTAAAGGTATAGCGCCACCATGCCTGGCTATATTGCAAATTCTTCTCTGCCCTTTGGGACTCTTGTTGGAGTAGAAACCTGTTAAGTATTTTCCTTTCAAAAGTGTAGCTTAGGGGCTTTCTAGGCGGGGCTGGGGGTGGCCTTGCCCTGAATGTACTGTTGTATATTGCTTTACTTGCCCTGAAGTTAATGTTTATATTGTTTTACTTGTAAACCTCTAGAACGCTCTCCTTAATCACTTTTAATCTTATCAAAGGGATCCTATCCTTCACATTGCTTTGGCCAACATTAATCTCCCTTAGTGCACTTTTCCAATCCAAAATGTACATTTCTGTCTTCTTCTGCCCATCCACTCTTCTTCACTGTAGATCTGTATAATATTCACCATTAATTAGCCATGCCACCATTTCTACATTAGGCTTTTCTTGAAAACTATCTCCACCACAAGAATTAGTCCACTGCTTTTTCTCAAACTTAGCCATCAGGCAAGCATTTAGCTGTGGGCAAAACTGCAGCCACACTGACAAAATATCCCAGTTGCTGCCTAAGTCCTTTTTCTTCTGGAAATACATTTTCCTCAGCTACTGCTTTCTTCTTAGGCTTCTACTAGAATGGCCTATATAACCTTCCTTTCAGCAGTCAACAGCTTTCCTAGCCCAAAATTCCAAAGTCTTCCACCCATTTCTCTCAAAACACACACATGGATCAAGTTTCTTCACAGCCAACAGCTCATCTCTCTGGTACCAAATACTGTATTAGTCACTATTTCTGTTTCTGTGATAAAACCACCGTCACCAAGGGAAACTTATAAAAGGAAGAGCCTTGGGGCCGGAAAGACTGGCCTAGGGTTAAGAGCAACCAGACACCACTCTTTACAGAAGAACCAGGGATTGATCACCAGCACCCACACCTCATGTTGGGCGGGTCGTACGCGAGCAAGAGAGGGAAACCGTTGTCTGTTGCGTTCTTGAAACTCCCGATTTCCTAGATCTACTGTACTGGCATGAGCAGTAACGTATGCTATGCAGTTTGTACGCGTGCCTCGTCGCAGCCAGCTTCGGGAATCCCTCCATCCGCAATCTACTGCCTGAAACACCCTTCCTTCTGTACCTCTGCAGAGCATGTGCACAACACGGGTGCACAAACTTGGCATGCAGACAGTACATTCATACACAATACAGAATACGTAAATAAGATTAAAAAAAAAAAGGAAATGCTCATCTTGCAGCTACAAACATTTGATTGATGGTTCCAGGAAATGAAGAGTATTAACATCTGTGCCAGGGCAGGGGCAAATGGGAGCTGGGCTGGAGAGCAAGCAGCGAAAGCCAAGGTCATTCTTTCCAAATGAACACAGGAAGCGACAGTCGTGACGGAGAGAGAGGAGGGTACCGAGTGAATCTGCCGAAGTAGCAAATATTCGGAGCCACGCAGGGCGAGACGTGATGTATGGGATTTTGGCTGACTCCCAGACGAGACTGTGATGAGATATGACCGACGTAAAAGCCGGAGACTGTAATAAGAGAAGCAGAACACCCCGGAGAGAGAGAGAAACTGGAGATTGCAAGGCTTGTTAAACGCATTAAGCCTATACCCCCAGTGCTGTACTTCCTCCAGCATAGCCACACCTTCTCAGACCTCCCAAAACAGAGCCACCAACTGGGGACAAAATGTCTGACTACTTAAAGCCTATGGGGGACAGTCTCACTCAAATAACCACAGTAGTGAATCCTCTATTTTGTTCAGTGTGCAATTTTTAAGGCAATGCCCCTATGCAATGAAATTTGAAGTCAAATACTAGTATTTGAAATAGTATTTGAAGCAAATTCTGTGACTTTCAATAAAATTGTTCTACAATAATGTAGACATTCATCTTAACAGTTTGGGAAAATATATGGATATTATGTCTATAATTATTTAATAAAATTTTAAGAAGAAATTCAATTTTTAAAATTTTTTTATTAACTTTATTTATTTCTGTATGTGTATGAATGTACTATCTGCATGCAAGTCTGTGCACCCGTGTTGTGCAATGCCGCAGAGGTCAGAAGAGGGTGTCGGATTCCCCTGGAACTGAAGTTCTCCTGGAATTGGAGTTTCAGACGGTTCTTGGCCGCCATGTGGGTGCTGGGGATCGAACCCGGGTCCTCTGTAAGAGCGGTCGGTGCTCTTAACCGCTAGGCCATCTCTCCAGCCCAGAAATTCATATTTTTAACACAAGCCTAAGTATCCTTCCACAGAATTCCAGACTCATACACATATCCATCATTTATAGCTTCTTTTGAGCATCTGAGAGGCCTTTTGGAGATAACATGTTAAAAAGAATTAGTTGATCTCTCTTTGAGTTCCTTCTACCCTGCACAGAGCTCCTATCTTTCAATTTTCTCAGTCCCAAGGCTTTAGAAATTTCCTTACTCCACTCTTTTCCTCATACCTCCCAAGTCACACATCAGGGAATCCTGTCAGCTCTCCTTTAAGAAAAGTTCACAATAGGAAATCTCTTCACTTTTGCTCCTACTGTAAGTCCAAGCCATAACGGTCTTTTGCACTCACATTATAATGGCTGCTAATTAATCTCCCTGTCTCCACTTTTGTCTCCTTTCAGTCTATCTCAACTCAGTAACAGCACTGATTTTGTGAAAACACATGTTGGAGTCTGTCACTCCGCTGCTCAAATGAAATCCATAACAATGCCTTATACTAGTGTACACAATCCAACCTGCAGTGTCTCAGCCCTCAGCTCCTGCTAGTAACTCCTGACTTCTTCTGTATATTTGAAGCATACTTCCAACTTAGGGTCTTTAATTATGGTTTCCTCTGTTGGAAAATTTCCTTTCTGAAAAAAAAATCACATAGCTCTGTCTCCCATCTTCACCAGAAACATAATACTTAAATATTTTTTTAAATGTCATTATCAGAGCTGGTGAGATGGCTCAGTGGTTTAAGATTTGGACCTGATGATTTGAGTTCAATTTCTTGGGACACATGTGGTGGAAGGAGAAGAAGTAACTCCCACAATTTGACCTCTGACATCCCCACTTATGTGTACCCTACACATGCGTACATAACAGATACATAGATGTAAATAATAATAAAAAGACCACAAAAATGTTGTTATCCATGGCACTTTCTCTCTTCCTTCCCCTGCCTACTTTTCTAAAACAGTGGTTACCTTCCTAGACCTTCTCTGTAAAGCTTGTATTTTTATTGTACATAACATTCCTTAACATAAATTTCACTGGGGAAAGATTTTTGTCTGTATTTTGTTCATTAAAGTTTCTGCATTTACAATATTATCCATACTATTCGGTGATCATTAATCACTTGTCAAATATTATACTAATATGAGATATTGAGGAATGAATGAGTTTTCTGAAAATTAACTCTATTTTTAAGCAGAGCATTAACATAATTTCCATGAATTATGCAATCTCCATGTAAGTCATGATTCTTGAAGGAATACAAGAGCAGGAGAGGTTGAAACATGTTCCACTCTACTTAGCTAATTGGTCTTTCATTATTTTAACTAAAACACCCTTCCATTACTTTCCCAACAAATTTTCTCTTGAAAATAAGATGTGAGCTTTATTGTACATTGAATCCCCAACATTAAGCTCAGAAGAGCATGAGAGGTGGTTTTAGATTAAGGAAACCAATGTCAAGTAGAACATCATGAATGTAGGTGATAAACTGATACCTCATTGTGTAATAATGTCAGTGCATCAGATGATATTCTAGAAAATGTTCATCTTAAGTTCACACAAATGAATGAAATTCAATTAGTTGCACAAATTTGTATAGTAATCTTATTTATTAAAATTTTTTTATAATCAAAACTTAAAATAATGTAATATGTGCTTATGTCTATCTAGAGAGATATTTAGTTAAATGCCATCCTTAGGAAATGAATAGTGAAATTTCACACCCTATCTAGAAAAGAACTTAGGATGATATGAAGATACAGTTTCCTTTTATACCCGTAGATTTTTGTTTTATGAGAAACCAAATTGTGCTCACTTCAGAGTGGGTTGTACTGCCAAGTTAGAGATTAAAAAAATAATAAAAAATATTTTTACCCCCACTCTTCAAATGAAGGTCTTTAAAAAGTCAACTTGAAGTTCTGCTTATTAGATATGAATATATTAGTGAGAATGCTGTAGTAATATGATAGATCTCCAGGACTTGCATCTAATACTAATTTCCTCTTGACTTTTAGTTCCCAGTGTTCCCACAAATATTGCTTTTTCCAATGTTCAGTCAACCAGTGCAACACTGACATGGATAAGACCAGATACTATCCTTGGATACTTTCAAAATTACAAGATAATCACTCAACTTCGTGCTCAGAAATGCAGAGAATGGGAATCTGAAGAATGTGTTGAATATCAAAAAGTTCAGTACCTCTATGAAGCAAACTTAACAGAGGAGACCGTGTATGGACTGAAAAAATTCAGATGGTACAGATTCCAAGTGGCTGCCAGCACCAACGCTGGCTATGGCAACGCCTCCAACTGGATTTCCACACAAACCCTGCCTGGCCGTGAGTATTGTGTTGGCATGTACATACTGCGTTTTGTTATATTCTTTCTACATTAATGATTTCTACTCACTCATCTGTGTAATTAATTAGTCTAGAGCTGGAGAGATGGCTCAGTGGTTAAGAGCACTGGCTGCTCTTACAGAGGATCTGGGTTTGATTCCCAGCTTCCATATGGTATGTAACAACTGTCACTGTCTGTAACTATAATTCCATGTTATCCAAGCACTTCTTCTGACTTTCATGGGCATTGCACGGCATGAGTGCATTTACACACATGCAGACATTACACATATACACATAAAATACATTAAAAATTTTAAATTAGAAAAAAATTAACTAGTATAAAAGCTAATGTATGTAATAACACATTAATTTATTAAATAAATTCAATTTATTTAAAAGTGAATGGAAAATTCAGGCTCAGTAATTATCAGGACTTTTCTTAAAAATATCTGAATTGTTGCAGTATCTTAGAGTTTTATATCATAACAGAAGACTGTGGGAACACTGGCTTCTAGGATACCATTAAGCCTCCTTGATTACCATGTAGTGTGCTTGACTGATGCCTACACAGCCCCTTTCATATCTTGAGACCTTGTAGCTCTTAATCTTTTTCTTGATTTCATACCCATATATACACATAAAACATGCACAGTGCAAATGTGATGACCCAAATGGATCTTGTATTCTGGAGAAAACGAATACTAAATGCTAAATATTAATATAAGGAAAAGAAAGAACTAATATTAAATACAAATGAACATGATGTATCAAAATTGTTCTGACATTTACAAATAGAGTTCATTACATTAATAGTCATGAAATACTCTGCAAATTCATGCACTAATAGTAGTCACCCAAGTGTAGGTAATGTTTGTTTTTGAAGGAAGTCTTATATTTCAAAACTAACTGGTTAGCCCATTTACTTAGTAAACATTATATACATTTAGTAAATAAATTTCTGTTGTTTTTCCTGTCCACATAGTAGCCTAAGGTTTTTTGTGCAATACAAATAAGTTGCATATGAAATCCCATGGACCAGATCTATGAGCAATGATGGTATTCTCTGAAAAGCCATTTCTGTCTAGCCCTAGCACTTTAGAAAAATATAGCTTACCCCATTCCAGCACTACTCAATATAAACTCTCTGTCTTAGTTACCTTGTACACTGCTCAGACAAAACACATAACCAAAGCAACTTAAGCGATAAGGAGTTTATTCTAGCTTACAGTTTCAGGGGGATACAGTCCATCATGCCCGAGAGGGCATGGGTGCAATAGCATGGGGTTGGCTGGATACACTGCATTAGTGGTCAGGAATCAGAGTGAAAACTAGAAGCAGGGCCAAGCTATAAAATCTTAAGGCTACTCCCAGGGATATATTTCCTCCAAACCGAACAACTTCAAATATAGAGATTATGTTGTTATATTCCTCTCTTAACCAATTCAGAAATTCCTTTCAAATGTAAACTGTATTTTCTCAAAAGGTTCTTATACCTATTATTAGACAGGCACACACACACACACACACACACACACACACACACAGTTTCCAGTGACAAATGAATAGTGTGATAGGCCTTTCCAGATAATAAAGCTTGTTCAGTAGTCTTTGTCTAGGCTACTAACTACGTATCTCCTGTTATAGTTCTCCAGAATGCCTAACATCATGTTTGTCATAGTGAATAATAAATATTGTTTAATCTAATTCAACATTTGAGGTAGAATCCTGGCAACTCAGCCTTCAGCTTCCACCAATTTTTTTTTTTTTACCTGACTCCTTAAACAAATTCTTGAGTTATACTTACCTGACAGAAGAGATCCCGTGATCACAAAGCTGGTTTTCCCAGGGCGAGGCTCATCCACTGCACTTAGGATGTGCTGACCCCTGTGATTTCCCCAAATATGGGAAACTCGATTGCATAATTTGTGGTAGTGGGGGACTGCGTTTGTGCTCACCCCTTAAAAAAATTCTTGGGTTTTGATTTCTGAAATATTTTCCCTTTAGTTTTCCTGGCATGCTTTGCTAGCCTCTCTGCTGGCTTCTCACACCCTTGTACTTTCATTTTAAGTGTTAGAATGCCCAGAAGCCATACTTAGCTTTCTGTTCGTCATTACACAACTTTGTGTAGATCTTATCTTAAGTGTCATTCTTTTGCTCTATGGATCATTTTTGTTTTGTATTTTTTTTGGGGGGGGGGACAAGGTCTCCCTGTATCACCAGCTGGCCTAGAAATTGATAGGTAGAAGTTATCTTCAGTCTCACCCATTCACTTGCCTCTGCTTCCTGAGTGCTAGGATTAACGAAGTACACCATCACACTGGGCTTTGTCTTATTGATTTAAAGTTTACTAATAATATTGACACTTCTCAAATCTCTACTTATAGTCCCAAAATACTCCCAAATCAGTATATTTCTCTGATCAACTGATGGAATTGGGCAGGCATGTCTGACAGCCATCTTAAAATAAACGTGAGCTAAACACTTCCTGTTATCTTTCTTTTAAAAAATATTTTATTTATCTTAACTTTAGGTGTATGAGTGTGTTGCCTGCATGTATGTAAGTGCACCCATACCATGCAGTGTCAGTGGAGGTGAAAAGAAGGCATTAGATCCCCTCTAACTGGATTTATGGATGGTTGTTGGCTGGCATGCGGCTGCTGGGATCTGAACCCAGGTCCTTGCAAGAGCAGCCAGTGATCTTAACCACTGTGCCATCTCTCCAGCCCTCATCTCCTCTTTCTTATCTTAGTGCATGCTATTATTCTTCTACTCACAGAAAATGAAAATCCAGGCAATGTTTCTTTCCTCCTCTGTCAGTGGTTAACTTTACACCACAACGGCATATATGTCCAATTTCATTAACAGCTTTTTACAGCCAACACTGCACTGAGCTTACAGGCCTCCTGTGCTCTAAGGCTGGCATTTTCAAACGTAAAACAGGTAACCTTAATCACTTTTCACTTACCTTTTCCTTCTACACACACTATGCTATTTTTACTACTAGAATGCAGAAAACCTTCAAAACTCCCTGTTCAGCTGTAATGCTCTATTTGTCTGAGCATGAGCAGAAGATCTTTATATAATTTCTAATTTATTGATTCATGACCAGAATAAATATCCATAAAAACTCTATCTAATATATCCACATAATTGTTTTTATAACACCATCTTAGTATGATGAACACATAATTACCTGATTATTTTTAAATATTTTGGGGATGATCATTACTATTTCCTTATCGCTTAGAATAGTTTCTGATGCCAGCATATACTGTATAGATTTTCCCAAATAAATGAAACTTAATTGAATAAACTATACTTGATAAAGGAGAAAGAATTGTTTTCCAGTGTAGGTGGTGGTAAGAATGGCATTGCTAAAACAAAGAAAAGAGAAATGGGAAAATGAGTTAGATTCAGAATGAGATTGATAAGAATGGTTATTTTGATTGTATGGAAGAATTTAAGAATAACTATTCTAATAAAACCAAAAGCTGATAGAAATAAATGGTTAAGGAGCAGAACATAGGTAAAGCTGCAGTTTTCAGCTGTTTCAGCTGATAGCAGTAAGAAAATAAAAAAATTCAGAGATGATAGAAAATGGGCAATTTGACTAAAGGAATAAAACTTGAATAAAACTGCAAGTTACTTGAAAGAATGAAGCTTACATCATAATGAAATTAGGCATTATAAAATAATCAACTGATAATAACTGTGAGAAATTAATAGAGAAACTAGAATTTAAGGGGCCATGGTTGATTATTGTCCTTTAGACAGCACAGGTATTAGGTCTTCTGATATTTGGTGAAAACTAAGAGAATTAGATATTTTATGTGTAATTACTAAATTTCTTGATTGTAGCAAATTGTTAGAACATTTAAAATAGCATTTAGTTGTTTAACCCAAACACATTATAGCTGGCGTTTGGGTTGTTCACTTACAACCTTTGGTATAATAAACGCATTTGGGGTCTTCTCCCACTAAGAGTTCCATCCTGTACCATTTGGGGTCTTCTCCCAGGAAGAGTTCCATCCTGTACTATTTGGGGTCTTCTCCCATGAAGGGTTCCATCCTGTACCATTTGGGGTCTTCTCCCAGAAGGGTTCCATCCTGTACATTTGGGTCTTCCCAGAAGAGTTCCATCCTGACATTTGGGGTCTTCTCCCATGAAGGGTTCCACATCTTTGGGTCTTCCCATGAAGGCCATCTGTACCATTTGGGGTCTTCTCCCACAAAGGGTTCCATCCCGTACCATTTGGGATCTCCCATGAAGGGTTCCATCCTGTACCATTTGGGGTCTTTTCCCATGGAGGGTTCCATCCTGAACCATTTGGGGTCTTCTCCCATGAAGGGTTCTATCTTGTACCATTTGGGGTCTTCTCCCACAAAGGGTTCCATCCTGTACCATTTGGGGTCTTCTCCCAGGAAGGGTTCCATCCTGTACCATTTGGGGTCTTCTCCCACGAAGGGTTCCATCCTGTACCATTTGGGATCTTCTCCCATGAAGGGTTCCATCCTGTATCATTTGGGGTCTTCTCCCAGGAAGGGTTCCATCCTATACCATTTGGGATCTTCTCCCATGAAGGGTTCCATCCTGTACCATTTGGGGTCTTCTCCCATGAAGGGTTCCATCCTGTACCATTTGGGATCTTCTCCCATGAAGGGTTCCATCCTGTACCATTTGGGGTCTTCTCCCAGGAAGGGTTCCATCCTATACCATTTGGGATCTTCTCCCAGGAAGGGTTCCATCCTATACCATTTGGGATCTTCTGCCATGAAGGGTTCCATCCTGTAGCACATGAGCAGCTCACTCACAAAGCATCTGCTTCTACTTGTATGTGTCAGGAAGTAAACTCTCTAATGTACTGGGTCTTGTAAAGACACTGAGGACTACTGCAGAATACATTTAATTATAATAGAAAATATAGATCATTCTGGATACTAGAAACCAATCTATACTTGAACCTTTTAATTTATTGTGGTTATATGTTCTAAAAGCTGCAGAGCCCGTTAATTAGCAAGTTCTAAAAATGGCAAAACCCCAATCCCCTATGGGAAATGCAGAATTAGAGGTTATCAAATCAACAACCTTGCTTTATGAGGTTGTCTGTATAAAACCACCTGTTTTAGTAAAAAAAAAAAAATAGAAACTATAACATCAATTCAGAAATGAATATAGAAAGCAGGATTTATTTTATTTTTTTGCTTTTTAAATTTTTTTATTGTTATTAAACTTTTCCAAAAGTCATACATCATTTATAAGTCAAATCTAGAATCACTTCCTTTTCCATGTCCCCCACCCTACCCTAGTCCCTGTACCTGCCCTACATGTCCTGCATCTATTTCTGAGTCTTTCCAGAGTTTTTTTCCCTTTCAGTTATTTTGTTGTTCTCTCCAACTTGTATTGCTACAGTATATATACATATTTATATATATAGATGACATAAATATATACATACATACATACATACATACATACAACATATCATTGAATTGGAGGACTTTTTCCCTAAAATATGCATGTTTTCCTAAGGAGGTGTTGGAAGTTCCCTTGGCAATCCCAAACACATCATCCTGCACTTTTGCTCCACATGGGGTTCTTTCCCTCCATGGTCCCCCGAATGAGGTCCAGTAAAGCACATGACCCTATCTTGATAACCCCTGTACTGGCCCCATGAGGCAGGCCAGGTAGTCCAGAATGCAGTGTATATTTCTGATGAGCGGAAATATCCCTTAGTGTTTAGTCCACAAGCGGGTATCTCAGTAGTCCCCATCTGGCATTGAAGGTTTGGAAGATTCTTGGAGAGAATGAAGTCTTCAGCCATATTGAAGGTTAAAAAAGATTGTCTCATTCTTTAAGGAGATGCCAAAAGGGGTGGCAGCACAGGTTGAATGCACTTGCCTGTAAGAATTGGAGACAGGCCAAACCACAGTACCTCTCTTTTTTTCTTTTGTCTTTTACTAAGCTCACAGTTTTATGTCTGCCAGCTCCTTGCTCGCGTCGCTTTTCATCATTATCAGTTCCCTCCACTCGAGGACAAAATCAGGTCTGCACAGACCAGGCTTCCTTTTCTGAAGCATGAGAATACTTTCATCTATTTTTACAGCCTGGACACTGGCCGAAGTCCCAATAGTTGCTCTCCAAGAACTCCCTAACAGGAAGACTGGTGACCCACATTTGTAGGACATTTCAAGAGATGCCCCCATGCATAATCTCCTAAGATTTGGTTGACCTCTGAGGGCAAGGAACAAAGTTATCCCTTAGGTCCCTCTACCAAATTGGTATAGACTTTAAGTATGGTCAGGTTAAGCACCCAGAAGGCTAAGTTTGCACAGCCTGTACTTGACCTATATTAATATTGAATCCTTTGGAAACAAACTGTAAATTATTTCCATATCATATTTCTTGATTCACATCTTTCTATTTTAATCCCATATTAACTGCTAAAAGATCGCATACATCCTACCTCATATACCAAAAACCAGAGTCAGAGAAAAATGTTAGGGGTCAGCTCTAGACCTGTGTAGGATACAATACAACAATGTTGTTGTTTAGATCGCGAGGAATTATAACATTAACATGCCTCATTGTTATCTTACACTAGATACTTGGTACTAGCATCCAGCAGATGTAGGATCCATTTTCCTTTTTGGTTATTCTGGGATATGTTACTTCACTTAGCATAAAATCTGTAGAAATTTCAGTGTGTCATCTTCTTTAACTGCCGCATGAGAATCCATTGTGTAGAAAGTAGCCACATTTTCTCTATCCGCTTGTCGGTTGAGGGACACTTGTGTTGTGTCCAGCTCTTCACGTATGTGAAAGAGAGCTGCATAAACATGGCGGTTACAGTGTATCTCTGCAGTAGAAGAGGCTAGATGGTATAGTATTCCCAGAAGTGGTAGGTGGGTCAGGTGGTTAGCTCATTTTGAGTCTTTATAAGGTTCTCCACACTGTTTCCATATGGTTGTACAAGTTTGCATTCTCCCACCAGCAGTGGATCGAGAGTGTCTACTTTCCCACACACCTCGCAGCATTTGTAACGTTGTTTTTCTTGATCCTAGCCAGTCTCAAATCGGGGTGAGATGGATTATCTTAAAGTGGTTTGAGTTGCATTTCCTTAATTATATCTATGTTGCACATTTGTTTTACTATTATAATTTTATTTTAAAATTTTATTTATTTTATTATATTTGATTTATTTATTTATTATTTATTTATGTTGATGAATTACTGTCGTCGCTGTAGGGTGTGTGCACCTCAGGGTTTGGTGCCATAGCCTGCGGAGGTCAGAAGAGAGGTTGTTGAATTCCCCCGGAACTGGAGTTTCGCTGGAATTGGAGTTATAGATGGGTTTTTGCCTCATCCAGCCGCCATGGGTGATTGGGATCAACCTTGGGGTCCTCTGTCAAGAGTGGTTCGGGCTCTTAACCACGAGGCCAATCTCTCCGAGCCTGAACATTTTTAAATATTACTTACTTTTTTTTTCAATTTTAATTTTTATTCTTTGTTCTTGTCCGTAGCTAAATGTACTGGTCTGCATGTAGGTTTGTGCACCGTGTGTCCTGCCGTTGCTGTGGAGGTTAGGAGGGTGTTGGATTCCCCCGGAACTGGAGTTAAGACCGTTCTCCATGACCTGGTGGGTGCTGGGGGTGAACCAAGGTCCTCTGCAAGAGCAGATCGGACGCTCTTAACTGACGAGGCCATCTCCTCCAGCCCAATGTTGAATTTTTTAATGAATGTTTCTCACCATCTCTATTTCCTCACATTGGTGAAGTCCTCTGCCAGCTCTTATACACTCCACTTCTTTTGAGAGTGGAACTTTGTTTTTTCTTACTTTTCTTTGTTTTTTTTGAGTATTTATATGTATTCTGAAAAATCAATGCTTGGTAGATGTATCAGCATGGAAGGTCCCCTCCCACTCTGTTCTCTTCATTCCGATTTTTTCTTTTGCTGGTACAGAAACTTTGAGTTTATATAAGGTCCCCAGTGGTACATTGTTAACCTTACGGTCCTGCACAGCTGCTGTTGATTTAGAAAGTCTTTTCCTACACCTATGTCTTGTAACAATTGCTGTCAACTTTTTTTCTTCCTATCACTTCAGAGTTTTGGTTTCCTACATGAGGTCTTTTGATCCATTTGGAGTTGATTTTTGTACAGGGTAGTAGGGTCGGTTAATTTATTTTTTCTAAATGGTA